>OY982577.1:6597152-7189080 GCA_963859945.1 Euplagia quadripunctaria
GATTACCAGAGTCGCTAAAATGGACCAAAATAGAGAACGACCTCGCTCGGTGATCGCCAAACTTCGTACTTCTCGTCAACGCGGCACTATCCTAGCTGCAGTCGTCGGTTACAACATAAATGTCCCTTAAGAGAAACTTAGTTCCAGTCACTTGGGTATAGCAGGTAAATGCAGTCCAGTATAAGTATTTGAACATCTCAGTCTAACTTATAAAAGATTACACACGGAAATAAGAAAATTGGCGAAGTAGGTTTCCAGGTTTCAATTTTTTTTTGGATTAAAAATTGTCATATTTATATTCGTAAAGATGAACAATCTCGAAACCTAGACTGCTTGAGTTGCATTAAATATTTGTCGTTGTTTATTTAGTACAATTTGGTGTACTTTATTGCAATGCTTGATTTATATTATCAGAATGTACGGGAAATGCGTACCAGAACTGAAGATACTTATAATAAATTTTGTTGAACGATTGCAAATTGATTGCATTTACTGGAACTGGGCTCAATTAGAATATATCTAATTCTGAAATTATAGGCCCCAGATATGTCGTTTATCGACGTGACCATGTTTGTCATGGTGACTCAAAAAAAGATGAGGGCGGTGTTCTCCTAGTAATATCTAGTGACTTTAAATCCATGAGACTAAAACGTTGGGTATCTAACGCGGAAGGTTTGTGGGTGAAGGTAGATATCGATACTCAAAATAATGCTAAAAAATTGCTATATGTGTTGTATTTAAAACCATGTCGATGGACATATATTATTAGACCCAGATAGGACATAAAAGGAACTCAAAAATCTTTGCAAGACACGTAGAGATAGGGTGATAGTTTATAGTGTCAGAAGGATCATGTTTTTTAAAGACTAAAACGAGGCTAGCCCGTTTTCAAACTTCCAATGTTCACGAGACATATTATAGATTCTATATAGATTCTACATGAAAGAGACTTGCTACATTTTTTAATAAATATCGGCGGAATGCCATCTTGCAAAGGGCTCTTATAAACTTCAAGTTTCTTCAATGCCTTCGCCACTTACTCCTCTACAAATTGTACCCTACCAATGCCATTTGAAATGTTGTCTTTATCAACATTTGTTAAGCAAGCATGCCTGTGCTATACAGATGAAAAATAACTAGCAAATAACATTATATTTATATATTGTGAATGATATATCACGTGCTCTTGAAAAGGGACATGAAATTGATCCGGTGTACACTGACTTCAGTAGTGCCTTTGACTGAATCAATCACTCGCTGCTACTGGCCAGATTTGAATAAGCTGGGGACATGGATCGCTTCTAAGGTCGTTTGAATCTTACTTGGCAAAGAGGTCTGTGGTTATTGCCGTGAGTGGATACGTGTCGTGATCTTATCATGCCACCTTGTGGGTACCGTAAGGATCTCATCTTGGCCCTTGCCACTTGTTTATTTTCACTCTTCATCAACACTATTACTGCTGAAATCAGTAATAGCAAGTATTTACTTTTTGCTGATGATCTCAAATTTATAAAATTAAATCATCTAGCGATAATGTTTTCCGTATGCAATCAGACTTAAATTTATTCGATGAAAATTTAAATTTCAGGAAGCATACTTATGAGGTCATGACGAAGTCAGCTCAAATGTTAGGGTTCCTAAAAGGTAATACAAAGGGCTTCAAATTCGTTCGAACTAATGTAATATTATATAACGCCCTTGTGCGTAGCTGTCTAGAATATGGTGATGTCACATGGAAGCCCCCTTAATTTGTTCGTTCTCAAGGAATAGAAAATATCCAACCAGCCTTTACTCGTCATATTCGCCTAGGATCGGCTTACATTTTATTTAGTGGACTCTCTTTGTGATAGAAGACTGATGCATGGTTTAATGTTTATCCACACAGTGTTGCACAATAAAATTGATAGTGAATATTTTACTTCAAACGTAACCATTAATGTAACCAGTAGATCTCCACGTAACCCTGTTTGCAATCTCCTTACTATATGTAACCCTCATCCAAAACTAACCTCGGTCTATCTAAACGCATTTTTAAGTAGAATGTGTAGTAATTTAATTTCGTTCCTCAAGACTGTGTGTGACTTGATACTTCTGTGTATCATGACAAAGAAAACCAGTTTCGTGTAAAAATACTGAAATCATTTGGCAAACCTCGAAATATAAATTGATAAGTACCTACTCATCGTTAACCCAACCACTAAACTCACTAGACTAAGAAAAATGTTATGATATGTTTGTTCTTTTTTATATCTTTTAAACTGTCAATGTTATTTTAAATCTAAAACGGAATTGATGTTATGTATCTTATAAATAAGTGTAATGTTTCTATTTTTCTTCAATAAACTATGTTAAAACCTACCTACATAACTATATGGTTTTGTTTTAATAAGTTGTCTTCACTGTGAATGCTGTGTTAGCTCGCCAGTAGCATGTATATATATATCAGAATCTATCTAGATCTTACTATAAATGTTGCAAATTATATGCTGTGAATTAACCAAATAAGTAAGAAAACCGCCAATATACCTTCTATATATTTCAATAGTAGCTTTACTGAATATGGTTTAATTTTAATTTAAAAACAAAATGGAATAACAAGGTTTATTCATATTTATACAAAAAGATGTATCCAGAGAAATAATAAAATAATTAGCAATTATATTAAGAAATTTAGCATGTGGTGCATGGCTGACGACGGGTGCCGATCTTCACGAATAGTTGTCGGCGGGAAAGACGACATTTCCTATTACCCCTCAAGCCCCATCCGCGTGCAGCTCCAGCACCAGCACCAACACCAACACTGACATATCCACCTGAGCCCGAACCAACCGCTGTTGCTACATCTCCTACTCCGTGTTGTCTTCCTGGACCATGTACATGTCCTGATCCTGCACCACTAGCTGCTGCAGCTGCTGCCGCTGCTGCTGCTGCTGCTGATTCGTAAGTGTCTTGGTCTCCATAATAGCCACCATTTTCATAGCCTGCACCTGATCCTGCATCACTGTCTGCTGCTGCTGCTGCCGCTGTTGCCGCTGCTGCTGCTGTTGCATCTCCTGCTCCGTGTCGTCTTTCTTGACCATGTAGATATCCTGATCCTGTAGCACTAGCTGCTGCGGCTGCTGCTGCTGCTGCTGCTGCAGCATCCCCTACTCCATTTTGTCCTCGCCGACCTAATTCTTGACCGTAAGGTCCATAACCTCCTATTAGGAAGTAAAGATTATCTTCACTCGATCCTGCACTTCTAGCTGCTGCTGCTGCCGCTGCTGCTGCTGCTGCTGCAGCTGATTCGTAAGTGTCTTGATCTCCATAATAGCTACCATTTTCATAGCCTGTACCTGATCCTGCATCACTATATGCTGCGGCTTCCGCCGCTGCTGCTGCTGCTGCTGTTGCTGCATCTCCTGCTCCGTGTCCTCTTCCTTGACCATAAACATGTCCTGATCCTGTACCACTAGCTGCTGCTGCTGCCATTGCTTCCGCTGCTGCAGCAGCATCCCCTGCTCCATTTCGTCCTAGGCGACCAAATTCTTGACTGTATGTTTCATAACCTCCTACTTGGGAGTAAAGATTATCACTACTCGAACCTACACCACTAGCTGCTGCGGCAGCTGCTGCTGCCGCTGCTGCTGCTGCTGCTGCTGCTGCTGATTCGTAAGTGTCTTGGTCTCCATAATAGTCACCATTTTCATAGCCTGCACCTGATCGTGCATCACTATCTGCTGCGGTTGCTGCGGCTGCTGCCGCTGCTGCTGCTGCTGCTGCTGCATCTCCTGCTCCGTGACGTCTTCCTGGACCATGTACATGTCCTGATCCTGCACCAGTAGCTGCTGCTGCTGCCGCTGCTGCTGCTGCTGCTGTTGCTGCATCTCCTGCTCCGTGTGGTCTTCCTTGACCATAAACATGTCCTGATCCTGCACCACTAGCTGCAGCTGCTGCTGCCGCTGCTGCTGCTGCTGCTGCTGCTGCTGATTCGTAAGTGTCTTGGTATCCATAATAGTCACCATTTTCATAGCCTGCACCTGATCCTGCATCACTATCTGCTGCGGTTGCTGCGGCTGCTGCCGCTGCTGCTGCTGCTGTTGCTGCTGTTGCTGAATCTCCTACTCCGTGTCGTCCTAGCCGACCAAATTCTTGACTGTAGGTTTCATAACCTCCTACTTGGGAGTAAAGATAATCACTACTCGATCCTGTACCACTAGCTGCAGCTGCTGCAGCCGCTGCTGCTGCTGCTGCTGCTGCTAATTCGTAAGTGTCTTGGTCTCCATAATAGTCACCATTTTCATAGCCTGCACCTGATCTTGCATCACTATCTGCTGCGGCTGCTGCGGCTGCTGCCGCTGCTGCTGCTGCTGCTGCTGCATCTCCTGCTCCGTGTCCTCTTCCTGGACCATGTACATGTCCTGATCCTGCACCACTAGCTGCTGCTGCTGCCGCTGCTGCTGCTGCTGCTGTTGCTGCATCTCCTGCTCCGTGTCGTCTTCCTTGACCATAAACATGTCCTGATCCTGCACCACTAGCTGCTGCTGCTGCCGCTGCTGCTGCTGCTGCTGTTGCTGCATCTCCTGCTCCGTATCGTCTTCCTTGACCATAAACATGTCCTGATCCTGTACCACTAGCTGCAACTGCTGCTGCCGCTGCTGCTGCTGCTGCTGCTGATTCGTCAGTGTCTTGGTCTCCATAATAGTCACCATTTTCATAGCCTGCACCTGATCCTGCATCACTATCTGCTGCGGCTGCTGCGGCTGCTGCCGCTGCTGCTGCTGCTGCTGCTGCATCTCCTGCTCCGTGTCCTCTTCCTGGACCATGTACATGTCCTGATCCTGCACCACTAGCTGCTGCTGCTGCCGCTGCTGCTGCTGCTGCTGTTGCTGCATCTCCTGCTCCGTGTCGTCTTCCTTGACCATAAACATGTCCTGATCCTGCACCACTAGCTGCTGCTGCTGCCGCTGCTGCTGCTGCTGCTGTTGCTGCATCTCCTGCTCCGTATCGTCTTCCTTGACCATAAACATGTCCTGATCCTGTACCACTAGCTGCAACTGCTGCTGCCGCTGCTGCTGCTGCTGCTGCTGATTCGTCAGTGTCTTGGTCTCCATAATAGTCACCATTTTCATAGCCTGCACCTGATCCTGCATCACTATCTGCTGCGGCTGCTGCGGCTGCTGCCGCTGCTGCTGCTGCTGCTGCTGCATCTCCTGCTCCGTGTCGTCTTCCTGGACCATGTACATGTCCTGATCCTGCACCACTAGCTGCTGCTGCTGCCGCTGCTGCTGCTGCTGCTGTTGCTGCATCTCCTGCTCCATGTCGTCTTCCTTGACCATAACGATGTCCTGATCCTGCACCACTAGCTGCTGCTGCTGCCACTGCTGCTGCTGCTGCTGATGATGCATCCCCTGCTCCATTTCGTCCTAGGCGACCAAATTCTTGACTGTAGGTTTCATAACCTCCTACTTGGGAGTAAAAATTATCACTACTCGAACCTACACCACTAGCTGCTGCGGCTGCTGCTTCTGCTGCTGCTGCTGCTGCATTTCCTGCTCCATGTCGTCTTCCTGGACCATGTATATGTCCTGATCCTGCACCACTAGCTGCTGCTGCTGCCGCTGCTGCTGCTGCTGCTGTTGCTGCATCTCCTGCTCCGTATCGTCTTCCTTGACCATAAACATGTCCTGATCCTGTACCACTAGCTGCAGCTGCTGCTGCCGCTGCTGCTGCCGCTGCTGCTGATTCGTCAGTGTCTTGGTCTCCGTAATAGTCACCATTTTTATAACCTGCACCTGATCCTGCATCACTATCTGCTGTGGCTGCTGCCGCTGCTGCTGCTGCTGCTGCTGCATCTCCTGCTCCGTGTCGTCTTCCTAGACCATTTACATGACCTGATCCTGCACCACTAGCTGCTGCTGCTGCCGCTGCTGCTGCTGCTGCTGCATCTCCTGCTCCGTGTCGTCTTCCTGGACCATGTACATGTCCTGATCCTGCACCACTAGCTGCTGCTGCTGCCGCTGCTGCTGCCGCTGCTGCTGCTGCTGCTGTTGCTGCATCTCCTGCTCCGTGTCGTCTTCCTGGACCATGTACATGTCCTGATCCTGCACCACTAGCTGCTGCTGCTGCTGCCGCTGCTGCTGCTGCTGCTGCTGATTCGTAAGTGTCTTGGTCTCCATAAAAGCCACCATTTGAATAGCCTGCACCTGATCCTGCATCACTATCTGCTGCGGCTGCTGCCGCTGCTGCCGCTGCTGCTGCTGCTGCTGCTGCGTCTCCTGCTCCGTGTCGTCTTCCTGGACTATGTACATGTCCTGATCCTGCACCACTAGCTGCTGCTGCTGCTGCCGCTGCTGCTGCTGCTGCTGCTGATTCGTAAGTGTCTTGGTCTCCATAAAAGCCACCATTTGAATAGCCTGCACCTGATCCTGCATCACTATCTGCTGCGGCTGCTGCCGCTGCTGCCGCTGCTGCTGCTGCTGCTGCTGCGTCTCCTGCTCCGTGTCGTCTTCCTGGACCATGTACATGTCCTGATCCTGCACCACTAGCTGCAGCTGCTGCTGCTGCTGCTGCTGTTGCTGCTGATTCGTAAGTGTCTTGGTATCCATAATAGTCACCATTTTCATAGCCTGCACCTGATCCTGCATCACTATCTGCTGCGGTTGCTGCGGCTGCTGCCGCTGCTGCTGCTGCTGCTGCTGCTGTTGCTGCATCTCCTGCTCCGTGTCGTCTTCCTTGACCATAAACATGTCCTGATCCTGCACCACTGGCTGCAGCTGCTGCTGCCGCTGCTTCCGCTGCTGCAGCAGCATCCCCTGCTCCATTTCGTCCTAGGAGGCCAAATTCTTGACTGTATGTTTCATAACCTCCTACTTGGGAGTAAAGATTATCACTACTTGCACCTACACCACTAGCTGCTGCGGCAGCTGCTGCTGCCGCTGCTGCTGCTGCTGCTGCTGCTGCTGATTCGTAAGTGTCTTGGTATCCATAATAGTCACCATTTTCATAGCCTGCACCTGATCCTGCATCACTATCTGCTGCGGTTGCTGCAGCTGCTGCCGCTGCTGCTGCTGCTGCTGCTGCATCTCCTGCTCCATGACGTCTTCCTGGACCATGTACATGTCCTGATCCTGCACCACTAGCTGCTGCTGCTGCCGCTGCTGCTGCTGCTGCTGTTGCTGCATCTCCTGCTCCGTGTCGTCTTCCTTGACCATAAACATGTCCTGATCCTGCACCACTAGCTGCAGCTGCCGCTGCTGCTGCTGCTGCTGCTGCTGCTGCTGCATCTCCTGCTCCGTGACGTCTTCCTGGACCATGTACATGTCCTGATCCTGCACCACTAGCTGCAGCTGCTGCTGCCGCTGCTGCTGCTGCTCCTGCTGCTGCTGCTGATTCGTAAGTGTCTTGGTATCCATAATAGTCACCATTTTCATAGCCTGCACCTGATCCTGCATCACTATCTGCTGCGGTTGCTGCGGCTGCAGCCGCTGCTGCTGCTGCTGCTGCTGCTGTTGCTGCATCTCCTGCTCCGTGTCGTCTTCCTTGACCATAAACATGTCCTGATCCTGCACCACTAGCTGCAGCTGCTGCTGCTGCTGCTGCTGCTGCTGATTCGTAAGTGTCTTGGTATCCATAATAGTCACCATTTTCATAGCCTGCACCTGATCCTGCATCACTATCTGCTGCGGTTGCTGCGGCTGCTGCCGCTGCTGCTGCTGCTGCTGCTGCATCTCCTGCTCCGTGACGTCTTCCTGGACCATGTACATGTCCTGATCCTGCACCACTAGCTGCTGCTGCTGCCGCTGCTGATGTTGCTGCTGTTGCTGCATCTCCTGCTCCGTGTCGTTTTCCTTGACCATAAACATGTCCTGATCCTGCACCACTAGCTGCAGCTGCTGCTGCCGCTGCTGCTGCTGCTGCTGCTGATTCGTAAGTGTCTTTGTCTCTATAATAGTCACCATTTTCATAGCCTGCACCTGATCCTGCATCACTATCTGTTGTGGTTGCTGCGGCTGCTGCCGCTGCTGCTGCTGCTGCTGCTGCATCTCCTGCTCCGTGACGTCTTCCTGGACCATGTACATGTCCTGATCCTGCACCACTAGCTGCTGCTGCTGCTGCTGCTGTTGCTGCATCTCCTGCTCCGTGTCGTCTTCCTTGACCATAACCATGTCCTGATCCTACACCACTAGCTGCAGCTGCTGCTGCCGCTGCTGCTGCTGCTGCTGCTGCTGCTGATTCGTAAGTGTCTTGGTATCCATAATAGTCACCATTTTCATAGCCTGCACCTGATCCTGCATCACTATCTGCTACGGTTGCTGCGGCTGCTGCCGCTGCTGCTGCTGCTGCTGCTGCTGTTTCTGCATTTCCTGCTCCGTGTCGTCCTAGCCGACCAAATTCTTGACTGTAGGTTTCATAACCTCCTACTTGGGAGTAAAGATAATCACTACTCGATCCTGCACCACTAGCTGCTGCGGCTGCTGCTGCTCCCACTGCTGATTCTTTAGTGTCTTGGTCTCCATAATAGCCACCATTTTCATAGCCTACACCTGATCCTGAATTACTACTTGTTGCTGCTGCTGCTGCTGCCGCTGCTGCTGCTGCTGCTGTTGCATCTCCTGCTCCGTGTCGTCTTCCTGGACCATGTACATGTCCTGATCCTGCACCACTAGCTGCTGCTGCTGCTGCCGCTGCTGCTGCTGCTGCTGCTGATTCGTAAGTATCTTGATCTCCATAATAGCTACCATTTTCATAGCTTGTACCTGATCCTGCATCACTATCTGCTGCGGCTGCTGCCGCTGCTGTTGCTGCTGCTGCTGCGTCACCTGCTCCGTGTCGTCTTCCTGGACCATGTACATGTCCTGATCCTGCACCACTAGCTGCTGCTGCTGCCGCTGCTGCTGCTGCTGCTGCTGTTGCATCTCCTGCTCCGTGTCGTCTTCCTTGACCATGTAGATATCCTGATCCTGCAGCACTAGCTGCTGCGGCTGCTGCTGCTGCTGCAGCATCCCCTGCTCCATTTCGTCCTCGCCGACCTAATTCTTGACCGTAAGGTCCATAACCTCCTATTAGGTAGTAAAGATTATCTTCACTCGATCCTGCACTTCTAGCTGCTGCGGCTGCTGCTGCTGTCGCTGCTGCTGCTGCCACTGTTGATTCTTTAGTGTCTTGGTCTCTATAATAGCCACCATTTTCATAGCCTACACCTGATCCTGTACCACTAGCTGCAGCTGCTGCTGCCGCTGCTGCTGCTGCTGCTGCTGCTGCTGATTCGTAAGTGTCTTGGTATCCATAATAGTCTGCATTTTCATAGCCTGCACCTGATCCTGCATCACTATCTGCTGCGGTTGCTGCGCCTGCTGCCGCTGCTGCTGCTGCTGCTGCTGCATCTCCTGCTCCGTGTCGTCTTCCTGGACCATGAACATGTCCTGATTCTGCACCACTAGCTGTTGCTGCTGCCGCTGCTGCTGCTGCTGCTGTTGCTGCATCTCCTGCTCCGTGTCGTCTTCCTTGACCATAAACATGTCCTGATCCTGCACCACTAGCTGCAGCTGCTGCTGCCGCTGCTGCTGCTGCTGCTGCTGCTGCTGATTCGTAAGTGTCTTGGTATCCATAATATTCACCATTTTCATAGCCTGCACCTGATCCTGCATCACTATCTGCTGCGGTTGCTGCGGCTGCTGCCGCCGCTGCTGCTGCTGCTGCTGCTGTTGCTGCATCTCCTGCTCCGTGTCGTCCTAGCCGACCAAATTCTTGACTGTAGGTTTCATGACCTCCTACTTGGGAGTAAAGATAATCACTACTCGATCCTGCACCACTAGCTGCTGTGGCTGCTGCTGCTCCCACTGCTGATTCTTTAGTGTCTTGGTCTCTATAATAGCCACCATTTTCATAGCCTACACCTGATCCTGTACCACTAGCTGCAGCTGCTGCTGCCGCTGCTGCTGCTGCTGCTGCTGCTGCTGATTCGTAAGTGTCTTGGTATCCATAATAGTCACCATTTTCATAGCCTGCACCTGATTCTGCATCACTATCTGCTGCGGTTGCTGCGGCTGCTGCCGCTGCTGCTGCTGCTGCTGCTGCATCTCCTGCTCCGTGACGTCTTCCTGGACCATGTACATGTCCTGATCCTGCACCACTAGCTGCTGCTGCTGCTGCCGCTGCTGCTGCTGCTGCTGCTGATTCGTAAATATCTTGATCTCCATAATAGCTACCATTTTCATAGCTTGTACCTGATCCTGCATCACTATCTGCTGCGGCTGCTGCCGCTGCTGTCGCTGCTGCTGCTGCGTCTCCTGCTCCGTGTCGTCTTCCTGGACCATGTACATGTCCTGATCCTGCACCACTAGCTGCTGCTGCTGCCGCTGCTGCTGCTGCTGCTGCTGCTGCATCTCCTGCTCCGTGTCGTCTACCTTGACCATGTAGATATCCCGATCCTGCACCACTAGCTGCAGCTGCTGCTGCCGCTGCTGCTGCTGCTGCTGCTGCTGCTGATTCGTAAGTGTCTTGGTATCCATAATAGTCACCATTTTCATAGCCTGCACCTGATCCTGCATCACTATCTGCTGCGGTTGCTGAGGCTGCTGCCGCTGCTGCTGCTGCTGCTGCTGCATCTCCTGCTCCGTGTCGTCTTCCTGGACCATGTACATGTCCTGATCCTGCACCACTAGCTGCTGCTGCTGCTGCCGCTGCTGCTGCTGCTGCTGCTGATTCGTAAGTATCTTGATCTCCATAATAGCTACCATTTTCATAGCTTGTACCTGATCCTGCATCACTATCTGCTGCGGCTGCTGCCGCTGCTGTCGCTGCTGCTGCTGCGTCACCTGCTCCGTGTCGTCTTCCTGGACCATGTACATGTCCTGATCCTGCACCACTAGCTGCTGCTGCTGCCGCTGCTGCTGCTGCTGCTGCTGTTGCATCTCCTGCTCCGTGTCGTCTTCCTTGACCATGTAGATATCCTGATCCTGCAGCACTAGCTGCTGCGGCTGCTGCTGCTGCTGCAGCATCCCCTGCTCCATTTCGTCCTCGCCGACCTAATTCTTGACCGTAAGGTCCATAACCTCCTATTAGGTAGTAAAGATTATCTTCACTCGATCCTGCACTTCTAGCTGCTGCGGCTGCTGCTGCTGTCGCTGCTGCTGCTGCCACTGTTGATTCTTTAGTGTCTTGGTCTCTATAATAGCCACCATTTTCATAGCCTACACCTGATCCTGTACCACTAGCTGCAGCTGCTGCTGCCGCTGCTGCTGCTGCTGCTGCTGCTGCTGCTGCTGCTGCTGATTCGTAAGTGTCTTGGTATCCATAATAGTCTGCATTTTCATAGCCTGCACCTGATCCTGCATCACTATCTGCTGCGGTTGCTGCGGCTGCTGCCGCTGCTGCTGCTGCTGCTGCATCTCCTGCTCCGTGACGTCTTCCTGGACCATGTACATGTCCTGATCCTGCACCAGTAGCTGCTGCTGCTGCCGCTGCTGCTGCTGCCGCTGCTGCTGCTGCTGCTGTTGCTGCATCTCCTGCTCCGTGTCGTCTTCCTTGACCATAAACATGTCCTGATCCTGCACCACTAGCTGCAGCTGCTGCTGCCGCTGCTGCTGCTGCTGCTGCTGCTGCTGATTCGTAAGTGTCTTGGTATCCATAATATTCACCATTTTCATAGCCTGCACCTGATCCTGCATCACTATCTGCTGCGGTTGCTGCGGCTGCTGCCGCCGCTGCTGCTGCTGCTGCTGCTGTTGCTGCATCTCCTGCTCCGTGTCGTCCTAGCCGACCAAATTCTTGACTGTAGGTTTCATAACCTCCTACTTGGGAGTAAAGATAATCACTACTCGATCCTGCACCACTAGCTGCTGTGGCTGCTGCTGCTCCCACTGCTGATTCTTTAGTGTCTTGGTCTCTATAATAGCCACCATTTTCATAGCCTACACCTGATCCTGTACCACTAGCTGCAGCTGCTGCTGCCGCTGCTGCTGCTGCTGCTGCTGCTGCTGATTCGTAAGTGTCTTGGTATCCATAATAGTCACCATTTTCATAGCCTGCACCTGATCCTGCATCACTATCTGCTGCGGCTGCTGCCGCTGCTGCTGCTGCTGCTGCTGCATCTCCTGCTCCGTGTCGTCTTCCTGGACCATGTACATGTCCTGATCCTGAACCACTAGCTGCTGCTGCTGCCGCTGCTGCTGCTGCTGCTGCTGCTGTTGCTGCATCTCCTGCTCCGTGTCGTCTTCCTTGACCATAAACATGTCCTGATCCTGCACCACTAGCTGCGGCTGCTGCCGCTGCTGCTGCTGCTGCTGTTGCTGCATCTCCTGCTCCGTATCGTCTTCCTTGACCATAAACATGTCCTGATCCTGTACCACTAGCTGCCGCTGCTGCTGCTGCTGCTGATGATACATCCCCTGCTCCATTTCGTCCTAGGCGACCAAATTCTTGACTGTAGGTTTCATAACCTCCTACTTGGGAGTAAAGATAATCACTACTCGATCCTGCACCACTAGCTGCTGCGGCTGCTGCTGCTCCCACTGCTGATTCTTTAGTGTCTTGGTCTCTATAATAGCCACCATTTTCATAGCCTACACCTGATCCTGTACCACTAGCTGCAGCTGCTGCTGCCGCTGCTGCTGCTGCTGCTGCTGCTGCTGATTCGTAAGTGTCTTGGTATCCATAATAGTCACCATTTTCATAGCCTGCACCTGATTCTGCATCACTATCTGCTGCGGTTGCAGCGGCTGCTGCCGCTGCTGCTGCTGCTGCTGCTGCATCTCCTGCTCCGTGACGTCTTCCTGGACCATGTACATGTCCTGATCCTGCACCACTAGCTGCTGCTGCTGCTGCCGCTGCTGCTGCTGCTGATTCGTAAGTGTCTTGGTATCCATAATTGTCACCATTTTCATAGCTTGTACCTGATCCTGCATCACTATCTGCTGCGGCTGCTGCCGCTGCTGTCGCTGCTGCTGCTGCGTCTCCTGCTCCGTGTCGTCTTCCTGGACCATGTACATGTCCTGATCCTGCACCACTAGCTGCTGCTGCTGCCGCTGCTGCTGCTGCTGCTGCTGTTGCATCTCCTGCTCCGTGTCGTATTCCTTGACCATGTAGATATCCTGATCCTGCAGCACTAGCTGCTGCGGCTGCTGCTGCTGCTGCTGCAGCATCCCCTACACCATTTCGTCCTCGCCGACCTAATTCTTGACCGTAAGGTCCATAACCTCCTATTAGGTAGTAAAGATTATCTTCACTCGATCCTGCACTTCTAGCTGCTGCGGCTGCTGCTGCTGCCGCTGCTGCTGCTGCCACTGTTGATTCTTTAGTGTCTTGGTCTCTATAATAGCCACCATTTTCATAGCCTACACCTGATCCTGTACCACTAGCTGCAGCTGCTGCTGCCGCTGCTGCTGCTGCTGCTGCATCATCTCCTGCTCCGTGTCGTCTTCCTGGACCATGTACATGTCCTGATCCTGCACCACTAGCTGCTGCTGCTGCCGCTGCTGCTGCTGCTGCTGTTGCTGCATCTCCTGCTCCGTGTCGTCTTCCTTGACCATAAACATGTGCTGATCCTGCACCACTAGCTGCTGCTGCTGCCGCTGCTGCTGCTGCCGCTGCTGCTGCTGCTGCTGTTTCTGCATCTCTTGCTCCGTGTCGTTTTCCTTGACCATAAACATGTCCTGATCCTGTACCACTAGCTGCAGCTGCTGCTGCCGCTGCTGCTGCTGCTGCTGCTGATTCGTCAGTGTCTTGGTATCTATAATAGTCACCATTTTCATAGCCTGCACCTGATCCTGCATCACTATCTGCTGCGGCTGCTGCGGCTGCTGCCGCTGCTGCTGCTGCTGCTGCTGCTGCATCTCCTGCTTCGTGTCGTCTTCCTGGACCATGTACATGTCCTGATCCTGCACCACTAGCTGCTGCTGCTGCCGCTGCTGCTGCTGCTGCTGATGATGCATCCCCTGCTCCATTTCGCCCTAGGCGACCAAATTCTTGACTGTAGGTTTCATAACCTCCTACTTGGGAGTAAAAATTATCACTACTCGAACCTACACCACTAGCTTCTGCAGCTGTTGCTGCTGCAGCTGTTGCTGCTGCTGCTGCTGCTGCTGCATTTCCTGCTCCATGTTGTCTTCTTGGACCATGTATATGTCCTGATCCTGCACCACTAGCTGCTGCTGCTGCCGCTGCTGCTGCTGCTGCTGTTGCTGCATCTCCTGCTCCGTATCGTCTTCCTTGACCATAAAGATGTCCTGATCCTGTACCACTAGCTGCAGCTGCTGCTGCTGCTGCTGCTGCTGATTCGTCAGTGTCTTGGTCTCCATAATAGTCACCATTTTTATAGCCTGCACCTGATCCTGCATCACTATCTGCTGCGGCTGCTGCGGCTGCTGCCGCTGCTGCTGCTGCTGCTGCTGCATCTCCTGCTCCGTGTCGTCTTCCTGGACCATGTACATGTCCTGATCCTGCACCACTAGCTGCTGCTGCTGCCGCTGCTGCTGCTGTTGCTGCATCTCCTGCTCCGTGTCGTCTTCCTGGACCATGTACATGTCCTGATCCTGCACCACTAGCTGCTGCTGCTGCTGCCGCTGCTGCTGCTGCTGCTGCTGATTCATAAGTGCCATGGTCTCCATAATATTTACCATTTTCATAGCCTGCACCTGATCCTGCATCACTATCTGCTGCGGCTGCTGCGGCTGCTGCCGCTGCTGCTGCTGCTGCTGCATGTCCTGCTCCGTGTCGTCTTCCTGGACCATGTACATGTCCTGATCCTGCACCACTAGCTGCTGCTGCTGCTGCCGCTGCTGCTGCTGCTGCTGCTGATTCGTAAATGTCTTGGACTCCATAATAGTCACCATTTTCATAGCCTGCACCTGATCCTGCATCACTATCTGCTGCGGCTGCTGCGGCTGCTGCCGCTGCTGCTGCTGCTGCTGCTGCATCTCCTGCTCCGTGTCGTCTTCCTGGACCATGTACATGTCCTGATCCTGCACCACTAGCTGCTGCTGCTGTTGCTGCATCTCCTGCTCCATGTCGTCTTCCTTGACCATAAACATGTCCTAATCCTGTACCACTAGCTGCAGCTGCTGCAGCCGCTGCTGCTGCTGCTGCTGATTCGTTAGTGTCTTGATCTCCATAATAGTCACCATTTTCATAGCCTGTACCTGATCCTGCATCACTATCTGCTGCGGCTGCTGCCGCTGCTGCCGCTGCTGCTGCTGCTGCTGCTGCGTTTCCTGCTCCGTGTCGTCTTCCTGGACCATGTACATGTCCTGATCCTGCACCACTAGCTGCTGCTGCTGCCGCTGCTGCTGCTGCTGCTGCTGCTGTTGCATCTCCTGCTCCGTGTCGTCTTCCTGGACCATGTATATGTCCTGATCCTGCACCACTACCTGCTGCTGCTGCTGCCGCTGCTGTTGCTGCTGCTGCTGATTCATAAGTGCCTTGGTCTCTATAATATTTACCATTTTCATAGCCTGCACCTGATCCTGCATCACTATCTGCTGCGGCTGCTGCGGCTGCTGCCGCTGCTGCTGCATCTCCTGCTCCGTGTCGTCTTCCTGGACCATGTACATGTCCTGATCCTGCACCACTAGCTGCTGCTGCTGCTGCTACTGCTGCTGCTGCTGCTGCTGATTCGTAAGTGTCTTGGTCTCCATAATAGTCACCATTTTCATAGCCTGCACCTGATTCTGCAGCACTAGCTGCTGCGGCTGCTGCTGCAGCATCCCCTGCACCATTTCGTCCTCGCCGACCTAATTCTTGACCGTAAGGTCCATAACCTCCTATTAGGTAGTAAAGATTATCTTCACTCGATCCTGCACTTCTAGCTGCTGCGGCTGCTGCTGCTGCCGCTGCTGCTGCTGCCACTGTTGATTCTTTAGTGTCTTGGTCTCTATAATAGCCACCATTTTCATAGCCTACACCTGATCCTGTACCACTAGCTGCAGCTGCTGCTGCCGCTGCTGCTGCTGCTGCTGCTGCTGCTGATTCGTAAGTGTCTTGGTCTCCATAATAGTCACCATTTTCATAGCCTGCACCTGATCCTACATCACTATCTGCTGTGGCTGCTGCGGCTGCTGCCGCTGCTGCTGCTGCTGCTGCATCATCTCCTGCTCCGTGTCGTCTTCCTGGACCATGTACATGTCCTGATCCTGCACCACTAGCTGCTGCTGCTGCCGCTGCTGCTGCTGCTGCTGTTGCTGCATCTCCTGCTCCGTGTCGTCTTCCTTGACCATAAACATGTGCTGATCCTGCACCACTAGCTGCTGCTGCTGCCGCTGCTGCTGCTGTTTCTGCATCTCTTGCTCCGTGTCGTCTTCCTTGACCATAAACATGTCCTGATCCTGTACCACTAGCTGCAGCTGCTGCTGCCGCTGCTGCTGCAGCGGCTGCTGCTGCTGCTGCTGATTCGTCAGTGTCTTGGTATCCATAATAGTCACCATTTTCATAGCCTGCACCTGATCCTGCATCACTATCTGCTGTGGCTGCTGCGGCTGCTGCCGCTGCTGCTGCTGCTGCTGCATCATCTCCTGCACCGTGTCGTCTTCCTGAACCATGTACATGTCTTGATCCTGCACCACTAGCTGCTGCTGCTGCCGCTGCTGCTGCTGCTGCTGTTGCTGCATCTCCTGCTCCGTGTCGTCTTCCTTGACCATAAACATGTGCTGATCCTGCACCACTAGCTGCTGCTGCTGCCGCTGCTGCTGCTGCTGCTGTTTCTGCATCTCTTGCTCCGTGTCGTCTTCCTTGACCATAAACATGTTCTGATCCTGTACCACTAGCTGCAGCTGCTGCTGCCGCTGCTGCTGCTGCTGCTGCTGATTCGTAAGTGTCTTGGTATCCATAATAGTTACCATTTTCATAGCCTGCACCTGATCCTGCATCACTATCTGCTGCGGCTGCTGCCGCTGCTGCTGCTGCTGCTGCTGCATCTCCTGCTCCGTGTCGTCTTCCTGGACCATGTACATGTCCTGATCCTGCACCACTAGCTGCTGCTGCTGCCGCTGCTGCTGCTGCTGCTGTTGCTGCATCTCCTGCTCCGTTTCGTCTTCCTTGACCATAAACATGTCCTGATCCTGCACCACTAGCTGCTGCTGCTGCTGCTGATGATGTATCCCCTGCTCCGTTTCGCCCTAGGCGACCAAATTCTTGACTGTAGGTTTCATAACCTCCTACTTGGGAGTAAAAATTATCACTACTCGAACCTACACCACTAGCTTCTGCAGCTGTTGCTGCTGCAGCTGTTGCTGCTGCTGCTGCTGCTGCTGCATTTCCTGCTCCATGTTGTCTTCTTGGACCATGTATATGTCCTGATCCTGCACCACTAGCTGCTGCTGCTGCCGCTGCTGCTGCTGCTGCTGCTGCTGCTGCTGATTCGTAAGTGTCTTGGTCTCCATAATAGTCACCATTTTCATATCCTGCACCTGATCCTACATCACTATCTACTGTGGCTGCTGCGGCTGCTGCCGCTGCTGCTGCTGCTGCTGCTGCATCTCCTGCTCCGTGTCGTCTTCCTGGACCGTGTACATGTCCTGATCCTGCACCACTAGCTGCTGCTGCTGCTGCCGCTGCTGCTGCTGCTGCCGCTGCTGCTGCTGCTGCTGCATCTCCTGCTCCGTGTCGTCTTCCTGGACCATGTACATGTCCTGATTCTGCACCACTAGCTGCTGCTGCTGCCGCTGTTGCTGCTGCTGCTGTTGCTGCATCTCCTGCTCCGTGTCGTCTTCCTTGACCATAAACATGTCCTGATCCTGCACCACTAGCTGCTGCTGCTGCCGCTGCTGCTGCCGCTGCTGCTGCTGCTGCGGTTGCTGCATCTCCTGCTCCGTGTCGTCTTCCTTGACCATAAACATGTCCTGATCGTGTACCACTAGCTGCTGCTGCCACTGCTGCCGCTGCTGCAGCAGCATCCCCTGCTCCATTTCGTCCTAGCCGACCAAATTCTTGACTGTAGGTTTCATAACCTCCTACTTGGGAGTAAAGATTATCACTACTCGATCCTGCACCACTAGCTGCTGCGGCTGCTGCTGCTGCCGCTGCGGCTGCTACTGCTGATTTGTTAGTGTTTCGGCGTCCATAATTTAAACCATTTTCATAGCCTGCACCTGATGCTATACTGGTCGCTGAGCCATAACCTACACCTGCTGATGACGATGTCAACGATGATGAGTTTTCAACCAAAATCGTCTCCTTTTCAATCATAGACTCACTTCCGTCGGCATTTGTCACGAACGTGAAGGTCCTTGTCGTACCAGGCTTATAATGATGTTTTCCGGTGACATTAACTTTCTTTTCAAGAATGAATTCTTCATATTCTTTTCCGTCTTCGATAAAATACTTATCACTCTTTACGCTTGCATCGCTAAACAAACCCTCTATAGTATCTAAATCGATGGTATCCCTGTTGAAATTAGCGGCGGCATACTGTTGAACAAAGACAAGATAGCTTTATTTTTCATCATCACTTACAATATTATGCATAGAAGTTGACAAACAATATTAGTTTATAATAACTTCCATTAACAAAATACATATAATATTGGACTTTAATTACACTGTACAATAATGAACCTACGCTACTTCCTCATTTAACTCAGAAATAGCTTCAAAAATGTATCATTTGTTTTGCTTCTTTAATTTAGAAAACCTTTCTGCCTTCGTTATGATGGTTTTTATGATAAGTATGTAATATGACCATCACAGATCCTACTTTCAATACTATCGCAGATACTAAATAAAACTTAATCAAAAGAAAAACAGATTATAAAATATGTTACAATACAAGTTATTACTTTAATACATTTCTAAGAAAAAAAATAAGGCAAGTCGTTACCACATAATTAGCAAAACGTTTGAGTTTTTGGAACTCGAGTTTGACTAAACCGGACAAAAGTAACTATACTGAAAAAGATACTGCATATAGATGAAAGATACAAAAAAAAAATTTACCGGGGAGTTTTTCTGGAAATCATATGGAAACAATTATAAAGCTTTGTCCTGAGCCTCAGTAATAATTGGTAGACGAAAAAAATAAATACTGCACTGTTTACTCACGTGCACAGAAAAAAAATACAATCACATTCTCGCAATTTGTGTAACAAACTACGGACAATAGCGAAGGAGGTCAAGTATCCATTCAAATACAGAAAATCATTAACTGATCAAAAAGTGATGACCGTAAGAAAGGTAGTTACTTCTTCAATTTAAGAACAACACAAATTCATAGAAGATGGATCTTTTTCAATTGCGCATGCAAAAAATTGAATTCTACACTGGTTTAGAGACCACCTTCAATGTAAGAGTTATTATTATATAACTCCTTTCTTACAATAACTCATTTACTATGGAGTGATATTTTTACCAGTCAACTTTACTTTTTTATCAAAAGTTTTAATGTTGTAGACGTGTAATTTAAAAGTAAGAAAATTATAACACTTTTTTAACAAAAGCTCTAATCTCACTAAAAATCGAAAAGGTCTTTTTCAGAAATGTAATAGATCACTCTCGCTCGCTCTCTCGCTCTACTATATATTAATTGAGATGCAGTGAAAGGCACAACAATCAATCAAATGATCTGAAGGCCAAGATTTTATATCTATACAGATAGTCATTGAATTCAGGTAAAAGTGTGTGAAAGAAAGGTTGGAATTTCGCGTCCGTGACCATGAATAGACCAGGTACAAGATTATCTGTTTATGGCTTAATCATTGATGTTTGTTTATGATATATTAAGGTAGGAGCACTCACCTGCAAAGCGCAGCACAGGATCACGATGGTTATTCCCCTCATGTTGATGAGAGTTGAAACCGGACTGATGCCGACTGAACATTTTTTGATGTATTTATACTGAAAAATCTAACTGAGCATTGACGTAAACGCCTTATAAAACAAAAGAACTCAAATAAATATTGACAAATACACAAAGAAAGTACTCCTATAGAAAATTATAACAATGTATTTGTTACATCGTGATTTTAAACAATATGTTTTTATTAAAAGTTGATTAAGGTATTGTAAAGCTGCCCATTGTAGTTTAAATTCTTATTTACGTAGTATCAATATTACAGTAGTAGTATAACTATTGCTAAAGAGTTTATTTTTAATTTTTCGAAGTGTTAATGATAAATATCAATAAGTATGTATGTCCGATATACGAAGGTCCACGTTTAGGTATTCCTTACTACAACCTTGTTTTCTTTTTGCTGGTGAATAGCCTCATCAAAGCTTTATGCGAAGGAGGAAACAGTCGGCAATTTGCAAGTGACAATGTTCGTCCTGATATTGGTTGTTTTATAAATGCAGATAGATGGATCAGCGACGATGGTCCTCGGGAGAAGACCGCGAATTAAGAACGCAACAAGACATCCCCTGATGTTACTCCATTTTAAACTTTTGCGTTTCATGATAAAATATAATTAGCCGTGGTCGGTCTGTGACCAAGGCCAGTACAACCTGGTCGAAACGTCAGGCAAATCAAAAGGTAAGTTTTAAATACGTGATAGCGTTAATCTAATAAACATAACTAACTATATTATCTCCTAATGCCGTTGCCATTTCAAAAACTCGTATTTATTTTATTATATCCCTATAAACTATAATGGGTGGCTCAAGGGTGGTCTCATGTCAAGGAAGTCAGGATCTGATGATGCGATCCTGATAAAATTGAGAGAAATCCTCGAAAATTGTAAGAACGAATAGTGTTTCTGTTTACTTTTCATAACTTTATCAGATATTTGCGTTTAGAAATCATCACATCATGCAGCTGAGCTGATAATTAAAAAAAATCATACAATAAAAATCTCTCTCTAAAAATCTTTTTAACAAAAAATTAAACTGACGATAAGAACTATAAAGCAAAAAATAAATAAACCTTTTATGTGTTAAGTATTGAGCTTATTTATATAAACTATAACATTTTATATAAACTTATTTTGAGTCGGCGACAAATAATAAAATGATCACGAACACAAAGAACACCACAGAATCAGGACAACTATTTGTGGAACACACAAATTTTTGTCCCTTGTGGGATTTGAACCCACAACACTCGGCGCGGCGTAGTTAGTTGATAATTTCGAGCCATTCTATTTTTAGAGGCTCATATATGGTTGTATCTGGAGAGATTGACTGGCCTGTTGGTCTAGTGGTTAGTGACTCTGACCGCTATGCTTATAGGTTGTGGATTTGATTCCCACCTGAGTCTGGGTGTTCTTTGTGTCCGTTGTTTCTATGTTTGTAAAGTCCCCCGCGACACAGGAGTAATTCCTAATGCGGGAGTTGTCTTTTAAAAAAAAAGAAAAAAAAAAGATGCCTCACTGTTTTGCCGGGTTTGTTTTTTCTATGGCAAGTAGGGTTGCCACAGCTTTTGGGGGTAATGCTGTGTAGCTGTGACGTCTTGTGGCCGCAGACCACGATCCTGGCCAGTCTGCTGGTAATCTGAAGTACCGGAGGCTCTTACCCTGATCAAATTGGTGATCTCTCTTTGTCTCTGAATGTGGTTCTGAAGAAAGGGCACCTCCAATGATGGTATGTAGGATCGATTCGGGCTGTTTCATCAGCCTACTCGGTAATAGGAAAGGCGGGAGATTATGTTTGAATAAGTTTATCAAAATATTTAAATTCAAGAGATTATTAATGATCGGCTAAGATCAGACTGCATGCCCAATCTAATTTATGTCCTTTTCAATACGAGAGAGCTTTTAACATTGACGTCCATCGATCGTTAATTTGCCTACAGTGTACGAGCGCGACCCGTTATACCCGTATGCGTGCAAGTACTGTGCAAGTGCCATACTGGACTATCTTCGTCATCATCTTCATCAGCCGTGTACTTAACTTCTTTCAGAACAATCACCAATAAATAAATATCCTACTAATATTATGAATGTGAAAGTTTGTGAGGATGTATGGAGGTGTTAATGTTTGTTGCTCTTTCACTCAAAAACTACTGAACCAATTGCGATAAAACTTGGTATGTAGATAACTAGAGACCTGGACTAACACATAGGTTACTTTTTATCCCGATATTCTCATGGTATCGGGACTTACGCGGGTGAAACCGCGGAACGTAGCTAGTACATAATAATTTTCAAACATTTTTTTTTTATTTTATTTATTAATACTTCCTGCAAATACATTGCAAAAGGCGGACTTAATGCCATAGGCATTTTCTTCCAGTCAACCTTTGGGTGATGCAGAACTGTGTGTGGCAGGTGTATATTTAATAGTCATGAGATAAAGGAATTTAAAAAATAATGTATTACATAAATAGGCCGAATGTACTAGATATACATACATATATGGTAAATATATGTAGATACGTATATACATACATATACAAATACAAATATATAAATAATAAGGACACTTGATACGTGTTATTCTGATGATTCCGCCAATAAATCTCTGTAGAGCTTGCGTACTTTAACCTTAAAAGTTAACCGGTTAGTGGACATCCTGACTTCTTGTGGGAGCGCGTTCCAGAGGTTAACGGCTTGGACAGCGAACGAGGAATGAACCATTCTCGAATTATGAGAAGGACAAAGAAGGAGAAGATTATTAGAAGAGCGGAGATTTCTGACATGGTTAGAGCAGAGATATTGAAAGTTAGATGTTAGATAAGTGGGTGAGTAAGGTGAGTGGAGAAGGGAGTACAACATAGTCAGCGCCCTCAAACTGCGGCGTTGTCTTATAGGTAACCATGTCAGTTGGGTGCGAAAGGTGGATATGTGGTCATACTTTCGCAAGTTGAATATGAACCGAATGCAATTGTTGAGAAGTCGGTCTAGTTTGTTGAGCAGATCTGCATTCAAGTCGAGATAGCACACATCACCATAGTCGACAACTGGGAAAACCAAAGTCTGCACAAGCATGATCTTTGTTTTGATTGGGAGAAAATTTTTTAAGCGATAAAGGCATCGTAATGTATTGGTTACCTTCTGGCTGACGTTGGATACCTGAGTCTGCCAATTAAGGGTTGCGTCGATGTGCAGACCAAGATCCTTGACCGAGGGACTAATAGGCAGAACTGAATCATTAAAGGTAATTTCGGTAATGTTGTTGGTGTCAATTCTGCTAGTCATTCTAGGGCTCCCTATAATGATCGCTTGGCATTTAGATGGGTTCACCGTTAAGCCAAATCTGTTGGACCAGTTTTTTATTGTCTCCAAGTCGTGATTTATGCTGCCTATAGCTTCGTCCAACTTGTCTATTCTAGCGTGTGAGTAGATCTGTAAATCGTCTGCATACAAGTGATACGAACACTGAAGTTCATGGGTTATGAGATTGATAAATAACGAAAAGAGAAGAGGAGAAAGTATACCGCCTTGTGGGACGCCAGAGTCGAGATCACGCCACGCCGATGAAGACTCATCTATTCGGACAGACTGCTGGCGTCCTCGAAGATAGGAAGAGAACCATTCCAGTGCATCATCAGAGATCATGAGGTGGGAAAGTATTGATATTAAGACGTCGTGATTAACACTGTTGAAGGCGTTTGAGAAGTCTATTAGGACTAGTACAGTTAAGTTACCTTCTTCTACGGCGGCCTTAATATCGAGAGTCACTTTAAGCAACCCTGACACTGTGCTATGTCCAGGTCTGAATCCAGACTGGTACGTACTGAGCAAGTTGTTTTGGTGAACAAAGCGAGAAAGTTGCTTATGTACGCAGGCTTCTAGGAGCTTGGAGAGGAAAGGAAGAATAGAAATAGGACGAAAGTGATTGGGGAGAGAGGGGTTAGGTACTTTGGGTAATGGGCGTATATAAGCCTTTAGCCATAAGGATGGGAAAGCGTTGGAGTCGAGGGAATAATTAATTATATGGGTGATGGCAGGTAAAAGCTGTTCGAGGATAGCGGTTACCATATGACGGCTTATATCGTCACATCCAGAAGCCTTGGATTTGATGGATAGGACAAATTGTTTGACCTCCTCTGGTGTAACTGGAGAAAAATGAAAAGAGTCTATATTAGGCCTAGGGAGACTAGCTATGTGATTGATAGTTTGAGTTTTGCTTTGATGATTCAATGTAGTGGATGTGGTGAAATGGCAATTGATATCATCTAAAGCAATGTTCGTTGGGAAATCTGCATGGCGCTCTCTACCGATACCGAGGGTCCCTAAGAACTTCCAGATGTCGGCAGGGGAAGATGAAGAAATATTATCAAGAATGTATCGGCGCTTAGCGTTACGTATCACTTGATTGCACCTATTTCTAGCAGTCTTGTAAGCAAGCCAATTGTTATCGCATCGATCTCTCTTAAAACGCCGGAAAGCACGGTCCCTGTTTCGCATTACACTGCGGATACCATCTGTCAGCCAAGGTGCAGGTGGACGCTTTAATTTAATTTTCTTCACCGGAGCGTGAACATTGAATATGTGCAGAATATTTTTGTTCAATATATTGACCTTTTCGTCCATGGAAATAGCTGCAGCTAGGGGTTCCCAGTTGATAAGTGAAGCATCTTCCCGAAGTCTTTCCAAATTCATGCGTCCGAAACAGCGCCTGAACACCACTTTGGGCTTAGGCTTTGGCGTTTTAATTTTATAGGTAGTGTAAATCAGGTCGTGATGAGAGAAACCAGGTGCTGGGTATTGTCCATGTGATGAAACGTTGGCTAGAGACGAAGTGATAATTAGATCTAACAGGGTGTCTTCTCCATTAGGATTGTGGTGTGTGGCTTGAAGCGGTAACAGATGTAAACTAGTGGATTCTAATATATTTAACAGTTTACGAGAACGAGAGGAGTTTTGAGGAAAGAGATCAGTATTGAAGTCGCCCATGATGATGTGATGCTCATACTCAGACCCTAAAGATTCTAATACCGTTTCGAATTCGGTGAAGTAGTCAATTGCTGGAGGACAGTAAACGACACCTAGGACGATTTTTACTCCCGTGACACAAACCTCAAGAAAAAGATACTCAGCAGGCGAATTAGGTGGAGATTTAGAAAGAAAATTGTGAGTAAAGTCTGAACGTAGGTATATTGCAACACCACCGCCTCTTTTGTTGATCCGATCATTACGGATGAGAACAAAGCCTGGAAGAGGGTAAGAGGTAGAAAGTAGTTGAGGCTTGAGCCATGTCTCAGAAATCAGGATGGCGTGTACGTTTGAACTATTGAAGGTTTCCCATAGGTCACTATAGTGACTGGGTATGCTTTGAGCGTTTATATGGCATACGTTGAAGAGTCGGTTAAATTCCTCGTTAAAGGTATTACGTAATATATCACCAAGAGTTTCAGTTACTGAAATAAAACTCTCATTAGCTGATGAGTTGACAGAATCATTGGCGGAGTAGTAGGAGTCAACATCAGACATATAGTTTATAATAATAAATATAAGAATAAAAATAAGTAAATATTAAGATACAAAAGTATGAAGGTATTGTATTTCAAAAATATTGAATGAATTAATGCAATACTCACATTAGTGCACCACCCGCCGGCCTACACTGACACTTATTAAAAAAGAAAAAAAACAATAAACAAGAACATTATTGTTTAACACTAATTATAAACAAAGTTAAAAAAAGAGAAAAATTAAATAATTTACAATATTCAATAAATCATGAAAGGTAGGTAAGTGCGTTTCGGAACGATAATTAATCTGAATGAGAGGTCACGTGAACACGGAAACGTCTAATGACAAAGTTTGACATGTAACCTCTATTACGTTCGTTTTGTTGTTGTGATGTGACATTTTTCAAAATATTGTAAATAAGAAGGTAAACGTAAGGTGTCTAACAAAACAATAGTAAACAATTGTTAAATCACTGTGGACTTTAAGTAGCACGAACTGTACACTGTAGTCACATAGAAAATTAGTGTCTACGGGCTGTGTGCTTAGTGATGTTGACCTTAGAACCCGATGCACTGCTGCCCTTCGCTGTACTGGCGTCGTCTGCTGCTTTTGGATATTTCTGTAGTAAAGGTTCCAATTCATCCAGAGAAGTGATCTTAACCCGGCTTCCACCAGGTGTTTTGATAACAATGACGCCTTCTTGGGTCCAGCAACCACTCACACCGAAATGAATGCGTGCCCTGGCGAATGCAGACTGTCTGGCCTTAGTTAAGTGTTCTTTGACGGTTATAGACGTACCCTTGAGTTTGGATTTCACCTTCCACACAGCAGATTTGAGATCCAGAGTTGAAAATCTTACCAGTATGGGCCGCTTGTGATCTTTTTTGTGACTTCCAAGCCTATGGCAAGTTTTGAAGGATGAGGCTGTAAACATCAGATCCAGCTTACTACCAAGAAGACCCAGTATCACTTCAGTGCAATTTTCATTTTCAGCCTCGGGAACCCCAATGAAGATGAGTGATTTGCGCCTGTGTCGAGATTCAATTGCATCCACAGTTTTAGAACACTCATCTATTTGTTTACGGATTAATCCCAACATGCTAAACATGAGCTCACGGAAGGTTCTGAATTCTTCAGCAACCTTTGCGACGGTGTCTTTGGCCGGTGCACTGCTTTGTATCTGTGTCTCAAGTTCGCCCATTCTCTTTGTGAAGATATCCTCCAGGCTCTTCTGTGCAGATTCAATAACCGCAAGTTGAGACATCTTTGGACTGTTGTTCTTGTTGGTTGAGGAAAGCAAGTGTTGTGATAGTGCCAGTGATCAGCTGACAGGTGGATTGTAATAAAAAGCTTATTGTTACATCAATAGCTTTACTAATGTGAGTATAAGCAAATAACTGTAATTTACACTGATTCTAATTAAAAAGATTGCAAATAAATTGTTTAATTTAATTAATTTTAATTTTAATACGAATCACATGTATGTTCAGCTTTTTTCCACCTACCCGAAAAAAGTTTTTATACCATTTTTATATCCCAATTCATTTTTATACCCAACATTGTTTATTATAATTAAATCTAGCTTTTTTTTGTAATTCAAGTGCTCAAGACGGGACCCAAACCTATGACACTGCAGCCGAGTTACCTAAATCCTGTGCCAGAATTCACTATTTCCATATTAAGAGGTGACGTCACTTGGTACGTACCAGTATTTACTGGTAAACTGTTATTTAATAGTTTTGCATGATGTTTCAATACAGTAATCAATACTTTATTTGTTCAAATGTTTAGCTTTCAAAACGATACAATCCCTCATTAACGTTAATACTACATAGTTATGTATTAATACCCACAAATATTACAATGCTGAAGAATTAGTTTATTTGAAAACTCTTATCTCATGTAGGGATCATAACACGACTCAAAGTCGCTTCACGAGATTTCGCATCTCCAAAGCTCGACTTCCACATACGCTTACGTGGGAGAGCCATGCTTCGGCACGTATGGACCGGCTCGACTCCGCTCGATACCACGGCCTCACAGAAAACCGGCAGTGAAGCAATGCTTGCATTTCATTTCGCCGCGTGAGTGAAGTTACCGGAGGCCCTAACCTTCTCCCGTCTCCCCCCCCCCCCCTCCCCCTCTCCTCCTACTCCCACCTTAAAGGGCGGCAACCCACATGTGGCTTTCGAGTTACAGGCGCCCATGGGCGGCGGTAGTCATTTACTATCAGGTGACCCATCTGCTCGTTTGCCCCCTATACCATAAAAAAAATACAACAAAAACATACTCATCATACCGAAGACTATCTGAACTACGTAGTGACTACTAATCCTGCATCGGGCAAAGAGAGTTCTCGCGCCGATCAATCGTCGGGTCGCAGTATACAAGGCATGATCACCTCACCTGGTCGGAGGATCCTCCCTTTGTGCTGGAGTGACATAACACCCGTTCCTCCTCAGGACTATCTGATTTGAAAAGAAGAAGTCCGTACAAAAACCAAAGTTACTAGCTCCTTCATTAGCAAGCAGAAGTCACAATTCGGTAGGCCATGGCCCATTTTTATTCCTGACAATTCCAAAATAACTATTGGTTTAAAAGAAATAAATGATTAAATTTAAATTTGAGAACCGATAATCGATGGAAAAAAAAGGTTTTCGAAAGACGACCTTGAACCGGAAAGGGAAACGAGACGCTCCCACTAGTCTAGATGAACCTATATGCTGTGATGAACCTAGAATGACGTATGTCTGCAAAATGTTTGGTACAGAATTTCTAGACATCGCTAACTGATTGCCATTGAGCGGGATGTGCCTTTATTTGCTAGCTTAGTTGCATAAAAAGTACGGGGCATACTTATAAAAAATACTCAACATTTTTGAGAATTCTCACAAGTTCTTAAAATATCCAATTGTTTTCCATCCGTTCTGTCGATGACCTGACCCGCGGAATATGGCTGTGACTACCAGATCAGATCACATATTTAAGGCCGTTGCTATTTAACGACCAAATTAATATTGTGTACATAGCACAAACAAATAAAACATTAATTTTGCCTATTAGCATGTTTTATTTGGTTCTACAATAGTTCTAGATATTTTGGCTAGATGGCGCTGACTATATTTTGTGAATGTGTGATATTTTAAACATGAAAGTATGTTGGTTGATGTGTTCATTCTTCTTTTAGAGTAAATGGGGAAGTTGGCTATTTATTTCTCTTAAGAGGCAGACAAAAAAATTTAGAAATTTGATTTAAAGGGCTGCCGTTAAGGGTGTGCATAGTGTGGCACTTCAGTATTGTAGTTTAAATATATGTACATATTTAATATAAAAGTGAAAAATAACATTTAAATTTACGTTTTACATAAAGTTAAATTAAGTTAATAAAGTAATTTTTACTCAGTAGAAGAAAATTAATCCAAAGCTATGTTAAATTAAGCCTCTCGCTGGAAATGATGGTCCTGTCCAGGGTCCAAAGTGAGAGAACGTGGGATTCCGCCGCTTCATTTTGTGAGGAAGTGATGTCCGCTAAAGAGGTGGCGGAGGAAGAAGAGGCACCACCGAAGAGCGCAGACTAATCTTCGACCTCCATGAGCGCTAGTCATGGGTAATGGTGTAGCTGCCTAGTGGTTAAGAGGCGGCCAAGGACTGCGAGGGTTCTCGGGGACTTTCTTTTTAGGGTATGCAAAAAGAACATTTAGCATTTAAATCAAAACCTATAGGGTACTTCTCATTGACCTACAATCATGAAATTTCGTAAGAACCAAGGTCTGAAAGCATAAGTAAAGGAAAAAATCCGAAAGTTGTTTATTTGTTGCTATATCAGATAAAAAAAAATGTTTTTGTGATTACAAACTTATATTTTGCTGTTGGAAAGTTGACTCTGTCATAGATAGATCGATGTATTTTTTTGAAGTGAAAACTTCTTTAGCGACGTTGTGCACTTTTTGGGATGGGTAAAAAGCGTCAGTACACGTGACCCTGATCGAAAATTCGTGAGACGGAGCCGAGTTTCTTAAATTAAAAAAAATATATAACATTCGAAATTCGAACATTTATGAGCGACAAGGAGCGAAGAACTTCCAGTGTACCCTATGTATACATTTAGATATGTTATTATCTACTTTTTATTTTTAATCTAATTATATATATACAGATGTGTGTGTGTGTGTATGTATATGCAAATACATTGTGAAGTTATGTTTTCACTTCTGACGTGCAGTCCTACGACTGACTGTTTCTTTTTGTTATAAAGAATACTAGTAACGTGAATTACACATTACTAGTATGTTTGTGAACCCCTCCAGCTTACCTAATGCTTGTATTAGGAGTGGGTTCACGACAGTAGGGCACTGGTTGAGGTTCAAACCCGCAACCACTTGATCGCAAGCACAACGCCTTAGCTGTTACGCTACCACCGCTTAAAAAAATATTTGACCTAGGTACCTACGCCTCCAAGACTAGGTCTCATTCACTATGTTATGTATTTATTAATACGTGAAGTGAAACCTTTGGATCCCTTTTTACGAAAATTGGGCGGCCGGAGGAGTATGAAATTTCGCACACTTATAGTTTATACAGAGAAGAAGTGACGAATGCTAAAATTTTTGAATAATATTTGCTGAAAAGTTAAAAAATATGCAAAAACGGGTACATACAGCTATGAGTGTCCAGTATATATTTTGACCTGTCATGGTACAAAAGTCTATACAATGACAGGTCAAGTAATATTGGCCAATGAAATAAACCATGGTCGTAATTCGACCACCACGCGATCTCTAGTTCTCATAAATACATGTCGATCTCAACTCATATCCTTATCAAACGAGAAAACGCAATCAGAAAACCCAAATCCCCATTTATTTATTACCAATTTCCAAGAATAGAACCCAAAACCTTAATCATACCATAAACAATCACTTTAATCTATACGGGACCATTGGAGAAAATTCTCATGCAAATTTCACGTCATTCTGGCCCTTAATACCCAGCGAAGATTAAGAAGGGTTAAGATGAAGACAAACTTATCTTAGATCCGATCAGTTAAGGGTTAAGTGCTCTGTTACCGGAAACTGTATTGAGAAGATTTAATATGTAATCATTTCTTCGGCACGGGTGACCTATAAAAAATCACCCGTGAAATAATTTAAGATTTTGTTTTTGAATATTGTTTATGTTCTAAGACGGTACCTTTTTTTTTTAAGACAACTCCCGGAACTATCTATCATGACAGGTGTCTTCTCGTATCGGGGTCACTCGACTGGTAAACTATCTCTCCTGAAAACTGCGGTTACAAAGTAATACAAGCAGGGTAGGCTTAAAGACACACTACTATAACTTAGATTAAAACAAAATTTCTTTTGCCGCAAATGAATTCATGAAAATGTAATAACATTCACACATAATCACCTACTCATTGGTATCTTCCAAAGACGCGTAATCCATACTAATATTATGAAGCTGAAGAGTTTGATTGTTTGAACGCGCTAATCGCTGAAACTACTGGTTCAAATTGAAAAATTGTTTTAATGTTGGATAGCCCATTTATCAAGGAAGGCTGTAGGCTATATAACATCACGCTACGACCAATAGGAGCGGAGCATCAATCAAAAATGTTGCAAAAACGGGGGTAAATTTACAAACGCGAACGAAGTTGCACGGATCAGCTAGTATATAAAAATCTTTTTAACCAAAAATTAAACCGACGAAAAGAACTAAAAAGCAAAAAAAATAAATAGCTATAAAATTTTTATAATCTTATTTTGAGTTGGCGCCAAACAACCAACTGTACATAGGTATAATTAATCATTTTATTATTTGGCCCCGACTTTTTATTTGGTGATTTTTTTTCATCCAGCTCAGCTACATGAGGTGATGATTTCTGAACGCAAATACCTGATAAAGTAATGAATAGTAAACAGAAACACTATTCGTTCCTACAATTTTCGAAGGTTTCTCGCAATTTTATCAGGATCCCATCATCAAATCCTGACTTCCTTGACATGGGACCACCCTTGAGGTATACCCTATCTAACAAAAAAAGAATAATCAAAATCGGTTCATAAATAACGGAGAGAGGGCTGAACAAACCTAAAAAAAATATATATATATATATATATATATACGGTCGAATTGAGAACCTCCTTTTTTTTTGTCGGTTAAAAATAAAAGAAATATAACAGTCCATTTAAAAAAAAAACAGCTTTTTTCCTTTAAACTAATTCACCAACTGTTACGCCAATCAATGGATAATTTGTCAGTCCTATCGTCAACACCGTGGGAGTCATCATTAAGAAACTAATGCCTTTTTTTCGCCAACAAAAAAATGTCAGTGTCAGTTTTTGTAGACATGGGGCACAAGAATTGAAGAATTGATAGTGGGAGCGGCTCGACCGGAGTGATACCACGGCCTCACAGAAAACCGGCGGTGAAGCAATGGTTGTGTTATGTTTCACCGAGTGAGTGAGGTTACCGGAGGCCCTTCCCCTGCTCCCACCTTAAAGGCCGGCAACGCACTTGTGACTTCTTTAAGCACGTTTGTGCACTTTTGTCACTCACTCACTCACTTACTAGTCCTTACTATATTATTATTATTTTTTTATATTATAAATGCGAAAGTAACTCTGTCTGTCTGTCTGTCTGTCTGTCGCCCTTTCACGCCAAAACTACTGAACCGATTTAAATGAAATATGGTACACAGATAGTCTAGAGCTTGAGAAAGGACATGGGCTACTTTTTAATGTGAAAAAAGGGGTGTAAGGGGTTGAAAGGCGGAGATGAAAAGTTGTATGGAAGTATCGTCATATTTAGAGCTAGAAGCTTAAAACTTATTTTATTAGGCTGTTGATTAGATATAAATACACTATTCCACACGGACGAAGTCGCGGGCACAACTAGTAATACATATATAGATCCACTAGAGGGCGCTAATCTAAACATTGAGTTCTGTCAGTTCCTTATTAATTAATGTCACTAACCTGCTAATGTGACGTTTTAAGTTCGTCGTTTCGTTTAAGTTTTCACTTCAGTCGGCAGTCCTATGACTGTCTATTTTTTTAAATTAAATTAAGATAAGTCCAGGGCTTTCTTCAAACCATGTTGAAGTTCAGCAATTCTCGTAAGTTAGCTTGGGAACTAAATTCGCAATAACTTCGCCGTATTGAAAATTCGTTTCCTTATCTTTTTACTATATTTTTAGAATAACTAAAATTCATTAATAATAATTGCATTACATTACATTAATATTTACATACAAATCAAACATTTATGTAAAGCGTATTTGTTTTTTTATTTTTTTTTAACTATATTTTTTTAGTCTTGTTTTGTCATCGGTCCTTGATAAGTGTGTAAATTTTCAAGTTAATGTCCGATTAACTTGAAACTAGACACAGAAATTCTTAAACAACTGTCGAAAGGTTGCCTGTAAGAAATTGCTTTCAGTGATAAGGCATGTACATATTCATCTGATGTATTTCTTTTAAAAACATTTTTGTTGGTGTACAATAAAGTTTATTTCTATTCTATTCTATTCTGAATGAATTTAAATATCGATAAACATTGTAAAATAAAATCATCAATTTTTGTAACCCAGTATTTGCGTCCCTTCGCGACCTAAAAAATGTCTACCAACAAAATGTTGTTCCTCACTATTCTGTTTTGCTAAATTTAATCATTTTAAACATAGTTATTAATAAATGGTGATAAAAAGAACAAACAATTGATTGATATGTTAACGAATTTTCAATATGGCGAAGTTATTGCTAATTTAGTTCCTTAACCAACTTATCTACTATCCTACGGCCTGGTGCAAGAGGACTGCCTACTGCGAACACTATTCTAGCTAAGGCCATTGTTCCCTATTTGTATTGAGACGTGAAGCGGCCGCGAGAAGATTGACTACATCGAATAAAAGAAGCTAACTGGGTTAACTAGTGTTTTTGTTTAACCCCTACCTGTGGTAGGTGAAGGAAGCTTTCCCTCGCCGCAAGTACTTTCAAACTTCGACATAGTTTAAGGAGTGACTGGTAGACTTAATTTTATTCAATTAAAAAAATATGATCTTACCAACCAAACAAGTAGCAGTTGGGCAGCTCCAAATCGAGTAGAAACGTGCCTATTTCAAAAAGAACAACAAAACTACCCAATCGGCTTCACTCCTCCATCACACGATGTTCATTGACAATCAGATGGGTAGTATGATTGTTTGTAACCATTGTGGTATAATAAAAATATTGTCCAAGTTTTGGCAACATTCTTGACCAAATATAAACTTTTAAATAATTGACATAATTCATCATATCAACATTTCCTGTGGGAGAACCATACTTCGGGCTGTATGGGCCGGCTCGATCGGAGTGATACCACGGCCTCACCGAAAACTGGCATCTTTGAACCTCAATCTAGCTTACCAGGAGGTGGGTTAAGGTCATATTGACGAGCTTAATTAAAAAAGAAAAAATATATATCTTCATTCTAACTTAAACCCCTTTACCAGGACACAAATGACCATAATTTGAAGGCGTAGGACACAAAAAAAAATCCACCCAAATCAGTGCCCTACGAAGGAACTGCTGTTAACCGCTTGTCATTTTGCACAACGTGTACAGGGCAAAAAAAATTGCCGGTGGTAATACCCAGGCGTTATAAGTAACCACACGGTATTCCGTCACAGGTGTGTCTAGAAAAAGAGTTTGGGTAAAACCTAGGAAGAAAGTGCCCAAGAGTCCACAATATTACCTACACAGAGAAACAAAACCTGATGCGACGATCGATCAACTCTTATTCCCAAGTCTCTCAATGTTTGCCAAACATCCAAATATTGGTTAATACAGGTAAAAATTGGGCCAATTGTTTGGAGAGGTTGGTAAACATCGTTCCGAGTTCTTCGGTCGTAAACACACCCTCCGATAGTCCGGCTGTCTCCTATGTCACTTTCATTAACAGATTTTATTAGCGACTTGAGCAAGCAAGCGTGTTTGGTAAAAAAATATTTGGTAAATGAGGGTCGTGGGACTTCTCCAGTCGTACGGGCCTAGTTCAAGTAGAAACCTGAGTTCTTTCGGCTGATATAAAGAGATTGGGTTAATTTAGTGCTAGAAATTATAACGTGCACCGCTGAGCCAGTCAGCCTGTGACCACGGCCAGTACAACCTGGTCGAAACGTCAGGCAATTCAGAGGTATGTAATACCTTTTCGTGATCGCGTTAATTCCCGTGTAAATACATAATTATATCATGGAACGCGAAAGTTTAAAAGTTAGTATAACTATGATCTGCCAAGATTTGTAGATCATGGTGATCATGCAATCTGTGGCCAGTTGCGTGAGGTTTTAGTCCGTATGGCGCCTCTAGAATCTCCACGAGATAGTTCTTGGTTACTGCTGGCACCTTTCCGTCAATAGTCGACTTGAATTTTTAACAGGTTATTGCCTGGTATGCAAAGGGACAATAATCTATTATGTATATGAGGGTCAAACACTGCCCTCGTGCACAAAAGCGTTTTTGTCATGGCTCCGAAAAATTATAATTTATTTCCAAAACTTTTGAAAAATTGATAATTTGAGAACCATGCTTCGGCACGTATGGGCCTGATTGAACGGAGTGATACCACGGCCTCACAGAAAACCAGCAGTGAAGCAAAAGAAATAAAATATTCAAATGTAATACTTATCACTACATATTATAAAACAAAGTCCCCTGTCCCGTCTGTCTATCTGTTGACTACTGAACGGATTTTCATGCGGTTTTCACAAATAGACAGAGTGATTCATGACAAAGATTTAGGTGTATAATTCGTTTTGTATAAAATGATCGAAATATGTTGATGATTGTTGAAGATGTTTCTGCTACCCGTGCGAAGCCGGGGCGGGTTGATTGTTTAAAATAAAACAAAATAAGTTACATGTTTTTTTAATATAAAGTTTCGGATTTATTGTCGGATAATAGGAAGAAATAAGAATCCTATAAAAATTGATAGATGGATGGATGTATGTTAGTCATCCTTCACGCAAAAACGGCTGAACGGATCTATATGAAAGTTGGCACAGAGATAGATTATACTCTGGAATAGCACATAGGCTACTTTTTATCCCAGAAAAAGGTACAGTATAGGATACGGGATAGATTTCACCAAAATTTTCACGCGAATTCGTGGGCTACATATATTTATTTATAATCGGTAGTAGCATTTTATTGTAATTATTAATTATCCAATATTGAATTACTTAAGCAACCATTTTATTTATATTATTAATGATATTTTAAGAGTATGCCAATTAGAACATTAAAATTCTGAGATGCATGCTCCTCTACTAACGGATATAACACTAAAAAATAATAATATAACTTAGCTTATATTATTATTATTTATAAAGGTGTTACACTTTATGTACCTGTGTTATGCAAAAAAAGTAGGTATGTATTTGATTTGAAAAACATTTTATTGTACATACAAAGATTTTTAATTACAAAACTCCTCAATGCATAATAATGTACACGCGGCCATGTTTATTAAAGCTGACGTCGTATATGGAACGACAAACGAAGATAATAAGCGTTAATAGTTAACACCTGATACCACTTGCGCTTAATGAAGACGACTCGATCCAACACATGTCGCTTACCCCGTACCATGATTGCATCAGCACGTCGTTCTCCCTGTACCCATAACATATCGGATAATCTATCGAAATATCCGACCCACTTTAATAGTGCTTGGTACTTTTTGAAGTTTTCTTCACACAAATGTATACCTAATAATTAATGTTATTAAAATAAAATCTTACTTTTTTGTGTAGACTCGTAAAGAAAGGAAATTTCAAAAAAGGAATCTACAGACAAGAATAAAATTTAAGTTAGTTTGGAACGTTTAATTTCTTTTAAATTAGTACCTACCTACCTCACCTATTTTTATTATCGGACTAGCAGTTCCCGCGCGAATTCGCTCGCGTGTACTTATTTGTATATTTTGCGCGGATCCCTAATTCTTTTCCCAAAATACAGTTAGGGTAAGTTACTCCTTATAACACCAGCTATCTGCCTGTCAGAGTCCCGTGGAAATCGGTCCACCGTTCCGGAGATTAGCCGAAACAAACAGACAGACAGACAGACAAACACAAAAAATAAAAAAATAAAAATTTTACTCATAGGTATCGTGCAAATGACTGTATGAGCTTAAAAAAATCTATTATTTTGACATTACAAACAGATACTTCAATTTTATTTATTTGTATTGTATGGATTATGATGCCGTCGCGTCGAGAGGGTGCAGGTTCAAAGGTTGATCAGAGTACTAACTTAGTAATGTGTAACCAATATTACAAGCAATCTGTAGAAAATCAACTATCACGTGTCGATGACGCTCTTCTGCCAGGAATAGAACATGAAAAAAAAATTATAGGGAATACAACCTTTTTATAAGTCTGTAAAACAATCAACCTCATAAGTTTCTTAATAATGGGTTGTCAAGAACTAAATCGCTTTCATTCGAAAACGAACGACAGAAACCTGTCATAAACTAATCATTAACCTGCAGCAGAACTAATCACTTATAAGTTATAACGTCTATATTATTTATAGGTACCCAAAAATGATCCATATGATTATCGACCTTATTCCTTTAATGACATGGTTACTTTTAATAATATCTAGTAAGTTGTTAGATGCAGCCGTCATCGCGTCATTTCGAAATTTGAAATTCTGAAGATCTTTTTTTATTTTCATTTTCAATTATATGCTTCCGTAACAGACTGCTAATAGACAATATTTCTATTGTTACGGTTTACTGTTGGCTTAATTGTTTATGTAAGTTATTAAAAAAAAAAGGTTTCTAGAAATAGCAAAAGCACAAACCGTGCGAAGCCAAGTTATGAAAAAATACGTTGTTTTAATTTAAAATATAAATACATTAAAACCAAGGTTTCTGGAGTGTAAGTGTAATTTAAAAAATAGACAGTCATGGGACTGTCGACAAAAGTTAAAACTTAAACGAAACGACGAACATAAAACGTCACTTTAGCAGGTTGGTGACCTTAATTAATAAGGAGCTGACATAACTCAATGTTTAGATTGGCGCCCTCTAGTGGATCTATATATGTATTATAAGTGTGACGGTCACGAGTTCAGTGCTTTTTTCCCATAGCAAAAGTGGACAAACGTGCCTAAAAAAGTCTTTACTTCAAAAATTGCGTATATATATATATAAACAATGATATACCTAATTAAGTAAGTTAAACGGCGGTAGCATAATGGCTTAGGCGTCGGACTTGCGATCAAGTGGTTGCAGGTTCGAAGTGCACTAGCGTCGTGAACCCACTCCTAACACAAGCTCTAAGCTTAGCTAGAGGGGTTAACGAGATTACTAGTAATGTGTGACCCACGTTACTAGTAATCTTTATTTAAATAAAAATGTACAAACGTGACATGGGCCAATGTATGCCTACACTAAATGATGAATAATTTTGTACTCGTATAGCAAACATCAAGGACTATACAAAATTAACTATTTACTCACAAGATTGCCTTTCGAGGGATGCAAAGGTAAATTTACATTTAAGCGTAATAAATAACTACCTTAATAGTTTACGAGAAATGACAAAAATCAACGACATTTAGTTAAAAAAAAATTTTTGAATCTTAATTTTGAGTTAGCTTCTGAGCTACTGCAATCCCATTCCCCATGCGAGACTTGTGGTAACCCTAGGCTCCTCTCCCTACCCATTTTTCCTTATACAAATAGTACCTTCTTTCCCGACTGAAAACGATCACATTCCCAAGGAAGGTTGGCGTCAGGCATAACAGAAACAAGCCAAAACTCTTTGCCCCGTAACACATTGCACCGACCCCAATGAAATTTGGGGGGGGGGGGGGGGGGGTTGGTGTATAAAGATGATGATATAATTTTTTCATACAAATTTTCAAATTATAAATGTGTTTGGTTGTCTTAACCAATAACGTATTATTTGCCTGCCACAATTAATTGTGATAACAATATACATATACTGACAATCCAGATTGACCTCTCGACGAGCTCTGTACATTCGACTATCATGCCGGGGATTGCGGGTTCGATTCTCGCTCAGGCCAAATACCTAGAACCATTAGTACAAGCTCTGTTTAGTTTGGGTTTAGATAACGATGTGTGTGTCCAAGGACATATCCTAGGATATCTATATAAATAACTAGCAACCCGCCCCGGCTTCGCACGGGTACAAATTATACACCTAAACCTTCTTCATGAATTACTCTGTCTATTAGTGAAAACCGCATGAAAATCCGTTCAATAGTTTTTCAGTTTATCGCGAACAGGCATACAAACAGATGCGGCGGGGGACTTTGTTTTATAATATGTAGTGATACGAGAAGACAATTCTTTGTACGCATTTTTATGAAAACTTCGAGAACGCAGGAACTTGAAATTTGGAATACTGAAAGTTTATGTAAAGAGAAGAAGTACAGAAAGCTAACATTTTTAAACAATATGTGTTACAAATTAAAAAAATCCGTGAAGACGGGTCCATCAAACTACACGCTTCCAGGAAATCCGCTGGAGCACAGTATAAGTATATACAGTATTGTGACTCGGCCCTTTCCTTGAAATAATTACCTACAGCCGGACGGTACATAAACACGAAGGACGACGACGACGATAGGGCTGCCCATAATTTCATCTACCTGTTTGAGTTTCTTTCTAGTTTTGTGATATAAATAGATTTCCTTTTATTCTGGGTGTTAAAATAAACGGCTGTCGCCGAAGGTTACCAAACTCCAATCCTTACAAACTTCAACACCAACCTACTCAATCAAAATGCAAGAAACAGCTGATGAGTAACCGTCCGTAAAATTAACGACCCCATTACTTACAGCACAGAGCAAATCAAAAAACATTTTTTTTTGTCACCCATCCGATGTTGAACCGCTGCAAACGTTACTTAATATCAAACCATATCATCGCGTGTGCGCCACCTAAAAACATCATAACTTCTAACTAGCTACTACAAAATCTTAATTATAAAGTAAATTAAAAATAAGTAAATTAAAACGTGGGAGAGCCATGCTTCGGCACGTATAGGCCGGCTCGGTTCCGCTTGATACCACGACCTCACAGAAAAACGGGTTGCATTGCATTTCGCCGCGTGAGTGAGGTTACCGGAGGCCCTAACCTTTCCCTCTCCCTTATTCCCGTCCTTCCCCTCTCCCCCCCCCTCTTCCTCCCACTTCCTCTCCCTCTTCACCCCTCACCCTATTCCCACTCTTCCCCCTCTTCCCCCCCCCCTTTTCCCACTCTTCCCCCCTCCTCCTATTCCCACTCTTCCCCACCACTTCCCCCCTCCCCCTCTTCCCCCCCCACTTGCCACGTCCCCCTCTTCCCACTCTTCCCCCCTCCCTCTCTTCCCACTCTTCCCCCCTCCCCTTCTTCTCCTACTCTACTCCCACCTTAAAGGGAGGCAACGCACTTGTGACTCTCGAGTTACAGGTGCCCATGGGCGGCGGTAGTCATTTACCATCAGGTGACCCGTCTGCTCATTTGCCCCCTATACCATAAAAAAGTGTAAATCTAGCTAGGTAGGTACCTACCATTTTTTACTTTCACAATCATTTCATAATGATATTTCGTCTAATTCAATAATATCTGTATGTAGCTAAATACATAAGTAAATAGATAGCTTAGCCTAGGAACGTACTAGTTTTTTATATTAAATAAATATTTAAAAAATGTTATCTCTGGGTGCGTTTTTGAAGAATTCGAGCAACCAAAAACAGCACAATATACTCTATAATTTCTAATTGCCATATTAAATACTTAAGTATTTGTATTTATTTCAATGAAATACGCAAATCGCACGCTTACTGCTTAAAAAACGATCACACCGTTTGTTCGGCACTGCGGAGCAATCGCGAACTGTTTGCGTGCTGAGTTTCAACCGAACACGAGGCTTGTAGGCAATTCTCGCGATCCGACCGTTTCTATGAAGACACATTACTGTATGGATAGTATTACCTTGGCTGGAGGCACATATTTAATAATATTTTAAATCAATTTTTTATGTCAAAAAAAAAAAGGATTTACAATATGCTAGGATGTCATTCTTAATTTGTATTCCGAACAATATTGAAATGTTTGACACTCACGAGACGCAATGCCTTTTAAAGGCTTGGTGGCTGTTTTCCATGAATCCGATCAAATGATATTTTTTGACGTACCAATTCAATAAGAAGGTGGGAACTCGCAAGTTTTTTAAAAACCGATTTTAAATAAAGAAAATCCCACTAATATTATAAATGTGAAAGTTTGGATGGATGGATGTTTGTTACTCTTTCACGCGAAAACCACAAAACCGATTGCAATGAAACTTGGTATGTAGATAGCTGGAGACCTGGATTAATGTATAGGCTACTTTTTATCCGTGAAACCGCGGGGCGCTGCTAGTGGTACATATGCGCACAAAGGTTATAGTTTTTACTTTTAAATAAACGACTATTGATCAACAAATTGTTAAGTCTATGTTATACATATGTACGACTATATTACTTACGTTATTTTTTTCAGATATCCAAAACCTGAACTAATACAAGGAGATTTTTTTTTAGTAAGAAAGAAAGACAACTCCCGCATTAGGAATATTCCTGTGTCGCGGGGGCTTCACAAACATTTAAACAACGGACACAAAGAACACCCACCACACACCAAACACCGAAATTTAATTTAAATTTCGTCGTAATTGAAGACGTTGACTACTACATTTTGGGGGATTACATTATGGGGATCTTTAAAAATGGGGATTCTTTTTTCCGGGATGAAAGGTACCCTATGTCTTTTTCTGACAATGTGTATACAAAATTTCTCAATGATTTGTTGAGTAGTTAAACTTATTTTTACATTAATATTCGATCCATCCCCAGAAACTTTCGCCTTTATAATTTTAGTGTAAGATATCTCAAATAAAGGTAAAACTGACAGTACAATAAAACTCACGTGAATACTGTAGGGTAGATATATATTCTTCCATTTCAATACACTTTTAAACACACGTCCGAACTCGATGCTGGCCACGAGCAAATAGGCCGCCTAAATTTACTGTTCTCCCGGGGTAAACATTCGGTGTTGCCCGTTACATTCGTTTCCACTCCCCAAACATGAACAAACGAATACAATATTTCGAATTTATATCAAATTAATATATCTATTTTTGTAAACCTAACACTCGACCATCCTGACGTCGTGCATGTCCTCATGCACGCACGCAAAAACAGCCGTATTAACCTAACACTCGGCCAATAGTAATCTTCCATAGCATCGAATTCAGACTTACAATTTTACGGACGTATGTGCCTTGCGTCAGAAACATGATTATGATACTTCCTTACATACAAGAGGACGTCACAAGTGGTACTTCCTTCCCACAAGCAACAGGTACATACATAAATATATAATAATTATAATCATAAAGGCTGTGAATTTTTTCTCACAAATCGGGGGACGTCACTTGCGGTACTTCCTTCCCACAAGTGACATATCTCATAACGGCTGTGAACCTTCCTTCTCACAAACCAGGGGACGTCATTTGCGGTACTTCCTTTCCACAAGTGACATATCTCATAACGGCTGTGAACCTTCCTTCTCACAAACCAGGGGACGTCACAAGTGGTACTTCCTTCCCACAAGCAACAGGTACATACATAAATCTATAACAACTATAATCATAAAGGCTGTGATACTTCTTTCGCACAAACCAGTTGACGTCACTTGCGGTACTTCCTTCCCACAAGTGACATGTGTCATAAAGGCTGTGATACTTCTTTCTCACAAACCAGGGGACGTCACTTGCGGTACTTCCTTCCCACAAGCGACATATGTCATAACGGCTGTGATACTTCTTTCTCACAAACCAGGGGACGTCACTTGCGGTACTTCCTTACCACAAGCAACAGGTACATACATAAATCTATAACAACTATAATCATAAAGGCTGTGATACTTCTTTCGCACAAACCAGTTGACGTCACTTGCGGTACTTCCTTCCCACAAGTGACATGTGTCATAACGGCTGTGATACTTCTTTCGCACAAACCAGTTGACGTCACTTGCGGTACTTCCTTCCCACAAGTGACATGTGTCATAACGGCTGTGATACTTCTTTCTCACAAATCAGGGGACGTCACAAGTGGTACTTCCTTCTCACAAGCAACAGGTACATACATAAATATATAACAATTATAATCATAAAGGCTGTGATACTTCCTTCTCACAACCCAGAGGGCGTCACTTGCGGTACTTCCTTCCCACAAGCGATATACATATATCTAATAATGGCTGTGAACCTTCCTTCTCACCAACCAGCGGACGTCACTAGTGGTACTTCCTTCCCACAAGCGGCATACATCTCATAATAGCTGTGAACCTTCCTTCTCAGAAACCAGCAGACATCACTAATGGTACTTCTTTCCCACAAGCGACATACTGGCTGTGAACCTTCCTTCTTACACACCAGCGCGGCGGATGACAACAATTAGTAATCTTATTCATCACTTCGGCCTCGTACGGGTAGCAGAGACCTCTTCAACAAACATCAACATATTTCAATCAATTTACACAAAATCTTAACAAATTATACACCTAAACCTTCCTCCTGAATCACTCTGTCTATTAGTGAAAACCGCACGAAAATCCGCCCAGCAGTTCTTCAGTCTATCGCGAACATACAGACGCGGCGGGGGACCCCGCTCCATTATTATGTAGTGATATCTCATCATAAATCATTTCTTTTTGCGGTCTCGCCTTTTTTTTTTGTTTATATTATATTATCCATGTAAGTGCATAGTTATGTCACATCTTATTAATTAATATATAACTAGCTTATTATGATAAATCATTTAATTTTATACTAATAGTCTATATTTTCTCATACAGTTATTCCGTATCATATTTACAGTTTGTACCGATAGACAACAATTATTTGCATTCAGCTGAATGTATAAGGCAGTCACAATAAGCATGCCAGGTTTACTTGGCAGTGTAGGTATAAAGCTACAATTACACTTCGGGTTCGACCAATCGTGCCAAAATTCAGTGGGATGCGGCGCGCCGTTTGTTTGATGCTGGAGCACACAATATGCGTCGCGTCATTCTTTCATATGTAGACTATCGAGTTATTGGTACCTGGTCTAGGTTTATTTGTTCACAAAAATAAGGCAGTAACTAAATATTCACATTAATTAATTTAAATAAAAAGACAACTCTAATATCGCGGTGCTGTCGAAACAGATAAGAGTTACGCGATAGAAAGAGGCAACTGCTAGTTGAATATACCTGTAGATAATTAGCGCTGTGTGACCCGAGTTGAGACTTTATTATGTCGGAACAGGAGTCGCTATTTAGTTAAATTATTTGGTAAAGTGTGACTTCTGTACTTGAACTATTATGAATTCTGTGCAATAGGTAAATAATTATTTATTCGGTACCTTATGCCTATGCAAAATACACACACACTACACACACATATACTAATGTTAACGGAATATTTTAACTTTTCTGTTCTCTTACCTGTTCTGTATCATCATCATCATCGTCATCATCTTCGTCTATGTTTATGGTAGCTACATGAAGGCATGGTAACATACGATCGGCTGCTGTCACATGCACGTTTTTATTTTCCTTGCTGTACATATATATTATGTTTTTGACGGATTTAAGCAATATTTCTAAATTCAAATTTTAGTTACTTTTACGTCTTACCTCATTCAACCGTGGGTCAATCTCCGCATTCATATTCAATCCAAACATAACCTCGGAAGGAGTCCTATCTTTTTGTGGTTAATATTATTTATGCCCCATTGGATTGGTATGGGATGACCCGCTTTCTTTTTATCAAAATTGAAACTTCGAGCTGTTAAAGAGCTAAGAGTGGTGCGGTTGGATCGCTAAACCTTATTTTGTAAATAGTATCTAACATTTGGATAAGGTTAGTTTCAGATACGATCGATCGAATCTATCTAAACATTCAGGGATAGACTTTTCATAAACAAAGATGACATCACTATTGCCTTGGTAAATCGAACTGATCCTAAGACCCAAGTGTATTTGCTAATCTGAACGGCATGCGGAACGATTATTTTCGTATTGACTTTCCGGTGTAACAAAACGATCTCAACGGTTGACTTCAGATCTAGGTACTTGATAGTGACCAGAAGACATGCAAGGTTATGGAAAAAATGAAATAATTGGATACCGCTGATCGTAATCGAATTTCGCAGTCTAAAATCGACACTTATTTAACATCCTGTTTGCAAACCAGAATTAGGACTAGCGTATTCTGAAACCGATTCGTGGATGATGCCAACTTCCATCATTTCTGCAACCATTTCCCGTTCTTGCTATTATATATTTTATATATTTACAAGCTAACCTGCACGGTTTGTATACAACAGGGCATTTAGTATTTCATTCGATACTCATCTCAGTGAAGCCCGCACATCCTAGTTCCTTCAAGGAAGTTGCGAAGTGCTTGTGCATCTCTAACAAGATCATTGTTCTTGCTACGACTCGTTGATAGAATCACATTGGCTCATTTCAATACCTATACCTACGGAGCACTTCTGGAAATTACATGCCTAACGACTCGCACCTTCGTGCCTTTCGATAAAATTTCTCCCATTCGTAGTTTATGAAGTTTTGATGAAGGGTGCACGTAAACATAAACATGACTATTCCTGACACGGTACGTTCCTCCGCTAACGGTGAAATTTGACTCCAGTTTACCAATAATTTTCCTACTCAAAACGTAATGACTCCGTTCACTAGAGTCTCGACACAAGCTTTAACTACGGCTGGACCGTAAACGTCATTATCAGCGATAACTAATACGGTGACCGCCATAACCTCGTCCTCATTCAGTTGGGGCAGAGCTGATTCACAACATCAAAAGCATTAAAGTTCTTCTGCATTTTTGTATACCACGATATGCGGTTGCTCCGTAAAAAAAAAAGGACCTATCAGCATCTATCGAAACCTGTTCTCAATTACTTGTGACATTACAGTAGTTTTACATTATAAATATTTAAGTCTTCAGAAATACTACCTTCCGAGAGTGAAACGCACTTCCCAAAACCCTTCATAGGTATAGTAGAGCTGTCGTGACTCGGTTCTAATAAACATACTGTGAACTCTTAACACAACTCTGTACTCAAACGTTTTGTAACGTATTATTATTAGTCTCAATAATATGCATGTCACCTGAATAGCAGCGTATACTCGAATATAGTTTCCGTATACATTATTTACATGTTTACTTTATCATCGAAATGTCTGTTCGTTGTGTGTATTTTAATTAAAACTTTTAGTAGTTGTTCGCGATGAGAACAACACCTTGCGTTAGCGTTAGACCTAAAGGTTTAATCCAGGGTTTATCACTCAACACCTGGATGAAACACTTAATTGTACGTTTACCATCAATATCACATCCGTTCAGTTGAGCAAGTATTTCAGTTAGAGGTTCACCAAACTAACTTTTCCGCTTAAGCAAATCCTTCAAGGTTTATTCATAATTTTGCTCAAATGGAAACATTTAACAACATTTCATCAAATATATTCATCTCGAACGAATAGTATAGAGTTTAGACTCTCATGCCACATCCTAGCTAATCCTTATAGTTTCTGCATTACAAGAAGAATGATAGTTATTTTCTTTCCCAACTGTATACAATGGCACATTGGTTAACTTTCTAATTGAAATATCTATGCGCTGGCTTTTAATCGAGGGGTCAAAGTCAGATCGAATGTTTGTGGTTCATCTTACCATTACTGTTAAATGTCATAATTTACATTTCGACTACTTAATGACTCTTAGATTTAAAATATATTTCGAAGTAAAAATTGGACTGTCTGACCGTTTACTCAGCTTTGAAGTCAATGCGCCGATTTCGACATCTGATGCTCCCCGGAGCCGCTGTACATCGACGTCGCAGCAGCCACGAGCAGCGACCTGGTGCATAAAGCGGCATTTGCTCGCGTTGCAGCAACGGGCTATGTGTACGTTGCAAGCTTCTGTGTCGAAAATCTTCATCTTGTTATCTTGAATGCAGAACCCGTGTTTGTCTGCGACTTTTTCTATTCGAACAGGAGCTCAATATTTCGATAGATGGCGGCGTGCTTAACCGCTTTTGAAGTAACTACTCTTCTTACAGCATCGTTACTCTGAAACTTATGCATGGGAGCTGTGTACAAGGAGCTATGTAAAATAATTAAAAACTCCTTTTTTTCAGAATAAAATTACTGCAAGGTACTTGAACATTATTCGTGATATTTCGGTAACGATCCTTTGAAAACCAATTATGTTTGCAGTTGCATGGTTCATTGCTTACACTGAACTATTGAGAGACCACGAAGAATATTGGAATATAATTTAACAAACAGATGATATACACCAACGGTTACATATATAAAATTGAATTACGCTTTGTGATGTTATTTCAAAATTATAGGGTATCTCGGAAACAACGCTGCCTAGCTCAAATTAACGTTTAATTTTTTTTTTTTTTTTTTCGACACCCAAGTAAACACCGCTACGTTTAGCAACTAGATTTTGAAATGTGTAATGTAATATTTAAAAACTTATACCATTTCGTACAAAGGTATAACACTAACAAAAATGTTAAAGCGATGGCTCAATTCTCAAATCTCGCAAATCCAAAAATTTCGAAATTTTGATGTCATCTGTGTATGATGCCGTAACAAACACCATGCAATCATCGTATTTTCAAATTGTTTTTAGTTTTGTTTTTTTTGTATTTACAAAAATAAAACTACCTACTTAGTAAATCCATTACACATGTTTAAGAATTATACGTAAGTCCATTTATTTAATAATTTTATCAGATATAAAAATAATGATTACAACAAATATAAGCCCAATTAATGATAGATATTTAAATAATGCTATTTGTCTATGTTTTATAATTAGTAAGGTACTTAATATTTTCTTTTTTTTTTTTCTTCTGTAATATATTTTTTTTTCATTTGGAGATACGAAGTTCTTAAATGAAATCATCCGTATTTAAATCAATTAGCCACTATAATCTAAATAAAATGAGGAAAGTGGGCCTATTCCACTTCTGAAAATGTAAGATATCTCAAATAAAGGTAAAACTGACAGTACAATAAAACTCACGTGAATACTGTAGGGTAGATATATATTCTTCCATTTCAATACACTTTTAAACACACGTCCGAACTCGATGCTGGCCACGAGCAAATAGGCCGCCTAAATTTACTGTTCTCCCGGGGTAAACATTCGGTGTTGCCCGTTACATTCGTTTCCACTCCCCAAACATGAACAAACGAATACAATATTTCGAATTTATATCAAATTAATATATCTATTTTTGTAAACCTAACATTAGTAAGATTAGTTAGCAATTAAGATGTAGAACGTGAGTGTAAAAAATATTTAATTTTACACTTTTTTACGAAAGTTGTTTACAAAAACTGCCAGTCGTAGGACAGCACGTCACACACACACACACACACACACACACACACACACACACACACACACACACACACACACACACACACACACACACACACACACTTTGCTTTTTCCACAGTGCTTTTTCCCTATACCAAAAAAAAAATTAGGAACACATGATTTCGAAATAAATTATTTAAACTGTTGAATACAAAGGCATTCTTTGTGTGAATGCTTAATAAATATGTTTCTTTCTTTCTTTCTAATTAAATTAATTATGTTACGATTTTTTCGAGATTCCACTCTTTTATGAGTGATTTTATTTATACTCGGAATAACGTTCAATTAATTTTAAAATACACAATTACAGATTTCAGACTTGTAACTTTTGAACCACTTTTGGTTTTATTATTCTGCTTTCGAATACATTTTTGAAGTGAAAACTTCTTTAGGCACGTTTGTGCATGTTTTGTTATGGGGAAAAAGCACTAAACTCGTGACCGTCACGCTAATAATACATGTATAGATCCACTAGAGGGCCCTAATCTAAACATTGAGTCCTGTCAGCTCCTTATTAATTAACGTCACCAACCTGCGAATGTGACGTTTTAAGTTCGTCGTTTCGTTTAAGTTTTCACTTCTGTCGGCAGTCCCATAACTGCCTATTTTTTTGTTTTTTTTTTAACAACTAAAGAAATGAACGTGGCGTTTAATTTTAGGCTTACGATATCAAAAAGTTAATTCATTACTTTTCACTGTTAATTTATGCAATCTAAACATTCCGGCAAGTCTGACAGGCAATATCCGTCTTGAAATTAAACAGTCGAGTACAAGAAGTAGTCGAGAGAAGTTAGGAGTTTCAGTGTAACTTCTAGTCAAATTAGTCAATTCTAACTTGGAGCTTAAGTGGTAAATCTGAAGCAATTGCGACGTCCACCTCGAAACTTAGCGTTAACTAAGTTATGTCTCAACAAGATAGTGATGGACAAATTGTTTGATGGTCACCGAGAACGTTCGCCTGTTGTTAATTGATTGTGTCTTGGAGAACTTTGGTAGTAATCGGCTCAACTGTTTGTCGCATTTAAATGGTATTACTTACAATAGGTATGATTTATTTATGAAATGGGCACAAAAGAGATTTATGTACGTATTTATATTATTTTTTTTCACCTGGCATGTTGGTCTAGTCGTTAGTGATACTGACCGCCCCACCCAGGACATACAATAGTGTGATGATCACGATCATTTCTTCTGTGTCTGATGTAATTTATTTATAATATGTATGTGTTATAAGTAGGCCTGCCATCACTTAAATTGCCGACACCGGACAATCTCTTCAAAAATCCCGGACACATGTCTAAAATCGAGATTCTTTCCTTAACCTTAAAAAAAAAGGCGATTCCATTTTTTATGAAATTAAACAGCTTGTTCATTTAATAATTATAAGTTGCCCGGGAGTGTCCGGGTTTTACCCGGACGCTTTTTGAAAACCCCGCCCGGACGCTCTCTCTCAGCCCTAGTTATAAGTATGTTTATCAGTAGTCACGTTACCATAGTACAGGCTCTGTCTAGTTTGGGGTCAGTCGGCCGTGTGTGAGGTATGTCAAATTATAATTATTATATATATATATATATATATTATTTAATTATTACATGTTATTATAATCAATAGTAGTACATCGTTGTACTTTAACTATTAGGTTTTAGCAAGAATTGCCTGTCACAGTTTTTCATATCCTTAATCAATGTTTCTCGAGGGTTTTGAAATTTAATATGCATTTTCATTATTCCAAAGTGGAAAAAGCAGACACTCTATAAGCCATTATTAGTTTCATGAAATGGTCGGACACATCATAGTCAATTCTAAGATCTGGCTCCGACATATACATGCAATCACAACATAAACGTTGTCTGAGCAATTCTCTTTTTTCTGTACATTTGGCGACTATTCTCTCTAGCAAAAATATAACCACCGCGAGACACACTTCAGAGACACACCTTCCCAGACCTATTAATTACCTAACAGAATACCAAAACCACCACCGCTAGGCCAACTATGTTATTTCTAGAGGGGACTGTGTTTTTTATGCAGACTTAATTTTACGGTAGCGTAATAGTTGCGATCAATTAGTTTTTTTTAAGGTATAGTGGGCAAACGAGTAGACGGGTCACCTGATGGTAAATGACTACCGCCGCTCATGGGCACCTGCAACTCAAGGTAACCTCACTCATGCGGCGAAAAGCAGTGAAATCATTGTTTCACTGCCGGTTTTCTGCGAGGCAGTGGTAGCACTCCGGTCGAGCCGGCCCATACGAGCATGGCTCTCCTACGAACAAAAACGCAGTTGCGGGTTTGACACCATTCCTACTGGGTTCCACAGTCCCACCCAGTACCCACTGAACAAGTACGTGAACAAATTCCTAACCCAAGCATTTAGCTTATTTCGAGCGATTTACTGGAATACTAGAAATATGTGATTCCGAAGTCTTTTATACGAAAATCTACAGATTGATATTTTGTATGGCATTAAAAAAAACAAATTAATGAATGTAATTATGTATTTAAATGGGAATTAACGCGATCACGAAAAGGTATTACATGCCTGAATTGCCTGACGTTTCGACCAGGTTGCACAGGCTGACTGCTGACTGATGTTAAAATTAATGAATGATAAAAAGCGCAGTATGTACAAAGCCGACTTATGATTCCATCAGAGATTTTTTTATTATTAAAGGGGGCAAACGAGAAGCCTGGTCACCTGATGGTAAATGACTACCGTCGCCCATGGACACCTGCAACTCAAGAGCCACAAGTGCGTAGCCGGCCTTTGAGATGGGAGTCCTTCAAGATTAGAGGCTAACATAGCATTTAAAAATATTCTTCGTCAATGTTAGTATTGAACCCTTAAGCCTAAGAAAACACTTCCCACCCTGTGCGTGTTCGTCTTCTTCTTCTACTTCTATAATGGATTGTGTTCCGAGAAACTGCTTGATATAATGCCCACGGCCGCATGGTAACACCGCTTGCCACCGCGCGCCGTTAGAGCATTCATCCTCAATGTTCGCACACAGTACGGTTCCAGAGGATTTCCCTCCCGCGAACGCTCCAGGTAGTTTTTTTTTTGTTTTTTTAGTAGTTTATCAAGATTCCTCTCTTGAAGAAAACTTCTTACCGCAGCCGAAACGTGTATATGTTTTTAAAGGGTCGGCAACGCGCATTCATCCTCAATGTTCGCACACAGTACGGTTCCAGAGGATTTCCCTCCCGCGAACGCTCCAGGTAGTTTTTTTTTTTGTTTTTTTAGTAGTTTATCAAGATTCCTCTCTTGAAGAAAACTTCTTACCGCAGCCGAAACGTGTATATGTTTTTAAAGGGTCGGCAACGCGCATGTGAGTCCTCTGGAATTGCCATCACGTAGGCCAAATGCTTCTTTGCTACCGACCTGGTATACATTTTTTACCATAAGCCGATATTTTTCAAGTATAAATTATGTATTTCAACGGGAATTAACGCGATCACGAAAAAGTATGACATACCTCTGAATTACCTGACATTTCGACCAGGTTGCACTGGCCGTGGTCACAGGCTGACTGCTTTTTAACCTATCAAATAATCCACATACTTTAACTGTACATCAATCACCACTTAAATCTTATCCGCAAACCCATCACTGGTCAAGCTACAAACAAATACAAGGTCTGATCCACTAGACCAAATAGCACCCATCTGTTGTAATGTAACGCTTCCTTAATTCCAACGTCTTAGAGGGTAGTCACCCTTATGCGAACATCCTGCCTTCTTGTACAATACGTGGGCTCATGGCACGTGGCACACTACCAACTGATAATCAACTTTATGTAGTACACATAAGGTCGATTTTCTAAGTCGGTTGGTGCAATATGTAAGAATATTGGAGACATCCGTTCGTGTGTTCGCCACGCGTCTTGGTTTGTGACGATATGCTCGTGCGCACACCTGGTTATAACGTACTTTGGTCATTGGAGTAGAAAACAAAATGGTGAATTAATATTTCATTAATCACTGAAATCTCAATCAAATAATAATCAGCGTTATCTAAAATCTTCAGATTTCAGATATGATGTCATGACAAACATAGGCAATAGGCAGAGAACAGCAGATATCTGCTCGAATCAGAGACAAAAACACCTTCAACCAGTAGAATACTGCAATTAAATAGCTCTCCTAGCGTAATACTGCATTTACTTTAGCGAATAGGATTTTTTTTTATGGGATAGGGGCAAACGAGCAGACGGGTCACCTGATGGTAAGCGACTACTGCCGCCCATGAGAACCTGCAACTCAATGGTCACAAGTGCGTTGCCGGCCTTTAAGGTGGGGAACGGGAAGGGGAGGAAAGGGGGAAGAGAGAGAGTGCGGGTAGGGGGAGGAGAGGGGGAGAGGGAAAGGTTAGGGCCTCCGGTAACCTCACTCACTCGGCGAAAAGCAATGCAATCATGGTATCACTCCGGTCGAGCCGACCCAAACGTGCCGAAGCATGGCTCTCCCATTATAAGAGCTCCAATGGGAAGGGGATGAGGTGCGTGCAAAATTGTGTTATGAGTTTTTATATGCACTGGTAACCACTTACCATTAGGCGGATTCAGCGAACATCTTTATACAATAAGTTTCTAATTAAAAAAAAATTAAAACACCACTGTCGTGCTGAAAAACCGACTTACGCAAGATACAGCCGCCATATAGATTTTATTCCAAAAAAATTATAGCTAGTGTCACTCAAGATGATGTAAGAATTATATCGATACAACATACATTCAAATGAAACTGATTCTCATTTCTGTGATCCAAATCTGTGCAAGTATTTAAAAGTTATGACAGAATAAAAAAGCCTGAATACATTTTAGTCCTTTTTGGGCAGTTGTGTAAAAAAATAACAATTGAAGTGTGTGTTCCGATATTACTGCGAGCACTATAAGGCGTCACGTCAATTTAGTATACTGCAAAGCCGTTCCTTTATAGTTAGCTATACTGGTTACTGTTTATAACGGAACGCAGTCCAATATACTGTCAGCTACAAAAATACAATTTTCAGCCCCAAAACATGATTAAAACACAAACTTCCTACAATATCTTTCTTCTAGCTGCAAATAAAAAGCATAAATCTACACACGCAGTAATTTGTTATTCGCCTTTTCTGAAAAAAGTGCTTTTTGAGTTAACGTCAAGTTCAAAAATCAAATTCATTGAAATCGGCTCACAAAATGCAAAGATATCGCTTAACATACACACAAAAAAAAAAACATTGTCGAATTGAGAGGCTCTTCCTTTTTTTAAGCAGGTTGAAAACAAGAGATTTATGGAAGTTACTCACCGAGTGAAAATAAATACAAAATTCTTTTACTACGCTACGGTTACGCTCTTCCCCCGGGTCTTTATAACAGAAACCTAGGGTAGCAAATATATCTACAACGAAAATTAAAATGAAAAATATTTTTTAATGAAAATTAAGTAAATAAGATTAAATATAAAAACAAATAAATAAAAATAAATTAAATAACTTTAGATGTGAATAATATAATATCTCACCACAGAAAGCCGACTGAATAGTGCAATAATATAATATTACATGTGTGCAATAATAAATATAATAAACTTTGTCTAGGTACTAAAAATAATAATTATAACAAACTCCCTCTCTCCTAACATTGTGCTGTGCCCGACAGGGTCCATAATTGTAACCTAATTATAAGCTATATCTGTATCACATTATGGAACGCAATAAATGTATTGAGTATTGAGTCTTTACAGAAGATCGTAGCCGTAGCTTATGTATAGGATGACAACTGCATATGGTTTTTAGGGTTCTGTTCTTCACAAGGAAAAAATGGAACCTTCAAGAGACAGCTTTGTTGTCGGTCTGTCTGTCTGTCTGTCTGTCCGTCCGTCCGTCTGTCTGACTCGCAATTGTCCGGTTTTTGAAGTTATACTTCTTTTGGCGCGTTATGGAAAAATTATGAGAGTAAATTTTTACGATGCACGCGCACACCTTCATAAAAAACCGACACCCTGAAGTTGGCTAGTCAACATTTTAGTTTTCAAGAAAAGTTAACAACTTCACGATAGTGATAAAAATGGTTTTTACATATTACTTTGATTACGTTTGTAGAATTTGAGGTTAGTAAGGCCGTCTACCAGTAGGTACCTGGCAATGTACTTGTTAGTTTCATAACTCTTGCCCGCGGCTGAGTTCGTGTAATAAATATTTTGTCAATCAATTTAGGTCCGGGAACAGTTTTTTTTTCGAGATGATAGGTACTCTATACCTATACCCTTTTCTGGACCTCTGGGTGTGCAAGATTTCATGATGATCGGTTAATGCCGCATTCCTATAATCAAGAAACGATTCGTTTTGCTTACGGACGGTAAAATTTTCATTGAAAATTCAACGAAATTTTACCGTCCGTAAGCAAAACGAATCGTTTTTTGATTATAGGCATGCGGCATAAGTAGTTAAGGCATGAAAGCGTAATAAACAGACACAGATAAACAAAGAAACTAACTGCGCCCCGCGGTTTCAAACGCGTAAGTCCTGGTGCCGTTGGAATATCGGGATAAAAAATGTGTTGCCTATGTGTTAATCCAGGTCTCCAGCTATTTACGTTCAGTAGTTTTTACGTCAAAGAGTAACAAACATCTATACATTCTCACAAACTTTCACGTTTATAATACTAGAAGCGCCCCGCGGTTTCACCCGCGTAAGTCCCGATCCCGTGGCTGGGCATATCGGGATAAAAAGTAGCCTATGCGTTAATCCAGGTCTCCAACTATCTACATACCAGGTTTATCGCAATCGGTTCAGTGGTTTTTGCGTGAAAGGGTAACAATATCCATCCATCCATCCAAACTTTCACATTTGTATTATTAGTGGGATTACTAGGACTAGCTGTAGCACGCGTCTTCGATCGCGTGGAAATTGAAATCTGGAACTGGGAACGGTATATTTTTCCGGGATAAAAAATAGCCTATGTCTTCCCCAGGATATAATCTATCTCCTTGCCAAATTTCATTACAATCCGTTCAGCCGTTTAGTAGTGAAAAGTAACAAACAAACAAAAACAGTTACTTTCTCATTTAGAGTTATTTTCTTTATAATATTAAGTATAGATTTAAATTAGGATAATGGTAGAATAAGACAGAACGACAGAACATATATTTAAATCGTAAGGATTTTTATATCTCTTCTCAGTTTAAAATTTTTTGGAAAAAGGTGCCATAATAAAAATTAAACTTGGATCAAATGGTTCACTTTCATAAGTAATGCTAAAGACGTTACCCCGTCTCGCTCTAGCGCTTATTTTTGAATTTCGAAGACTCATAACGTTCGACCATAACGTACAAGAAACAGGAGACATCAACGCGGGTCGCTACCACTGGACCTTTTATTCTAAGATGTTTCCAATCATATTAAATACATACTCGTCGATAATAATAATTGAAGTGAAAACTTCTTTAGGCACGTTAGGCATTTTTGACATGAAGAATAAAGCACTGAACTCGCATGACCGTTACGCTCAGATGACATATATACATATGTGTGTGTATATACATATATGTGTGTATGTGTTTTCACTTCTAACGTGCAGTCCTACGACTGACAGTTTTTTAAATGTTTTTATTGTTTTTACTTATGTACTCAATCAAGAACAGTAGTATCAAACACACCTAACTATTTCTTTGTATACTCTGAATTAATAATGTACTAACACACTATAAGTAAAGAAGTAAGATAAAGTACAGAAAAGTTAGATTTTTAATGAAACTAAAGGAAATACTAAATCAAAGTATAGAAAATTACTTAATCAGACTTAGACTGGACATATTCATATTCCAACGTCGTCAGTTGTACTCATTTCCGAGCCGAAGTAAGAAGAGTGACTATTAAATAAATAATAATTATGAATAAATAAATAAACTAACATCATACATCTAGCAAAAACTATTGTGATAGAGAGAATGCAGAGAGTAAATTAAATGGAAAGTTAGACATTCTTAAAATCTTCCCATTCATAACCTTTTACAATAAGTAATAAATACTTATAAAATGTCATCTGAAACTACATCAAGTATAAAAATACTCAAGAAATGCTAGCGGACCGCAGTTTTTCTACCATATCGTAAGGGCGCGCGCTACAAACGACCGTTAAAATAAGTCACCGTGCAATACTTCCTAACACAGGGACGAATTTAAAATATTAGATGGTAATAAATAAATATTTATACAAAATATAGTTAGTACTCGTAAAATTAAATTACATGATCACAAACTAAAATTGTAGTATTATTTTGGAAATATTATAAATGTTCTTGAAGTAGATTTTATGTTTGAATATTATACCTTAACACAGATACACCTGTACACCTTACACCTGTTCTGATCTAAGACAAAAAAAAAACTTTACTTATTGTCTAGCAAAATTCAAATCTGTATTCAATTTATACAATCAAAGCAGCAACTTTAAAAGACACAAAAACAATGAAAGTTTCTTACTTTTTTGTATTTCAATGTTATTAGTGATAAATGATATCTGTATGGAAGTTAGTGTTAATTTTACTACGACAGTTAAATACATACCTAATTACTACTATCTAAAATGAAGCCTATTCTTCAATCCAAGAAAAGGAATAATATTTATAAGATTAAATTGTTATCACCTACTCCGCCTCTGGAGTTATTGTCGTCTTTTATGTGTGTACGAACAACAGTAGTAATCGCGACGAAAGCTCACCCTCAAAATAAACCTTTTTTATGCGCACACCTGGCTTTAATAACGTTTAGACTTTACTGCCTGAATTATAGATGCCATTTTACATTAGCTTTTCCTGATCCTTGGACTTCATACTTTAACTGGTTGCTTTTAATATTGTGACGTGCTGGAATTACGACCATCGCCTCTTTTAATTTTAAATTCGTTCTTTTTTGTTTAAGTATTAAATAACGTTGTAACACGTTATGGTTTCACGGTATATCACACAGAAAATAATATAAGATTATATACTAGCCAGAAATTATTATTATTATTATTTGTAAAATAGTCATTATATTATCACTTATGACATCGGTTTAAAATCTTTAACCAAGTCCCTTTTTTTTTATGACCGTAGTTTGTTTCGGATTAAAAAAACCAAAATATAATAATAATGGACTCTTGGCATTACAAAAAAATGTATAATATACAATCATTTTGTTTGACAATATAGAATAAATTCTTAATATTCCAACCGATTTATCCTAAACAGCTGGGTATATTTTATAAGGCGGGCCACTAAAGAGCACTCACTATTATCAAGATCAAATAAGGGGAGATTGTAGGGTCCGACATAACGTCTTTTGGGCTCAAGACGAGTTCCTTGTCGACCGCCGCACGAGCGGGCCGGGCGCGCGCCACCCCTGCTCTCCCGCCAAATTCAAATTTGACATATTCAAATTCAAAATAGAAGAATTGATAATTTCAAAATTAGAAGCTATATTTAAAAAGTTTTGAGGTTCAATCAAAGAGGGTTCAATAGTGCTGTGTTTTTTTTCTTTTACAAGAAGGTTTGATAGTTTGGCAGAAAATATGAATTTAGAGGTGCTTTTTTTTAAATAAATTTATTTAATATTTTTTAAATTGTGCAATATAATGTGAAAAATCAATAGTCTGATTACGTGCCTTATACAATTAAAGGATAATTGTTTATATGTTAAGGATATATTACACAAAGGTAAGTTTTATTTAGTGTTTGTAGATTGCATGCATAATGTCCTTGTACTTAAAAGTCAGTCAACAATTATTATGCTTATAGTAATTATGCTTAAGAAACCTGCCCTGTGCCTAAACAGTTATGCCAAATTAATATTGTGCGTAACTATTATTGGGATAAATAAAAGTATGCCATGTTAAATTATGACATATAATTTTATGCAAATATATAGGAAACCGCCTTTGATGTCATATATCATAAATACCGGCAGTCTACTCTAGGTCTTTAAATCGTCCAATAATACATATTATTATATGGGTTAAGGATGTTTCAACAGCCAAAATTCAAATTACCATTCTTGTAAGGATCTTGTTAATACGGCCTTTTTAAAAAAACTCCATGTTATAGTCACTCAGGAAAACCATGACAAGGACGTTATCAAATAATATCAACCTGTGATTTTGTTACTTTTTGACATTCCATTATGTCATATCATTGTATCAAAGAGTTAGCCGAGAGCCTGAAAAAGAACTTGGGCTATTTTTCATCTTCAAAAATAAATCATCCCTGAAATTATAGAGACCACTATATTTCCGAGAAACATCACTCACAATGGCATATTATGTAAATGCGTCTATGTCTAAATGAAAATAGTTTACTGTCGCATGTACTTTTCTATGACGTTCTAATTTCAAATCATCTCATCGGACTTCTATATTAGTGACCAATGAGGCGACTTGAAATTGGAACGCGTGTTTTAAGTCCTATGTTCGTATTTCGGAAAATAAACGAAGATTACCGAATTGAATACACACCTCGTAAAAACACTCACGCAACTTTAAAATGCTGAACGAGTAAAAATAAATACGTCCTTGACCTGCTGTAATACACCAATGTCAAGGTCAGGCAATGACCGGCGGAATCAATAACTCATTACTTTTTTATTTCGTTTAACGTTTAAAAATAACGTGTTTTTTCGCGCGCTCGAACCGCGTCGATTACGTATCGGTCGCTGATGGCCATTATGACGTCAGAATCACGTGACGCATTACCATTTAATTATTTTTTTTTATTTGTAGTTCGTTCATTCATTCAGTCATTGATGTTTTTTAAGCTGGCTGTTTTTCGCATGGCGTGGATTAATGATGGACGCAGTTGAAAATCGGAAAGTGGGTAGGTAGGTACCTAGATATTTATTATTATTAAATGATAGGTAGGTTATTCAGTAGCTGTTTGAGTAAAACGGGTATCTGTTCGGATTAGAGGTGCCTGGGGAAGCACCTCCACTGCAGAAAATCGGTGTCGACCGTATTATTAGTGCTGGTTACGAAGTAACTATTGTCTTATGTCTATATATGTATGTATGTATTAGTCAATGCCAATGTACATGAAGCTGAAACACTGGCAACACCAATTAGTGTTGCCATTCATATGAAAAGTTGCGAGTGATACCACTGGCACGTCGAAAGTTTATACTAAGTAAGAGCGGGTTATGTGATTGTAACTTAGGTATATTTATCTAATTAAGTGGTAATATAATTGTACAAGATACAAGTCTGAAATGATAATTAGATTAAGTCTCATTTAGACTTTAGATTGATTTAGACTTTTAGACAAAAATATCTATGAGAATTAATTCCCAAGATGGACTTTAAGTTAAAGGTTGCTTACGGAACCCTCAATGCGCTATTCAGACTCGCACTTGTCTGATTATTTTTTTAATTAGCTTGGTTGTAGGTATTTAACTTTGAAAAACCGCACCTTTAAGGGTGAAAAATTAAGGGTTAAAGAAAACATCTTTGAATACATGATTTATTTGCAATGGAATCGCTGATACTTTTTTAAAGTTATAAATGCCCGGTTCCTATAATCAAGAAACGATTCGTTTTGCTTAAAGACAGTAAAATTTTCGTTGAAAATGCAACGAAATTTTACCGTCCGTAAGCAGAACGAATCGTTTAACCGGGCAAATAAAAACAGTTTTGTGTAGTGTAATATACCTAGCAGCCACTGCGGTTCACTCGAGTATACTTTTGCAAACCAATATACCACTTTGATAAGCAGTAGGATTACTTGACATTTAGAAACACTGCCCTATTCTTTAGATCACACATATCATTATACAACCTTTTTCAATAAACAAGCTGTCTGACCAAGACAAAAAGAAAGTCTCAAATCGAAAACTATGCTGATTTGAAAAGTCTTTCTGATCTATTTCTTAATAAAAAATGGGCGTATAGATAAATGTGCAGTTCTATAATCAACTAGTTTTATTTTATTCCCATTTTTGTCCCTTGTCTAACACAACCAGCAAGAATCCTCGTGGATGCGAGGTCGCTTGTGAACGCCCTAGAAGGCTTCTGTGCTTCTGAATGGAGCTAGGCTGGCTCGACTAGCCAGCCTTATCCGAATGAATAATGGACTGTTTTTAAATCTAAATGCCAATACAATACAAGTACCAATACCAATGTCCCTTGTCTAACTGCACTTTTGTTAATACCACCATTTGTTACGAAGCTCTCGATAATCTTTACAAGGTGTTAGTGAATCGCTCCTGAAAACCAAGACAGACGATAGTACTAATGGTACCTTTGATGATGGGTCAGAAAAACATCAATACCGATGATTTTTTTTATTTTGTTTTTTTTTAGCATTTTTCATGCTCCATCATGTTAGTACAGCTAAATGCAACGATAATTTAATAAAAAAATAATCAAAAACAGCTGACGCTCTGGCATGAAAAATGTTAATAAAAAACTAAAAAGATTTTTTTTTTTCATTAGCATCGATTTTTTTTCTGACCCATCATCAAGGGTACCATTAGTACTATCGCCTGTCTTCGTTTTGGGGAGCGTTTCACTTATACCCTGTATATTAATACGTGAACAGATTTCTTTGTACCCTTTTTTAAGCAAATTTCGCGCACTTAGTAGTTTCAAATATGTAGCAGAAGTGCAGAAAGCTAACACTTTTAATCAATATGTGTTGTGTCCAGTCACCTGTCACTGTCATGGTACAGAAAATTCAAGTTAGATAGCGGTAGAGACCCTGGCAAGCTGGGGCAAGGAGGCTAAAAGCGTTGTAAAGGAGATTGGACAAAGGCTCATAGAGACTACTGGTGACTCTCGATCCGGATCGTTCCTGGTACAGAGGCTGGCCATCGCAACCCAGCGTGGAAACTCGGCGAGTGTGATGGACACTTTTGTGCTGGGAACGGTCAGGGGCGGGTTTTTTGATTAGTTTAGATAAGTTTATTGTAATTTGAATATTTATTATTATTTTAAATTATATAATTTATAAGTTTATTTAGCTTCACTCGGTATTTCTTTCTTTTTGTAAAATCGTGTTTTTTTCGGAATAGCAGATAAGCTTAAAAAGCAAAACCTTATCTAAATACAAAAAGTGATCACAATTGTTAGAGCCGTTTCCGTGATACATGAAATATACATATTTATATATACTAGAGATCTCGTGGTGGTCGAATTTCGACCATGGTTTATTTGTTTGGCCAATATTACTTGACCTGTCATTGTATAGACTTTTGTACCATGACAGGTCAAAATATATACTAAACACTCATAGCTGTATGTACCCGTTTTTGCATTTTTTTAAACTTTGTAGCAAATATTATTCAAAAATTTTAGCATTCGTCACTTCTTCTCTGTATAAACTATAAGTGTGCGAAATTTCATACTCCTCCGTCCGCCCAATTTTCGTAAAACGGGATGCAAAGTTTTCGCTTCACGTATTAATATATAGATATAAGAATTGCTCGTTAAAAGTTGTTAGATATCGGATAAAAAAATATTAACGTAGATTATTATTATTATCTACACTTTATTTGTCGCAAAATAATTTAGGAAGGTACAAATATTATCTACTTAAACCTAATGTATTAGTTGAGCTGTAAAATGTAGTGAAATTGAAATAAATAGTTATATGAGTAAAGATATAAAAAATAATTAAACTTAATAAATAATGTGCCACATTTGACCGCCAGATCTCTATTACATATGGATAGAATTAGTTATGTATATATTATGTCTAGATAGATCTAGATTAACGCATTTAAACACAAAAACAGTTCAGTTCTAAAATATTACTATCGATAGATAAGCAAAACAGCCCCTAAATTTTCTGCAGCACATTACCATTGTCTGTCCCCTGGCTTATTTATAGTCAACTTTCAATTTGGCTAACACGTTCGTTACCCCGTAAATCTCAGAGACAATTAAACTGCTCCTTGCGGCTTTTGCGGTCTCACCGACCGGACACTCGGACATTGTTAATACATATCTTTGATTAAAACTTGAGGGTTAAACGATGTTGCCAGACTCTATGACGTTCAGATGGGACAATTTTTTGGCCACATTTTCATAAAAAAAATTTAAACTAGGTGGTAAAAAAAAATATATTTGTCGGCCTATGGTTCGCGGCGGTAAAGCCTTCGACTGCAGGTGTCGCGGGTTTGATTCCCACTCAATGCAAATATTTGTATGCATGAATTTGTTTGCATTGATCTGTGTGCTTTTTATTTTTTATGTATGATTTGTATGTATTTACAAAAAAAAACAAACTAAGTATGTTAGTCTGTAATATAGAACTCAGTTCTATAGGCTATGCTTAGTTTGGGTCTGGATAGCGGTGTGTGAAGCCCGATCCACACTCTCCATGGATCAAGATGCGGCTACGCAAGTGCGAGAGTTATTGATTTCCTAGCCTCTTCTTTTCTTGGCGTGCCTTGCCTCCCGGACACCGGAATCAAGAGACACGAGGCGCGAGGCAACCAGATCAACCACACTCTCACTGATGCGCAGTATGCAGCAGTTAACCTTACATGAGTACGGACACGCGATATTTTATTTTCCAAGGCATTCTCTTGATGTGCACGTAAGACATTTTAATATTGTTAACGCACAAAACAATGTATCGTGGGAGAGCCGTGCTTCGGCACGTATGGGCAGGCTCGAACGGAGTAATACCACGGCCTCACAGAAAACCGGCAGTGAAGCAATGCTTCCATTGCTTTTCGCCGAGTGAGTGAGGTTACCAGAGGCCCTAACCCTTCCCCCCCCTCTTCTGCCCTTTACTCCACCCTCCCCCTCTTCCACCCTTCCCTCCACCCAAAAAACTACTGTATGGATTTTAATGAAACTTGGTATGTAGATAGCTGGAGACCTGGATTAACACATAGGCTTTGTGACAATGGTGTTAAGGATATAATAGACTAGCTTCTGCCCGCGGCTTTGCTTGTGTAAAAGTAATTTTGTCTATCCCTCGGGAATAGTACCTTTTTATTTGGACGAAAGTATCCTACCTCTTTTTTTGTGTAATCGAGTAGCGATCAGAGTAGTGAACGCGTCAAAGCGTAACACAAAAACAAACAAAAGAACTCACTTTTGTATTTATAATAACTAGAGATCGCGTGGTCGTCGAATTTCGACCATGGTTTTTTCATTGGCTAGTATAACTTGAGCTGTCATTGTATAGACTTACTTACCATGGCAAGTCAACGCATATACTGGACGTATAAAATTTCATTAAGCCGTTTTCACGTAATTTTTAAAGTTGTAAGACATATTATTTAAAAATTTTAGTAAGTTTAAATTCTTCTATATATAAACTGTAAATATTCCAAAATTCACGTTACTAAGTTCGCGAAATTTTCTTAAAAAGGGGTACAAAGCATTCTCTTCACGTATTAATATAATGATTTTTATAGTTAAAATAGTTAGAATGTGTGAATAGGGACTTAATCCGAATAATATTTATGAAAACCACGAACGGTGCGATTCGGTCGAAATGTCAGTTAACCGAAAAGGTATTGTACCCTATTAATATTATTTCAACTAAGTCCCTTTATACACATCTCATATGTTAATAAGTCGCGAATATTTTAAAACAGGTGTTGAGAATGTTTATAAACACAGGTAATTGTTTGGCAAAAGCAGGCGGTGTGCTTGTTTGCGTACTTAATTCTTGAAAAAGGTCTAAAATTATTATTATTAAGTCCTTCGTTAAAACTGCATTATATTTCAAATTTAATTTGCCAATATTAAAGGAGCTCAAACTGAAAGAACCACAATCCTTTCGGAACTTCTTTTGTAAAAGTTATTTCGGTATAAAGTACTGGGAGTAAAGACGCAGTCCCATTGACAGAGAGTTATTGAGCGGAAAGCGACTATGATAGCGATTTACTATTATTATAGCCAATAGTGAACATGTGAAAATATAGTGGAAATATTTAATTCCTTTATTAATACTTTTATTAGAACTTCCTTCTGATTGACTAAGTAATTTTTATAAGTATTAATATTTATATTTTAAGTAATTTATTATTAATTATAATTATTTAAGTATAAATTAATTAAATCTTTTATACTTTTACGCTAAAAGATAAACAATTACATTCTAATTATACGTTTGCACAAGTTAGAGAAACTACGACTTTGATGTAATATTTAATATACATTTACAATTAAATTAAAATTATGAAAAAATACAAAAGTATTAAATATTCATACTTATCAAATCATATGTAGGTTTATCTTTAGCCCACTTAGGTATTTCATTAATATTCCAAATAAGGTTTTTATTGAGAAAAAAGTTGGGAAAGAAAACTGGGACTGCTTTTTTCCACAAAATTGATACAAATTTATTTATGGTAGCACAACGACTGTCGGGTAAGTTAGAGAGCTTTAATTGTACGACAAATCCATTTGCATATTCCTGAATAAATAAATTTAAATCGCCTCATCGCCTCTTTTTATCGCCACTACGCTCACAACGTCACCGCTGCTTTATGCCTGTTCTAAGGATTACGGCCCTTTGAGCTTTCTTCTATTGTGTTGCCCTTTAGAAATATAAATAAAAATCTTGACAGTCTCTCAAATATTGAGTACAAGAGTTATGACTGAACAATATTGATAAATCGTTTTTGTGAAGAATTCATCACCTAATAATGGTGAAAATATTACCAGAACGACTGTAGTTTTGTAGAACTACGCGTGTACAGAAAACAATCTTCAGTCTTCCTAAAGGACATTTGTTTATTCTTAGTTGACGACAAGTACAAGAGCCGCCACAGGGGAAGCGGTTACACTCGACCATATACCTTCCACCATTCATACAGCTCTGGCTTCATCCACTATCAAAATACAGGCTGTTGCAAAAGGATATGGTCATTTTTTAAGGTCGTACAATAGACAAGAACTTAAATAATCAATAAAACAGTACTATAATTCTATAATATAATAAATAAGACTAAATAATAGATACTTAAACATAAAAAGTGGTCGTAATTATATAATATATACCCAATATTAAAAATTAACCTACATCTGGAATATTTAAATAAATAAAAATAAAATAAATTAACAACGCTTCCTTCCCTCTTCTAAATTGCCGTGCTCTACAGGGTCCATAATGTGCTGGAATTATTGTTTTAACATCTTTAAAACATTTGGAGTGCAAGAAATTGATTTGATTTGAAGTCGTTTGGTAACAATTTAAGGAAAATTCGTGATGTTTAATACAGAAATCTTATTTTGAAACTGAAAAATTTAACTTTAAAATTGACTGATGAAACCAATATTTCGTTACAGAAAAGGCTGGCAAAAAATATGGGTATTTAATATAAAGGATGATAATGGAACGTCCAGATTATTCCGAAAATGTCTGCATAAAAAAATAATAAAACAAAATCATTGAAATTGACATGAAAATTCATATCTGTTGTTAAGAAATCTGCTCATACACCAGAAAAAAATCGATTTCGGACTTATTTTTTTATTATTATGGCAACAATAATAACTTCACACATCTCACACACGGCCGTCTGATTCCAAACTACGCTGAGCCTGTACCATGGTAACCAAACTGCCAATAAACATACTTATATATTTCTAAATACATACATATTATAGATTTATTATTATTATTAGATTAATTATAATGATATAAAGGTAGATCCCAACTCCTAACACAATCCTCAATCATAACAAAACACGTTACAATACGTCATCTCCATCCAACCTTTTATTATCAGGTGTTTAAATAAAGAAATAAAAACTTCGAATTCGTTCCGTCACAAGCATTCCAGTAACCTATAAACAGACTTAAAGCTCCTCCCGAACATTATAAGAGAAAATGATCTAACCCGTAACATCAAAACGGATGACAATATTCTGTAAATTGTGAGACTTCAATATTGGCATAAAGATCCTAACACTCACGGTGTACAGTCGGCATGATCGGCAGGGACCCGACATGTTGCCTCATGAATGTCCAAGCCGCTCAACTGAACTCGTCTAGTCAAATTGGATGCCTGTTAATCGTCCTGAAATGTTAAAGGCAAAATCCGAACGTGAGCAAGGGCTCTTATAAGAACATTATCGCAAAGTTAACGTTTAACCTCAAAGGAAATTCAACTTTCTTTCAATGTTTCCACAGTATACTGTAGAACAACAAAGGTTTACACGTATGACGTACAACAAAACAAATGAAAAAGTTTTTATTTATCGCTTCAACACTTCACTCTTATCTCACCCAACGAATTTTAAACTCTAACTTTGGTGAATAAGGTTGGTTTTTTGGTATAAGACTACCAAGCAACAATAAAAACGTTCCAAATTCAAAGTTATTTGAAATGCTAAAACGTTAAAGGTGTGCCAATAAAAAAGAAGTTAGCTTCTTACGTTAGGTGCCGTAACACGCGGGATATGGGTCCCGTGGTCGCCATTTTGTTATTTTATTTGTTATTTTGTTGCAATCATAAACGGACGGTGTTAAAGGAAATGCGGAAACGAGTGTTGTCTTGGTCATCACTTTTAAGTAAGCTTAGTATCTCGTATCAAATATCAGTTGATGTTACCAACACTTTCACCTACAGAACTAGGTTTTTGGTTGGTCATTTTTTTTATTACCACAGTTAGCATATGGGCGAATATCTTTCGGCCAAGTGACAGAAGAAAATAATACGCTTCTTAAGTTTGCTTGCTTACGACCTTCTTGGTATAAGTCTCAGTTTAATTGTAGTTTATTAATATGTAGTGATTTCTCTAGAGAAAATTACAAATTATTGTAATGGACATTATGATACAAATAAATGAGTAAGTACCTACTTAGTTTATAGACAGCCAGCTATACTCTAAAGCATTTTCATCACTTCAAAATAATAAATAAATAAAATTGAAGTGTCTGTTTGTAATGTCAAAATAATGGGATTTTTAAGCTCATACAGTTATTTGCACGACACCTATGACTAAAAATCAGTTTTTAAAATTTTTCAGGCTAATCTCCGGAACAGGTGGACCGATTTCCACGGGACTTTCACTGGCAGATAGCTGGTGTTATAAGGAATAACTTAGGCTACCTTTATTTTGAAAAAGAATTAGGGTTCCCCACAAAATATATAAATATGTACACGCGAGCGTACTGCTAGTTCTTAAATAAATACAAAACTTCGCTCACACATTCAAGTTTTTTATTAACTCCCGACGCAAAAAGAAAGGGTGTTATTAGTTTAACGTATGTATCTGTGCCATCATAGCTCCTAAACGAAAGAACAGATTTTGATTTGTTTTTTTTTGCTTGAAAAGTGACTTGATCGAAAGTGTTAGCTATAATTCAAGAAAATCTGTTCAGCCGTTCGATGATCATCGGCTATTTTTTAATCGTTAAAACGATTTTTGAGTCGGGGGTATTTTAAATTTCTAATTTAAATTTGTATTCTTATTATTTTGTATTATTATATTTTGTATTATTCAATGTCATAAAAAGAAACAGTCATCTATAAGCTAATGAATCTTTCAGCTTCACCAAGTCACTGGACAGATTACAGAAGCTTGTATAAACAAATAACTTATCACACCATTCTCCTCGGTAACCCATCTCGCAGTCAATCTCGTTCGAGTTAAGGAACGAATTCACGACAGTTTTATGACATACTTACATAAAATTACTTGGGTGACAGTTTATGGGCACTCGCACTCACGGTGCGACTGGCGGTTTAGACGCTTATAAAAAAAAACGAGCTAGTGGGTTTTGAATTAAGACGCGCCGCGACATAGACAATGTGTTGCAGGGTTGAATATTCTAGTTCTTAAAAAACAGTAGGTACTGAATTTTCATAATTTTACATATGTAGTAATGTAATCCAGATTTTAAGAAACAGTGGTTTACTTTAGCTTAGATATTATAAAAGAAGAAGAAGAAATTAGCTTAGAGATTTTTGAAGTGAAAACTTCTTTAGGCAAGTTTGTGCACTTTTGCTATGGAGAAAAAAGCACTGAACTCGTGACCGTCACGCTAATAATATATTTATAGATCCACTGGAGGGTGCTAATCTAAACATTGAGTTCTGTCAGTTCCTTATTAATTAATGCCACCAACCTGCTAATGTGACGTTTTAAGTTCGTCGTTTCGTATAAGTTTTCATTTCTGTCGGCAGTCCCATGACTGCCTTTTTTTTGTGTATCAATGAAGGAATGGGCAAAGACAAATCAAAACACGTTGCACACAAAAATACAATAAACTACTACCGACTCACTAATAATAATAATAACTTGAGAGACACTTCGCACACGACCGTCTGATCCCAAACTAGGCAGAGCTTGTACTATGGTAACCAGACTGCTGATAAACATACTTATTTATTAACTATTAAATACAAACATATTATATATAAATTACACCGAGACACAGAACAAATGATGAACTTGGCTTGATACACTGACGCGTGTCTAGATCGTGCTCATCACACAATTATTTGTCCTGGGTGCCCACCCAACAAATAATTGTGTGAGCCAGAGGTTGTGGGTTTTGATTCCCATCAAAGCCCACAAGACCCACCACCAAGAGACCCGTGAAAACTAATCTCGGTTAACTGTAATAAACATGTGTTAATTTTTTCATGTTTAGCACCATAAATAAATCTTGGGTAACGTAAACGTGATCTACAGATTTTTATTTGGTTCCATTCCGTTGCTCCTCATGACAACTTTACACGGCTGCACCACTGGCCTCCAGTAGCAGCTCGTTCCAATTGTCAAATAATTTTCCTACCATGATTTGTGTTCGAGTTACTTATAGTTCTTCAAAAATGATATAATAAGATTTTTATCTCAATTCACAACACTATTTTTTGTCTTATGGCAACCCCCACAAGTCTTTAAAGTTGGTTTTATAGCTATACAGGTGTAAGCGACACCGTACCGAATCCTGAAATAGTGTATTCAGACCATTTTTCTGAGTCGAAAATCATTGGAATTTTCTGCCGGAAAATTCATCAATTGGTTTTTTATTTGAAATCTTTTGCTTAAAAGGATATCACAATGAGTAAACAGAACATTTTACCGAATAAATGTAATAAATACCGCATACGACCAAAAACAGCAATGTAATGAATCAAACAACATTTAAACATTTTATGCAATCAGCTGGGTCTTGACGTTGAAGGTCATTCACCGTACCGCACAAAAAGAATACCGCGTACATTGCGTAGCGACAAATGAAACTAATGACTATAAATCCTTAATCTCGCATTTTTAAGATGAACTGACTTTTGTATTGTGTTAAGTATAAACAGAAAGAGGTTATTGAAAGATTTTCGCGTAGCTCAAACTTACACGCTGTATAAATATTAAACTAAATTGAATTTCAGCAGCAATGTTTGACAAAAGAAACTTAATAACATAAATGAGAGTCACTCCATAGTTGTTCTGAGAAAAATCAGCCATTACAGCAATTTGTTTGAAATAAGTAATTTCCTGAGCACTTTACGACTTGGCGGTACTTCAACAGGAGATAAGATGGGCTTTTTAAAGTACCTTATAGGAAGAAAGGAAACTCTATTATTTTTTCAATACTACGGTGCCAAACAACATCGGACTCATTGACCCTCAATTGGTTTTGGGTCCTTTTAATGTTTTAAATAAAAAAAAAATTACACTTTTTTATTCCCTACCTTTGAGACAAGTAATGAATATGGTCGAATATTGACCAGTGGGTGAACACTAGGTATATTAGTTATCCCCGAGGCTTCCATCTTAGGGTATCCCAGGGTCCCATGTAATATGCCCACCTGTGCGGAACACCGTGTGGTTTTAGTCGGTTCGATTTCGACATACCACTTCACCGTTAGCTCCGGTGATGATTTCCACACGAAAAAAAAATGTATATTAGTTAGCCACCATTTTTTAAATAGTCATAAAGAATACACTGTTACCGTAACTATTTCTAAAGATACAGTCGTAGAAAAAAAAAAACGTGACAAATAGGATAGATTTTGAATTCAGAAAGATTTTTTATGTAAAATATGTGGGTTGAAATATGATGCACTGATTAGAATTGGGAAAGGAATGCTGAAGAGTGAATGTCTAAAGAAATTTATAAGGCTCCTGCGAATCGGTGCGGGTAGGCCTCGAATTACGTATACCTGCTGTCCAGATCGGTAGTACATTGAATAAATTATAGTTTAACTAAAAAAACACGCTAATACCGAACCAAAGTAAAAAGAGTTCCACAACCCATCTCAAAGCTTCATCCCTAGTGAGCTTGTTATTATGTATGTATGTCCAATATATACATTACGACCATCGAGTAAAAGAATAGACAGATGTCCAGTTCCAAAAGTGAAGACCAAGTTTACCCAACAATAATATAGTAATATTGCGCATAGACTATATAACAAGCCATAAAAAACCAAAAACTTATCGATTACGAAATTAAAAATAAAATTAAACATTGGCTTAAGGATTTAGAGTACAATGATATGGAAAATTTATTAATGATCTTAAAATAAAATGGAAATTTCAACACACGTTTATCACACACACGCGTACTAGCTCTCAAACCAGACAAATACATACATACGAGTACATGCACACACACACACCTTCATCTACCCTCATACTCATTCACACACACACCACACAGACACGCACAATACTCTAAAACAACAAATGTAGTATCTAGTTAATAACATGTTTTTTTTTATTTTTCTAGTTTGCAAACTGTGTAAATGTAACTTTTTGTTTCATTTATTTTTGGGAAGGAACTGATTCCCAACATACAGCTCACGCTAGTTTGGGAATCAGAGCTTACACATTAACTGTATAAAAATTTTTGTTACAATAAAAATTTATTCTAATTATTATATAATGTAATACGTTTGTTTCCTTACTCTTACTGTAGAACTTATTTAGATCTGCAAATCAGTGCAATATTACTCAAACACGCAATCCAGACATTGACATCTTCGGTGATTTAAGTTGTTTAATCCAACCCACCACCCTCCCCTCGTCGATGAACCTTTAGAGCCCTATGCTATGCTAATGCACTATGCTAATGGTATTGTAGGCGGACGAGATTCTTTCCCGGTCAGGCGGGTTCAGTTCGATCAGAAATCTTCTATGCTCTATTTCCTTGTATTAATATTTTTATACAATTAAGATTGTAACAAAAATAGGTCGTTTATCTAAGAACTTAATCTGTTGAACAGTAGATTTGTTGTTGCCCAAACAACAAATACAAAATTCTAATGAGAATGAGTAGGTACCTTAATCAATTATCTTTTTAAAAATATATCACCGACTTCAATGTGCTTTTTAGTGGAAAGTATGAGACAGCGAGGTTTTGGAGTAAACGAAAATATCATCAATGTATACAATTTTTTGATATTTGTTGATTTTTCAAAAATCGCGATACGATAAAATTTAAATGGGACCACCTGGGAATTGGTCCCAGGTGGTCCCATTTGAAACAAAAAAAAAACCAAATTGTTTTAGGCACATTTGAGTAATCGGTGAACATACATTTAAAAAAATCCGACGAATTGAAAACCTCCTCCTTTTTTGAAGTCGGTTAAAAAGGCTGTTCTTATAAGATACTAGCCGTTCTCTGCTTCGCTCCTATGTGACGTAGCGTGATGTTACATAACCCTTAACCTTCCTCAATGAATACTCTAACTAATACAAAAATAATTATTCAAATCTGACAGATAAAACTCTACAGATAACCGCGTTTAAACAAACACATCTTCAGCCTTAATATATTCCTATAAGATAGCACGTAGGGACTCGTAACTAATTATTTTTGTATGTGATTTTCTCTGTTATGGTTGTGCCTAAAAATAATGAAAAAAAAAACCTAAAATGTATCTATGGTAAGGGCTTTTAAAAAAAAAAATTATAACGGTAATGCTATGGAGACCGCTTACTATCTGGCAAGCCAAGTGCTTGCCCCCTTCAATGTTAAAAACTATTTTAAAAAAAATTAGCCAATCGTTCTTATAAGATTTTTATCTGAATGATCTGATATCCTATAGATATTAAATAAGACCAAAATAAATTATCTAATAGAATTCATGTGAAATAAGAAAAACTATGAACGCAACTTTCTTCGTACTTTTATAACACAAAGGATGCTAATAAGCACAGTTCGTAAACGGTTACGGTGCTCTGTGTTCGATTGTTTTTTTTAATGAGTATATATTTCAGTTCTATTCTATATGGCAAAGGCGACGAAATAAGGGCCAAGTGGAAAAAAGTCATATTGGGGCCAGTATCACTACACTACTCGTGAAGGTAGTATTAATTTTTTTTATCTATGGGCGAGGCGAATCCTCAAATAAAGCTAATCGCATATCCAATAATTGAGAAACCAATTAATTTCCATAGTTATTGATCCCAAATACTTTGAACTTAGAATCGCGTACTAAATAGTCCTAAATTTTCGATAAATCTCGTTAATTACAAGGAAAAAATAATTATGATATCATATCTTAGAACTAGTAGCGTCATCTATTGTAATTATGGGTGTAACAACTCATGATGAGTTTTTATTAGACATTGTTTAAAACTACAATACAAACCTATAAATACCTTCACAAAAGAGCTTAACTAAATACTACGCTTTTACATAAAATTGTGATTACATTACACATCTCAGGTGTAAAGGTACTGTATTCAAAACGACAAATTCAACGATATGATCAAAACGTCTGTAAAAACCAATGAAAACTAAAAAGAAACTGCAAACGAAAATGGCCGTCGAATGCCCGGTGAAGTGAACGTTGCACTTTCACGATTAAAAAATAAAATTGAAAAAATAAACGACGCGTTAGAAATGAACCATCGACTAATAGTTCTCATTGACGCCAAATGCTGAGGTGGCGCTAGCGTAGCGCTGTTATTGAAATAAGATTAGTTCTGCTATTCGCCGCTGCTTTTATTAGCAGCACTATTGCATATCTTATTGGAATAGTAAATTAAAATTATGATTATTATTTTAATTTAAATAGCGATGCCGATCGATTATTTCAATTTTTTTTTTTTGTTTTTCTCAAATTCATAATTCATTTAGTTAAAAGTTTTACGCTACGCTACGAAAATAAGCACGGTGAGTACGAAGTGCTCTTTTTTTCAACAAATGAAATGTTTTAACTGTTTTATTAGGCGGCGTATAAGAAAGTAAAATTGAGAGCTAGTGACGTATTCAGAAATAAAACTTCCATAAAGTACAGAAATCCGTCAATCACATGATCGGTCAACAGATCGAACCGGGTCAAGCACAACAGGTGAGTTGCGGAGCACATCAACTAAAAAATAAAATATCGAAATGTGAAAAAATAATAAAAATCAGCAAATATAGTAAATTGAAAAAAGAATAGTTCTGTTCGTGTCTGTCGCGAATGTTTGGTGTATATGCGTCTCTGTCGTGGGTGCGCACACGTGGTTTTCGGTAGACTCGATTCGGGTGTCCACCGCGAGGGAGCGGGTGTGCGGGAAGCCGGAGGACGCGAGGGCCACATCCCGTCGCGGCCCGCGCCGACCGGCTGCGTTGCCCGTAACCTCCGAATGACCTCATTTTTTTTTCTCCAATGTAAATATTCGGCTCGTTTTTGCCGCATAGTCTATAAGTGGTATTAAGTTCCTTCGCCGCGTATATTTTTTTTTTAATTTCTAGTTAATTAGTGGATGTTCGAAATTGACTTTCGTCGTGTTGAGTACTTTATAATTAGTGTAATTTTTCTTAGTGAAACGAACTACCCTTGTGACTGGATTCTTTTATAAATAACATCACTGTACGAAACAGATATTCAATTTGTGGGACTTTTGAACTGATTCCTTACGTTGTGGTGCATTGGAAAAAATTGGGAAACATCAAAAAATATTGAAGGTTCGCGGTAACTGAAGATTTTTGAAAATGTTATCTTATCTACGTAAACAGGTAACTTAAGGAATAAATGTGAAACAAAAGTGTGTCCAGTGTAGTTTTTATATATATTTTTAAAGTTTTGTTTTTTATTGTATAATTTTTTTTCTAAAAATATTCTCATCAAAGAAATTCTGAGGAAATCATCAAAAAAGTATTTTTATTTATTTTAAAGCGCTTAAAGCCAGACGCTCCTAATTCATTGTAACGTCTTCGAGCATAACAAACCTATTTATAAAATCGAAATGTGAAATTATACACAATTTAAAAGTACACAATTTGAGTATTTTTTACTTCATAGTTACTAATTGTGTTACAACTACAAAAAGTCTAAGTATTATATTTTAATTTTATATTAAATAAAAATAAAAATATAAAATTTACAGTTTTACTCACGCGAGTAGAACCGTATAGTCTTTAATAAACATGAACACTACTCACGAATGTTTTTATTGGAACCTTTACACTTTCTATTTTGATTTGTAATTTTTGGAAAACTATTTTATATTATTAAATATTTAAGTAATATCTGATTTCCGTAATGAAAAAGTGCACAAAAATTAATTCAACTTGGTGTCCTTCTCACCGTTTTTACAAAAAGTAAAAGAAATAAATAATTATATTACGTACGTATTACGTACGAGTGACTAGATTAATTTAGACATTTGTTTTAGTTTCGTACTTTATATGCACATCTCAAACATTACTACGTTCATTTAAAAAGAAACACGTACCGAAAACAACAAAAGTAAATAAATACTAAAATAAAAAAGTCAAAATGCAATAACGTAATTTTTACTTAAGTCATATTGTTCCATAAATTAATTTGTATTTTTTTCTGAATCCCACACAGACACTCGAGTGTCGCCAATAAAATCCGAACCAAAATTTCTCGTTAAACGGAGCGAGTTCATTGACCTCGCTGGACCGCTCTCTGATAAAAGAATAATATTAATTCATACCCGTTCAGCTGTTTACAATTTTACAACGAGAACATTCACTTACGCCGCATTTAAAATACGCTGGCATTGTGACGTAGGTATTATTGTTTATTTTTCTTTTTCGGTGTTTTTTTATGCAATGGATTTTTATTTTAAATATTGGTAGACGTTCCTGGACGAACTGATAGGATTAACGAGATATAATTAGGTATGTTCTAAAATTATTTGTTTCGTTTGGAATGTTCTAAAATAATTTGTCGTTTCGTTCGGAATGTTCTAAAATAATTTGTCGCTTCGTTCGGAATGTTCTAAAATAATTTGTGTTTCTGGAAAATTGTGAAACATATCGATAGTTTTTCTAGTCTGGATAATTACACAATTTAGATACAGTTTAAAATAAAAAAGCTAAGAAGTAGATACTTTTAAAAAAAAATTTAAATATATAATTTTGCTTTAGAAGATAAAGGAAGAATATTAAACCCGTAAGAAATATTTTTAAATTGCATTAGGGATAAAATTTAGAGACAATCCAATGCAAGATATTTAAGCTCCTGATAACTGGGTGGTCAGAATATATTCAATATGATAAGATAATGAATCAAATTTTCCGAGTGTAAATAGTATTAATGAAAATTATAGATGCCTGATTTGACTGTCAAATAATTACAGTGTAAGACAGTACAATGTAAGATAAGTTTTGAGAAGAAGCATGCTCACGACATCTTATTTTCCCTATCTAATGATAAGTTTGTTAGAAAAATTCAGGAACCATGCTCCGTATCTATGTTCTAGCACAAAAAAACTAATCAACCTCATTAATTGTCTTCAAACCGTCGACAGACCACGAGTCGAGTGTGGAACAAAAAGTGTGAGTGACGTCACTCCTCATAATGCATTAAAAAGTACAATCGCTGAATACGCATCTCTCATTGATATTGTCGGGTGCCGATTACCGGGGATTTTTTGCGAATGATTGAATTTTATTTACAATTAACTCGGCCTCGGCATCGTTGAAAGCGAGAGTGACGATTAAATGCCATTTAAAAATAAAACAGACGGCGCCATAACATTGAATTTGCAGATAATTTATACGTTCGTATATAGTTGAGTGGCCGGCTGTGTTGTCGTAACGTCATAATTTATCTAATTCTAAACAGAGTATGTGACGTTATTGTTTGACGGACAGAGCGAAGAAGAAAGAAACGCCCCTCGCTTTCTTGTTTCCCAACTCGGCGTAAAGAAAGAATCCAAGGCGTGGACAAAACGTCTTAGATGTAAGAAACCGCCCTAACGTAAGTCGGCTGGAGCGCGCGGGCGGGCCCGCCTAATTTGTCTTAGGCGGAAAAATCGCGAGGCGATTACAAGTGGCTCGTAACGAAGTCGGCCCGGGGCGGGAGGGGGAGGCTACGCCGGGACCGCGGACGAGCCGGGGGGTGGCGGGGGAGCGCGCGGCGGCGGCGGGGGAGGAGGCGCGCGAGCTCGGGGAGGTAGCGCGGCGAGCCGCTGCTACGTCTCAGTCGTCCGTCTGGAGTCGCGCCGGCCGGCCGGGCCGCGCGGCGTATACACGTTCCTCGTGCTCTTGTGATTATAAATTTTAATAAATACAAAATTCCAAAAAAACAATAACTAAAAATCTAACCGCGTCTAATCGAAAATATTTTTAGGCTAAATTCCCCTCGACCCTCACTTTTTTGACCTAAACTGTTGGCAGTGGAGAAAAAGTTTTTCGCGAAATTTTTAATATTTACGTCGGTTACATTTGTAAAGAGATTAAACGTTTGGCCGTTGATGAGAATATTTTTATTTCAAAATTTATTTTTCTTAACATGGGAGATCTCGAGTGAGCGATCAATGATTAAATAATAATTAACCGTAAGCGTTAAATTAATATTAAGTTGTAGTTATATTGACTAATGACTGCCACAACTATTGTACTTAGATAATAACATTTGGACTATAAGTAATTGTGGTTTTCACGGACTAGAACTTTTTGTGAATTTCAAGAACTCTTCCCCTGGACCAAGGTTGTTTTTAAAATGTTTATAGTAGAAGTAGTGTCATGATTGTTGTGTCGCATATATTTTTTTGTTATTACCTTTATGTTCAGATAAGAATAAAAGGACTTATTTAAATGACAGCAGTGTAATCTAGCCGTGATTTAAATAGGTTCAGTCAAAGATTTCTTTATTTTTTTACTCACCCGACGGATTCCTTTTGTTTCCTGTAGAATTAGTGAATATTTTTGTTACTTTATTTTATTTATGTTTTTGTATAATGTCGCGACTTCAAAAATGTTTATGATATTTTTTTTCTTTGCTAAAATAGAGCAGTAAGATTACTTTTCATGGTTATTTTTATCAGTAGGTACTTAAACATTTTTGAAGTCTTTTCTTTTTTCGCTATAAGTCTTTTATATTATTTTGCGTTTTTTTAATAAAATTATTTTTTTGCTTGTTTTCTTTTTATTTCGACACCTTTTATTATTACAGGTATCCATTACACGTAGTCACATGTAGCAGTCATCTTTGTTACGAATAGTTTTCTCAAATTGTATTGTATTTGATTTTTATTACCTTTATATATAGGGAAATCATTTAAGATAAGGCTTCTGAAAATAGTACCTATCTATGTAAGAGGAGAAGACATTTAACAACTATAGTATTAGTAGCTATTTAAGAGGTATTATCCGAGAAATAAATTTGGAGATCAAGGCTACCTTTACACAAGTATTTTGTAGTTTTTATTGTGAATTTACATAAGTAAATTTGGAAAACGCTAGTAGAAGTTTTACGTAATAGGTGTATGTGCAATAGATATAAAAAAATATATACCTAAAAAAGACATTAAAAATCTTTAGGACAAGGCGAAGTTTTTATTAAGAGTGCACATTTCGTGAAATCATCAAAAATGTAAACTCATAAATTTTTCATTGCAGATTAAAATCGCTAGATACTGAGAAAATTACGTGTAAACTTTATGCAAAACGGGCGTATAATTGTGGAAAAAATATTTTTGAGATTACATTGCCTACCATTTATTTTATCTGATAAATACAATTACTTGACAAGGAGTTTACATACAATCTTAAATGTAACTAATATGTAAAAAGATTTTTATAAGATTTTGATTAAATTACGCTATTCGCACCGGGTACCAGTGGTGTAGCTAGGTAACCAAAGGCCCTGGGGCAAAAAATGAACTAGGGCCCCAACTAAACTCTTTAAAATCGTTGGTTCCGTATTCGTGTTCCGAATTCGACGTACTCCACATTTGTCGTAATCTAGATTCGTCATATTCCATATTCAAGTTATCAAGTACGCAATTTAATATAAATAGTGGTTTTAGTTACAACTCTAGTACAAACCTGATAACTTTTGGTTCTAAAAAATCTGGTTTATTTATATTCCGAATGTGGGCGAAATTTTCACTAGTTCAATTTATAGTTTATAAGTCAGAGTCCGAGGGGCCCCCTGAGCTTGGGGGCCCCGGGGCACTGCCCGGTCTAGCCCTCCGGTAGCTACGCCACTGCCGGGTAACTTATCTAAATACAAAACTTGATCCGAATTTTAAGAGTCATTCCTGAGATACAAAAATTGCCCCTTTGCCAGAAACATTTAAAGCAGCATGTTGAACCTGTCTTATTTAGAGAATGCAGAATTGTGCTTTTTAGGTATAAGAAATTTGGAGAACATTTTGTAAAATTATCTGTAATGTAGCAGTAATAACCTCAATTATGAAAATAGGTTTCGATTGCACTTCGCAGGCAGTGTAGTCTGTAGAGAAGACAATGATATAATTTAAATATGAAGGTAGGATGTTTCAGGAGTAGTTAGATAATAAGACCAGCAAACTAATTTCACGAACAGATGTTTTTTTTTTTTAATTATAGGGGGCAAACGAGCAGACGGGTCACCTGATGGTAAGTGACTACCGTCGCCCATGGACACTTGCAACTCAAGAGTCACAAGTGCGTTGCCGGCCTTTGAGATAGGAGTACGCTCTTTTCTTGAAGGATTGAAGGTCGTATCAGTCCGGAAATACCGCAGGCGACAATTTGTTCCAGAGATTGGTGGTGCGAGGCAAAAAAATCTGGAGAACCGCACAGTGGTGGAACGCCAATTATCCAGGTGATGGGGATGAAAGTTTTGTCGAAGATGTACCATTAAACTATCATCTGTTCGAAACTAACGCACTTGGTCCGCTCCACACCAAATCTGATCATTAGAGAATTATCTGCCGTCGCCTATTCATACGAAGACGCCCGATTTAGTCCACTGAAACCAATTCTTCTCCAACAAAATTTTAAATGTACCTTGCATACATTTTTTGCTGTTTATATCACTACATATTATAAAACAAAGTCCCCGGACGCGTCTGTCTCTCTGTCTGTTCGCGATAAACTGAAAAACTACTGAACGGATTTTCATGCGGTTTTCACTAATAGACAGAGTGATTCATGAGTAAGGTTTAGGTGTATAATTTGTACTCGTGCGAAGCCGGGGCGGATTGCTAGTATAACATAAGTGTCTCTTCTGCAATAACTAACTGACGACATGCTCCTGGCGTAAACGGCCGATACCTACGCATCACAAAAGTATGAACTGTAGACAACAATATTTATATATAACTAGCAACCCGCCCCGGCTTCGCACGGGTACAAATTATACACCTAAAGCTTCCTCATGAATTACTCTGTCTATTAGTGAAAACCGCATGAAAATCCGTTCAGTAGTTTTTCAGTTTATCGCGAACAGACAGACAGACGCGGCGGGGGACTTTGTTTTATAATACGTAGTGACAATCAGATATACCTACCAATTTTCTTAACTCCAGCTAAACCATATATAAGAAATATTTGTGTCACGACTGAGGGAATTTTGAAGTGAAAACTTTAGGCACGTTAGACACTTTTGGTATGGGGAAAAAGCACTGAATTCGCGTGACTATCACGCTCAGATACATATACCATATATACAGATGCGTGTGTATATTTATGAAAGTTATGTTTTCACTTCTGACTTGCATTCCTACGAATGACAGCTTCTTACAATTTCTTTCTTTCTTCTTTTTTTTTTTTAAAAGACAACTCCCGCATTAGGAATATACCTACCTGTGTTGCGGGGGACTTTACAAACATTCAAACAACGGACACAAAGAACAACCAGACTCGGGACAACTATTTGTGGATCACACAAAGTTTTGTCCCGTGTGGGATTTGAACCCTTAACACTCGGCGCGACGCAGTGGCGAGGTGACCACTTAAACCATTGCGCCATCCGTGCAGTCAATTTTGTTATGAGCTAAGGCCTGTGATGTTTATGGTAAATTAGGAAACATATCCGATAAAAAGGAGCTTCTCAGCTAAGACAAAGTAAGAAATTTTCTATTGCAAAAACAGAGTTACTTGGAGTTTTCTGCTCCTAAACAAGGACTAGTAGGTACAAATTTCTCATGGTTGTACGATCGAAACATGTTTTAGTACATGAAGAGTGGGTCCCATGCCATCATCTGAAAAAGAGTTGCCTCTCTGCTAAGACGAGTGCGAGACAGCACTAATAGCATTCTTAAGATTGTCGCTGACAAATATGTCTCCAAGATTATGAAGGAGTTCATGCAAGTTTGGATTAATTAAAATATCTACTATTGTTTCTTATAAAACTTATTTGCTAAAACGTTGTAAAAACCTTTGACTACGGAAGATAATTAGATAATATTATAAAATAAGCAGTCATGACGACTGCTGACAAAACTGAAAACTTCGGAAAAAGAACTGTATGTGAGGTATTTGACGTATTGCGCCAGACTGACTACGCCAAACATATGAAACATACGTCACAATAGAATTTCGGTGCCCCGAACCCATACGTTTAGCCCCTACCAAAAAACGCTCAACGCGGCTAAAATAGATTTCAATCCAAAAATGTATGGATCTGAGCCGAAAAATATATGTCATTTCTATTATAAGTTATTAAAATCAAACAATACCCTTAATCTATACTAATGCAGTATAGTTGAAGAGTTAGTTTATTTTAAACGCGTTAATCTCTTTAACTACCTACCTATTACTCGGAAGGCGCATAAGATTTTTGCTCGTAATGAGTGGGGAAGCGGATATCCATTTAACTGCAGAAGACCGCAGTACTAACTAGCAGTATTTTTTCGGGATGAAATGTACCCTATGTTTCTTGACAGGGTATACGCAAAATTTCATGATGATATAGTTAAGTATATTTTTTTATGGTATTGTGGGCAAACGAGTAGACGGTCACCTGATGGTAAATTACTACCGCCGCATATGGGCACCTGCAACTCAAGAGGCACAAGTGCGTTGCCGGCCTTTAAGATGGAAGTAGGGAAAGGGTGGAAGGGGGAAGGATTAGGGCCTCCGGTGAGCTCACTCATTCGGCGAAAAGCAATTCAATCATTGCTTCACTACCGGTTTTCTGTGAGGCCGTGGTATCACTCCGGTCGAGTCGGCCCATACGTGCCGAAGCGTGGCTCTCCCACGATTAATAATTAGGGCGTGATAGCGTCACAAACAAACAAACTAACCTTCGTATTTATAATATTAGTTACGATGATGAGGGGGATCACCCTCTGGTGCCGCCGGTTACCGCTCCATGATGACGGAATGAGATCATGGTTCCCAACAGCCTGGTATTAATGCCAGGCTGTTTCGAACTATGCTCCAGGCTGAGCGTTTGATAGTATCAATGTGAATGTGTGTCAAAAAAGTATAAATGTGAAAGTTTGGATAGATGGATGGATGGATGGATGTTTGTTACTGTTTCACGCAAAAACCACTGAACCGATTGCGATGAAACTTGGTATGCAGATAGCTGGAGACCTCGATTAATGCATAGGCTACTTTTTATCATCGGGATAAAAATTTCCACGGGAGATTCCCATGGGATCGGGACTTACGCGGGTGAAACCGCGGGGCGCTGCTAGTAAACTATAAACACTCTTAATACCAGGGTGTTGGGATTAATACCTGATAGTCGATCATAAGGTTGACGCACCCACCGGTTGTCGCTCACCCTGATGGTAAAGTCAGGTCGGCCGAACTTAATACATTTCCTTTGTTGTGCCTATGAAAAATCTATATATCTATTCCTTTTAGATAAATTTCGCGGAGGAATGTGTGTGTGTGTGGATTAGGTATTTAAAGTTTAAATGAATAAGAAGTAGCGAAAACCAAATTTTTAAACAATATGAGTTATACATTAAAAAAATATGTGAAAACAGATACAAAAGGCCACAAAGTTCATGTTTATATGTTGACCTGTCATTGTACAGAATATCTTTACAAAGATAGTTCAAGTTATAATGGAAATTATTAGCTCGATTTATGTTACAAATAAGTTTAAAATTTAATGAAGTATATTCGAAATTCGACCACCAGGCGATATCTAGTATAAATAATTATGTAATAATTAGTTGATATATCTCTTTTTTGGTTAACTCAACCAATTTATATTTGTTTTTCTGGCTTATAAAAGTTTTATCAAATATATTATTGATAAAATTTACAAATAATATACTAAAATATAGAATAATCTCTACATTTTAGTGACATCTATTTCTAAAAGTAGGCATTACAATAAAAAGTCAACGGTTTCGTTTGAGTACCGCTAGAGTGCGTAGTAAAAATTTTCAGAACCTTTTTATAGATGGCGCCATAAGGATAGTCGCATGCGCAAGGTACGGGCAATAGCTTCGCAATGTTACAGTAAACTCATAGATGTCGCTATTCTCGTTTAATTTATAGAAATATATTAAGTACAATAATTTCTACAGTTCGCAAGGCAAGATATTTCAATATACTGATTTAAACAGTTTTGGTTTAAGAAAAAATAATTAATCTAGATTGCTTATATGTCCTAATATTAAAATATAAATACTGATCATAAAAATATAATACTTACTTTATTTAAACTATAAAACGTAAATAAAGTTATTTATGGGGTACATAGCTACTGCTACCTATGCGTCAAAGTTAAAACTAAGTCTTTAACGCCATCTGTATGTCAAATTATGCAAACCAAGTTGATAACTATCTTTAAAAAGAGATGTCACTTACGTTGCCAATATCTATTACGTCTGACATTAAAATAACCTTTTGAATAAAGTGTTTTTAAATTGACATATATACAACTATTACAAGGAGGCTATGTAGATTTTAATTGTGTATGTACTCACTTTGTGAATTTAAATGCAGGGGCTAAACTACACAACTGCTTTCCCATTTTGAAGTTTTTCTATAGGAGAAGGCAGTGTCTCTTAGTAATTTAATTGTAATCATTTTTTTATGTAGGTACGTAATTCAAGTAAGAATGGAACAATCAACATGTTAAGTAAACTATATTTTCTATACTTATATTACGAGTAGGTACGTACGTACTGTATCTACAAGATGAACTTTGTGCACTATAAAACTCATAGGTAGGTACGTACTATTAAGTATACTAAAATCGTCGCAATGTAAACAAAATAAAAAGAAAATTAATTAAAAACTGTAGGTAATAAGTATACAGAAATACTACTTAGGTACTAGCTTTTGGTTTTATCCCTCGGGAATAGTAGGTACTTTTTTTTAAGTGAAAACCTCTTTGGGTACGTTTGTGTACTTTTGCTGTGTGGAAAAAGCACTGACTCGTAACCGTCAAGCTAGTAATACATATATAGATCCACTAGAGGGCGCTAAGCTAAACATTGAGTACTGTCAGCTCCTTATTAATTAATGTCACCAACCTACTAAAGTGACGTTTTAAGTTTTCACTTCTGTCGGCAATCCCATGACTGCCTATTTTTTTTTAAACTGAGTCTTTTTCTGTACCCCTGGCAATGTACTATGCAAAATTTCATAATGATTGGTTAAGTCGTTACCTAAGACGTGAACGCGCAACATATAAATTCACATTTATAATAATACTTAGAATTAGCCGATAAATATCTAGGTACCATCTGTTGACGAACAAAGGGCATATTCCCAGTGGCGGATTTACCAGTAGGCTGAGTAGGCTGAAACCTAGGGCGGCAGATTGTAGGGGCGGCAAATATGGGGGATTTTTATCCGGAAAAATGGGGTGTAATTAGGACGATAGTGCACAAATCATAAACATTAAAATGCATTGCCAAAAATATTGTTATTAATATGATCGTGAACTGGGGATTGAATCAAAGTAGAGGACGGTAGGGGCGGCAAAATTTAAATAGCCTACTGGCAGCAAATTTGTAAATCCGCCACTGCATATACCATTAATATGAGTCTTTAGAGCTTACCTCTACGGGGTGTGTCGTCGAGTTCTTTATTTATTTGCAGACAATACTAGTCGTGACGGAGACGATGGCAAACTTAACAATGTATGGAGAGTTTTGAGAGCAATCATCGCTATCGTACACACAAGTGAAAGTAAATTGTAGAAACTCCTGATTTCTTGTAGATGCTGTGTGTAGTTTTTCTCTGGTTTCGCAACTTTTAGCCTTAAAAATGAACCTTTGAATTTACAAAACGCGTTCATAAATCATCCCTACATAGGTAATTGTTAGCTTATGCTATTTAGCAAGCATAGGCTTTTTATAGACTTAACTTACCTATGTGTATTAATGACAACACCTAAAAGTAAATATTTACTCATGTTATTGTTTATTGCAACACCTTATACAGGTGTTCAATTAAAAGTGCCTTTCCAATAATATCGGCCGACCAGTCCAATATGATTCGAACGAGGTAATAATTTTATAGTTTCTTATGCACATACATCAACCGTCTTTTTTCTTATTGGGTAGGCGTTCTACTACTCACCGATAGGTGGGGTTAAACTAAACTTCTAAGAAACTGGGTGGGGAAAGACGCGGGCGGTGCTCAAACACAATTGGTCCAAGATTCTACACTGTTTTGATTGATTACCTGTTACAGAAACTATCTATATGTATAGTTATTATACGTTGATGATCGCGTTTTGTTATAACTATGTTTAATATGTTTAAAGCACAATAAATACGGAATGCATGCTCATGGCCTAAAGAGTACCTAAAGATTACAAGAAAATATAGATATTTACCTAATAGGAATTAGGGCATTTTGTCGCATTTAGGTAAAGTTTTTTCAACGCCTATTTATTCTTTCAAAGAGACCATGTACCTATAGCGAAATAAACGATCATTTGATCGTTTTTATAGCCCTACTGGTTTTCTTTGTATCATTTCATATGTAAAAATTTGCTTTAATGAAGGTAGGTTATATCCATCAAAAGGGATTAGGAACATCGAACAGAAAGCGTAAGTATAGGTATATAAATCTATTTCTTTTTTTTTCTGGTATTCTTTTGCTATTTAATACATTAGTTTGGATACAATGAAAAGACATATTTAATTTGATTTACATAAGTGTTGAACAACACTATTATGAATATGATTAATTTCACATTTGACAGTTTTACGTTTTTGTTGAGATATTGACAAAAACACAGCATTGAGTAACAATATTGAATTGATGTTCTTAACAACTATCTGTAAATTAGACAAATAAGTTACTGTCCCCAATAGAGATTCAACGCACACAACTCGACGACGACTCGACTAGTACGTAGAACGCGAGATAACCTCTTCAACCACGGCACCATTCCTGGAAACAAAATGTCTTTGTTTCGTCGTATTATATTTTTGTGAAAATATTCGTAGTAATGTATTGTACGCAAGTAAAACTGCGGGGCACTACGCCTTTACCGCCTCTACAGGGCGTATGTACCAGGGCGTCATAAGAAAGTAGGCGTATATGCGTTAGGAGCTCGCAGGGGACGGGTGGCGGGGTTAGGTGCTGCGCAAGACGTTAGGGGGCGGAGTTTAAGTTTAACTTACTTGGTAACTTAGGAGCCTAGTTAGAAAGTGCTTAGAATGTGAAACAATGGATGTACTTTTTAACAGAAGTGTTCCAATTTGGATCTCTACATTTGGATGTGAGGTGGTGGTACAGAGAAGTCACTTGGAATTCGAGCCCTGAGATTAAAAATACCTACATAGATACCTATCAGAACGTAACTTTCCAAATTCAAATTCAAAATCCTTTATTCAATTAAGACACTAAGTGACATTTATGAACGTTAAATTGAAGCTACTATTAAAAATCATAGATCGACGCAAACAGACGCCACAGCATGTACTGGATAGTCGAGGTAAATTAGGTGAAAACACCAAAATCTACTGCCTGCTTGTGTCGATCTATAACTTCCAGTTTCCAAAATGCGTAGAGCCTTATGAGAAGAATACTGGCAAAGAAACTCATGGCCACTCTTTTTAAAAGTCAGATCTTCAGGTACAATGGTATTAGTGTTACATAGAAGGTAAACATGATGCAAGCTGTTGCCACCTGAATTTCATTTTATTGAAATACTCCAAAAGCTAACGTACAAACAAAAAATATCACTCAGTGATACCGTTGAAGGTTTGAACCTATTAAACATAGAAATCATTCAAGGTGCACATCAGTTACAAAGTCTACTGTTAAAACTAATTCGTGACTGGACTAAGTTTAGTAGAGTTGCAGTTGAACCTTAATAACCTATATGCTTTAAACTTATATAACCTATATGCCAGTGGCACAAGCTACAGTTACATAAAGAGGCGGTGTCCTATCAATGTTGTTTATTCCTTGGATAATGTCGGTTTAAACCGGTGTCACCAATTTTCCGGATTTTAAGACGGTTTTGTTCTTGCCGTAATAGCTACATACCTATTACGAAAAGAAAAAAAAAACGTGTGAAAAAAACGGAATTAAGTCCGATCCTAACCTCACAATCGCACCTTAGAAACACCCACACACACTCACAGGTTCGCAAGCACGCGTACGCACACACACACGCACACATACACACACACACACACACACACACACACACACACACACACACACACACACACACACACACACACACACACACACACACACACACACACACACGAGTAACTAAATTTCATATTATTTTTCATTCCTTAAGCTGCGTGTATTTTAGTTGTGATGTAGGTATTGTAAGAAACAAATAGATACGTACCTATTGCAATGTAATGTTTCCACATATCCGGAGGTGGGCGTTAATAATTGCACAGTTTTTACTACGTACTGCAGCTATTACCGTAGCATTATTTTTGGTACCTTGTGATAATGTTCCCTGATAAAATTATTATTATTCTCTGTATAAATCAAGTCCGTATAGTCATTGACCAATTCAATTTTTTTCAGACTTCATAACCATCTCGAGCAGTACATCCGACGCCACTCGGTGACGTCATCAGGAAAAAATTTAGGTAAGAAATATCTTTCGCCTCTATCAAAAATAATTTAGGCAGACCCTCAGAAAATATAGTTTAAGTATTTTAAAATTATCTATAGACAGAACACACTTTTGTATCCGTTGATATTCATAGGTAGGTAAGCGCATGTAATCATATTTAATATACAGAGACTAACACTTTCTAAACATTTAATATTTTGTCCCCTTGAAACAAATAAACCACTAACAAAATTAAAACGCCACTGGTAGAATCATTACTTAGAACGCCATCTTTTTAAACGCTACCCAGAAAGGCTGAATAGACGCAGCTCTTGATGCTTAAAAAAAAGAAAGTTCACGCATCACATTCTATTGTACGCAGACACGTTGAAGGTGGATCTCATTAAGGGAACGTTCGCGATCTGATGGTGCGAATCTTAGCGATCATTACGTGGAACGGAGCGTGTGTCATGGCGGATATTTTATTTTATTTCCCGCCCTTTCTTTGTATCTAGGTCATATAAGTTGTAAGAAATAATGCTGCTTTTATTTTTTGTAAATAAAATAGGTACAATAACACTTGTTATGAACATGGTGCAAGCGGTGAAAGGAGTGTGCGACTTAAACCTTGTTTATTTTTTTAAATCTTTGGTTTGGTTTTATTGTGTTTTAAACTCAATAACTGAGACACTACTTACCTATCACTAATTTAGTCAAAAGGTTTGTCGGCAGGTAGGTACCTAGATGTGGGAAAAGTAAAGAGTTTCGTGTTGTTTCATATTGTGCTTCACTTCAACTAGTTTGAATCCAGTAAATCTTTTGGCCTAACATGAAGTGAAGTTTAACAAAATCCTCGTTTCAAATGTTTTTTTATTGTTTCAATTTAAGAAAATATGTCAGAAGTATTATTAAAATCAAATTGTACCAAATTCACATACTTACACAAGTTCAATCATTTAGTGGCGTGACAATAGGGTGGCAGAGCGGGCAAAATGCCACATGTCCATGGCCCTAGGAGGCCCCCGGCCCCGACCCCAAGGCTCTAAGCACACGAGGCACCAAGAGAGAACTTGTGCCCCATCCGATGAATTAACTACGGGACTCAGATGGTATCTATAGTTACGCGACTGGCACCATTGAAGTATTTCTGGGTGAATGAGCCAAAAAACACAAGTTTCATGGCAAAATACGAGCATACATTGCTAACATAACCTAGAAAATCATAGCTGTTATACCTACACCTGTACCTACCCATGCATCGAAAGAAACGTGGTATTTATGTGCCTGACAATAAAAAACCCCAGAAAACGAGCGGTTAACAAACTGCACAGATCCCTAAGTTCTACAATTACGATAGTATTACGTGACAAAAAGACATTTAAACCACAAACGACTAAAAGACTGAACGAAGAGGCTTCTCCATTAACCGAGAGAGGATTGGAGTTGAGACTGAACTGAGTGAAGATGAGTTAAAACGTTCCACTACTTATCTTCTTACTTAAGACTACAGAGTGCTTTGGGCATGGCAACGGAACTTTTTAAAGTTGAAACTGATGATACATACACAGATTTTTATTAGATTAGGCATTTGTTTAACCTAAGGTGGACTCGCAAGAGTATAAGTTATGCGTTAGGTCCATATACTATGTAGATATAGGTCCTATGTATAGGTAATTAAATAAACTAAAAAATGTTTGAGAAATTAAATTACACAGATCAATTGTGCCACTTGCCAAAACAAACAAAAAAAAGTTTTTTTAGGTATTTTATTGCATGTGTAATTCGTGTATAGATAAATGAGCATCTTTCTAAACTATTACTTACTAACTTTAAAACTTTCGCGTTCCATGATATAATACTGTATTTACGGGAATTAACGCGATCACGAAAAGGTGTTAGGTACATACCTCTGAATTGCCTGACGTTTCCTACCTAATACCTTTTCGTGATCGCGTTAATTCCCGTAAATACATAATTACACAAAATAATATGGTATTTGTATTCTGAGTTTTAAAAAACGCTAACAAAGATGGATATTTTGAAATATCCATCTTCGGTAGCGTTAGCAAAAATATTGCTGATTCCTAAAAATAAACAGCAAGGTCAATATTGTATTTTCGAGTAGGATTGGTTGTTATAGGAACAAGTCGCGTATATAGTTCATTGATGTTATTTATAAACAGCAAATAACTCAGGTTGTCGTTAAGTCTAGTATCTATATCTGCTATCTGCTGCTACTCTGTAGACGCAACGTGAAAACAATTAAAAACTTTTTCCTTTATAAAATGATTACTCTAAAATTATATTCCGTGTCAACTATTTAAGATATTCGTGACGTAAAGACACGTGCACACCGGGCCGGGATGAGTGCGCGTATTTACAAAAGATGCGACACCACAATGAGTAAGTTGCCGCAAGTCGCAAATTACTCGCGAGACGCGTCGCAAATTGAATACCGAGGTGTGAGGTGAAAACATACGGAGACGTTCTTGCTGCGGGACGCGTTTTTCCATTTACTATATTATTTAGTAATAATAATGAGAGTAACAGTGAAGCAAGATCTTAGTATTATACCTATATAGAGTATTGTTTTAACATTGTATTTAACATAATAAATATAATGTTTGCCATTAATTCCTTGGTATAATATAACAATTACAATTTTTATTATCACTTTATTTAACATTAGACAAAGATATTTGAGACTAGTTAATGGGGCTAAGCTCCCTTGATCTAAGGCTCTTAAGCAATAAGAATAATAGATAATCAGAAAAGGTACGAAATTTGACGTATTTAGTTCTTTTCAAGTCCAGACACAAAGTTTAAACGATTGCTTTTTGATATATCTAATCTATAATAGTTCTAGTACTTGTAATGGCTGACTTCCTATGGATATAATCGGCGACAGCAAAACTACATGCATAGATATACTTAATCATTGACCAGTTAATCCTCGTGAAACTCTTCAAGCAAATAGGTATTTAGCTTAGTTTGAAGGTTTGACAAGAACACAATAAATGTATGAAGTACGCAGTAGGTAATCTTTTTTAACAATCGAGAGCAATGAGTCTGGGTTACATAAAGATAAAAAGAAGATTTGTCAAGAGTTATGTTCTCAGACAAATCAAAATATGTGCTCTATAAGCTTGGTATTTAATTGTGTATTAAACCCAATTTATCTCACTAAGCTAGCATTCTTATTTTCCGAGATTTTCAGGTATTTTTTATGTGTCACGGATTCATTGCTCTCGAGTGTATTAAACGATGTTGATCAGTGCAATTGGGAAAAATACGGCTACAAACTCCTGGTCTCCAAACGTTACAGCACTATCAAAAGAGGCAAGAAATTATACCCTCATATCTCACATCTTTTTTAATAAAACTAAGAATTCGCGTGAAAGTTTTTAAACACATATACGCAAGTTTTATTCTGCGTGCATGGCCACAATACCCTTCCATATGTATCCCATCAAGTGTGAGCACACATTTACACGGTACCTTGGGCGCCAACGGCCCACGCGTCAGCACCCGCGTATAGGGACTCCGCTCAAGAATTTTAAAGTTTTCACATTAAACTCCCGCTATGAGAAAAAGTAATTAAAACGTCTTTAGAACTTGCTTCATATATTGTTGCTTGGCAACACTATGCTTTTGAAAATGGAATTGCTAAACGAACATTCTTAAGTAATCTGTCATTTCAGAAAGTACGAGCATAATATTTAAATGTCGTTTCGTTATATTTTTTGTCCTTCAAAAAAAGAACATGTACCTGAAATCCTTTTTCAATTAAATGATTCTTGAGTTTGATAACCAATTCACATTTACTGGTAACAATAAAGAGCCATCATCTTGCTTAATAATTCTGAATACTCGCTTGGCATTGGCGCGCATTCCGTGACGGCCCGTTATTGGTCAGACGCACTTCCGTTTCCTGAAGTCACGCCAATTACTCTTTAAAGGTTGCCACACCTGTGTACCTATGTAAAGATGTACGATAACATTTTTTTATTTCATTTCCATATTAAGAATCGACTATTGTATTATTGAAGATTTGATTTCAAAATTTGAAATCCGTTTGTTTAATTCTCATCCTTTTTTGAAATTACTAACTAAAGCCGTATCATATTTCTCATTAAAAAAAAATTAAACCTATATATTTTTATACATTCTGTTAACTCCATAAACTTTAGCCTATGTCCAATACTGTCCATAAAATTTAGAGTATTATTTTTCTTTACCATTTCCTTATCCCCTTAATTTTGAATTTCGAACAATACGGGTGCGTGTGCAGTACTTGACCAGGTGCCACTGACAGATGTACCAACTTCGTGTTTGTAAGTACATCAAATTTAAATGGGGTGAGGCATCTTCGTACTCTAAATATTATATGTATTTTCAATTTAAATTGCTTTACTTATTATCTACAGAAACAATTAGTACGACATTTTAAATTTCAACAACACGTGACGGATTTTTAGGGATAAGTACTACGTATGTATGTTTATTATCAGGTTAACTCTTTTACAAAAATATGATATTTCTACTAACAACTTCTATTTTTTTTAATTTATGATAAAGAACTACCTAAGTTAATAATATCAAAACATAAACAACACAAATCAAACCACAAAGCATTAAAAATCATCTTATTTCCTCTTCTTTCCAATTAGAAATGCGTTGCCATCTTCAAAAAAAGAAAATAAATAATAATAAGTTGAAGGGTCGCGTGCCAGGTGTTGCCACCCCTCTGTCATCGTTATAATAATACTTATTATCACAAACTCCTTATTATTTCTTGTTTTAATTGTTCTGCAGACTTGGCTTTTTGCCTTTTGTTCCACTTTAATGGCAGGGTATTGTTTTGTACGCCTTTTTAAATGCGTACGCGTGCCTCCAGTAAGATTACGTTTCATTGGTCCTGATGTTATTATTATAATCGAGTGGTTTATTGAATTTATTAAAAATACATATGTTTCATACCTATAACTATAGCCTAATGTAAACTGATAAAGGTGCATCTACCTAAAGATACTTAGTAGACACTTACCTAATAGATGTTATTGTAAGCATAGGTACGTGATACATGTATCTTGTACCTAATAATGATTGTCTATGCAGAACACCGCTTTTTTTTTAACTTTGAGAATTGCTACTTTTTGAAGTGAAAACTTCTTTAGGCACGTTGTGCACAAAGTACTGAACTCGCACCGTCACGCTAATAGTACATATATAGATCCACTAGAGGGCGCTAATCTAAACATTGAGTTCTGTCAGCTCCTTATTAATTCATTTTTTAAAATATAATTAGTTCAATAAAGTACTTATTGTGTGCACAATTCATATGGTAAAATAAACTAAAAACATATCTAATTGTAATTAAGGTGAAAATTTATAACGCCTAGTGCTCAATAGCGAAAACCTTGATTCAAAATTTCGTCCGAACGTACGTCAGTTTGATGGATGTCACTAAGAGATGGCATCGCTTTCACACTCAACTCACAATTATCTACTTATTAACAATTTTTGAAGTGAAAACTTCTTCAGCCACGTTGGGCACTTTTGGTATGGGGAAAAAGCACTAAACTCGCGTGACCGTCACCCTCAGCTGACAGATGTGTCAGTTATGTTTTCACTTCTGACGTGCAGTCTTACGACTGACAGTTTTTTTTTGTAACTATAGGAATTGCCAGTATTGTAGGTTTTTGTTATAAATTCCCTTAATTAATATTTTTTTTTTTTTTTAAGTAGGTAACCTAATTCAATAAAAAAATCGCAGGTAGTCAAAAACATTAAAAGATAATTGAATCGTGTAGTAAAAATAATTAATGTATCCATTCTGTCATTCATGGAATCTTACAAGATTTGTCCAAGATAAATTAAAGGAATTCCAACCTCACCACGTGATCGCATTCAGTATTGCCACACTCACCACACAAGATTGGCAACACAGTGCTCGCATATTTCAAACGGAGTTCTAATTGATTTTCGTTGAAAACTTTAGTTTAAATTAGCGGTTTCTTAGTGGCAGGAAGTTTGCGACTTGGTCTCCAATAATGTGTTGGGATCAAACGGCTTTGAATGGTTAGGTACGTTTTTATTTCTGGTTCGAAAAACCAGGAGTTCGTTAACAAATTTGTAGTTTTAAGATTCTTCACGAGTTTATCCGCAACATTTTTTTTTGTCTATGGATTTCCTGGAGGCTCTTTACAAATGATGTTGTCGAAATATCAGGCAGGCTAAGCCACCGAACGATTAAGACATTTGTATTTCATGTCTGTCTGTCTGTCTAAAACAATATAATATAGACACGTCATCTGATATCAGAATGCAAATATCGATTGACTACTACTTAATAGTCTGAAATAGTGTCGAGCAGTCGCAAATGAAGTCCAATAATTTAATTGTTTTTATTTAGTACTAAATTTTTTTTTCTAAATGAGTTCAGTTCAGTTAGTATCAGGGAGTATCAAAAGTCATCTGTTCTCCCTGAAACCTAACCTTTTTACATGCTCGACCGGAGTGATACCACGGCCTGACGAAAAATCGGCAATGAAGTAATACTTGCACTGCTTTTCGCCGAGTGAGTGAGCCTTCTACTACTCCCACCTTAAAGGCCGGCAACGCACTGTGAGTCTTGAGTTGCAGGTGCCCATAGGCGGCGGTAGTCATTTACCATCAGATGACCCGTCTGCTCGTTTGCCCCCTATACCATAAAAAAACTCCTTAAAAGTAAAGATGGTGACTACCGTCTGACTAGCAAGAAACACTTAAGTACTCATCAAATATCGAACCCTTTCTTTTCTAAAGCCGGTTAATAACAACTACGTAACGTGACAGCTGGCCAAACGTAGGGGTGTCTTCCATTCTCTTCGTTAACACACAGATCTAATTACTAATAGATCCAGATGGTCATTAAGCACCATAAGAATATATCTATACGTAAAGTTTGTAAACTGTAGAAGAAAGGCTCGGTGCTATTAGATAACAACCGACCAACAAAACTAATTTTAAAATATCAAGACTACTAGACTTATTTTATAAAAGTTAGATCATTTTTTTTTGTTAAAACACAAATTGTACAAAAAAAATATAGTAAATTTATTGATAGTAGATAGGTACCGGAATAATACATAACTTAATTCTTTATTTATGTCTAGTACCTACCTTTTTTTTTTTTTTTTGTGCGTGTGGAAACCCCCTCGGGCCGTCACCCCACCGGGGTTTTCGGTGGGGCGGTGTGTCGGAATCGAACCGACTAAAACCACACGGTGTGCCGTACTGCGCCTTAAGTAGGAGGGATCCGGGAACAGCTTTATTACGACATCCGGAACCCTCCTAGCGGTCTAGTACCTACCTATAATAACTGGATGTTTATAATAATCATCGGCACACAAAAAAAAGTGGTCAATACTTTTAACCAGACCCATCTATGGTTATGTATTTCGATGCGCTGAATCCGAATTTGAAGGTCAGTTTAAACCGTACACCCTCAAAATTTTGGGTAAATTGAAAAAAGTTGCTGAAAATCGCTAAAAATAGCAAATAAATTAATTATAATCCATGATCCCTAACGTCTTAACTAGGATGAGCCGAGCCTGTATCTTAGACGTTAGTTTGAAACTTATCGAACCCGTGACTCAAGACGTGGCAGTCGAATGCACAGTCGCGCTACTATATCAAACAAAAGCTATCAAAACCGTAAATGGTTTATAATTTTAAATATAAATCCGACAAAGACTAAGCTTGTAAAAGAGCAATGAAACAACACAAGAGTGTAATCAACCTAAAGTGAAGCACCCTCGAACATCTTAAGATCGTGAGATCGAGTCTTGAGCTAGGGCTGTCACCTATTAAGAGATAAAAGTCTTAAGATAATATAATTTCTTTTAGAATGGAATGAAAAACTTTTATGAGTGGTATTCGTATTTATTTATTAAAGATCATGTCTCACAAAAAAAGATTTATTTTCTTAAAAATGCGTACAAAGAATTGTCTCTATATATTAAATTAGAGATAACGATTCCATAAATGTATGACTCGTGTAAATGTCTGTACTAATTTAATAAAGCTAAACCTCTTTCTTGCTTAAACGCGTTAATGTCTGGAACTGGAAGTCAGATTTGAAAAAATCTTTTTGTAATTGACAGGCCAATTCTTAAGTCCAGTGTAACTTAATGCAACTTAAGGTTTTAAATTATTTTCGCATTTATAGAATAGGTTTTGTAATATAAATTTAAAAAACGAAACATATCTAGGTTTTACAGAATTACACAAAAAAGAAGTGTAATGTTTTCAGGGTCCATAATATGTATGTATGTATGTATGTGAGTTTCTTTATTCCAACATAACTTCTAAAGGCGTAAACAGATTTGGTCTCATCATCCCGAGTGTCTGTAAATTATAAAAAAAAAACAATACGGCGGCTTTATGGTACCTGTTTTAAATATTAAAAAAATCTTCATTTCGTTTATTTTTTTATAGGTAACATTGTTGATTGTAATTCTATAAACCATACACATACTAGACATACTAGCGTACACGTTATCTAATTACAAACCGCAATCCACGCAAAGACCACAAAATCGTCTGCGTAATGGGCAATCAAAGAAACCCCATGTTTGCATTGCGTGTAAACACGTTAACAATATTGTTCGACACCCCTGCGATACGCCGGCGTCTTAACCCTCCGTTTGCAGTCTCAAGACGGTGTAAATACCGTTTCAAAACGCTTAAGGTGTGTGGTCGTAGTAACAGCGGGAAAATAAGACGCGCGGATAATTAGAAGCACATTTGAACGTAAAGCTGATATTAATTAGTGTTCAAAAAGTTTTTAATTCGACTGAGCCAGTCTTTGCCATGAGTATTGGATATATGGACTCTTATTAGTCATACTGGTAATGTTTTAAAATTATACTGTAAATCTCAATCAAACAATTAAGATTGCAAACTTAAGTAAGATATAAGTTATTGACAGGCCACAGAAGGTACATGAAAAGGATGTTGTATTAAATTTAAATAAAGTGGTCGCTCTATTGTTATTATTTTATAACTATATTAGTTAATAAATAGTTTAAAATATTAAAATCTGTGTTAGATTTAATTTTATGAAAAATAAATTAATGGACTTTCCCTTTTTTTTTGTTTACGGTATTCACTGTTCTTTTAAACAACATACGTACACTTTACATTTCTACTGCGTAAAAACAAATAATATAAAATTGGCTGTAGAAAAGTTGTTCAAATATCTTCAAGACGTTTATTTTCTTTAAACCCGCTAGCACTGACACCACACACTATCACTTAAATGGGTGTTTTATGCTTAGGGGAGCGCAACACATGCTCCTTATACTTAAGTCGTGGGAGGGTTACGATCATGTCTGATTGTGAATCACCCATTCGTTTTTATCGCTCTGTTTAGGAAATACGCTATTTGTAATAATACGTCATTAAAATGTATAATTGTGTTGTATATAGATACCGTTTTAGGCCACAAAGTAACACTTTTTTTTTAATAATTACATTTAATAACCAATAGATACAATAGTTAATTATTATTTACTAATCGCCAAATCAAACTTACGTTTAAATTACTAGAATCAAAGTTGATTGATTGTCAATAACCAAATGTGAAAAATATTAAAAAAAAAAACCGACTTCCAACAAAAAAAACTATTCCATAAAAGACTTATATATAGTTTTCTCATGGATGCCATTGTCAGAACTGGACCAAGTTGAAATGGGACCACACGGGAAGCACCAGCTTTCAAATAAAAAAAGAATCATAAAAATCGGTTCACTCAGTCGAAAGTTCTTAGGTAACAAACATAAAAAAAAAACATTCAGTCGACTTGAGAACCTCCTCCTTTTTTGAAGTCGGTTAAAAACTAGCTCATAACGTAAATGCAGACGCCATCATACCGTTTGAAAATCGTTCCATACTTAGGACATTTCTAATGGTGTGGGTGGGACCAAAAAATAGACCGACACACTTAACTGATAAAACTTTTTTTATATTCAGAAGAAAATATTTAATGTACAGAATGCATTATCTTTAGCAATTTACTAGAGTATAGTGTTAATACTAGTCGAAAAATAGTTCTAGACAATAAAATACACATTCCTTTTATAAATTATCAAACAAAGCTGCTCTATATACGAAAAAAAAACTAACTGTTGTTTAATCGCGATTATTATTTTTTTAATTATCTATGGCAATTATTAGGTTTATATAAAGTTTAAATATTGGCACACTTTATCGGATGTTAACCCTTCAACTTTCGATAGAATAAAAATAAGTGCGCAAAAAAATGTGCACAAAAAAAAATTATAATACAAAGTTCGGAAACCTCGCTAATGCCACACCTTGACTTGCTCATCAATTTTTTGTACATTATTTGGTTTAAATTTTGCCGTGCCACGGAACATATGGTTCACCGACGCGTGCGCATAAAATTGAACACCTTTTCTGACATTTGCGAAGAGTTACCTACTGTTTTCTTTGTTGCTGATGACGTGTCTGCTAGATTAGATATTTTTTTGACTTTGATTTTATGCAAATACCTATTTAATGTTGAATTTAATATTAAATACCTACTACAAATTCATATTATTTAAAATGTAAACTTAAAATGAAGGTCACTTGAAATAAATATAATAGGAGCGTAGGTACATAGTAGCTTTTGAAACTGACGAGACACTAATATTGTTTTTAAACTTTTGGGGCTATATGTACATAGGTATTAGATGTGTAAATCGGGTTTTAATCGCGGTAATAATTAAGTATGGATATACCCGTGACCACGATCGGTGCAATTCTATCGAAACGTCGGGTAATGAAAAAACTGTGTGGTGTCGTGGGACACCAAATAGGAACGAACTTCCTTGTATTTTTTTAAATTTTTATAAAATATTAATTTCAAGTTCTATTCGAGGTATAAAGAAAATAATTATTCGGGTTTACATTTTTATTATGATTTTTTATCGATAAAAATCAAAAGAACTACTTTACAAAATTATCTTAACACCTTTATTTTATTTACAATGATTTATAATAATAATAATAACAGTCATCACGTGGTAGACTATACATTAGACACTGTATAGCCATCATACATAGACTATATATAAAAATCTTACGCTTTTTTTTAACGTTACGGACGTTTTTTGCCGGCTAGGGTACCCCTCCGCAAGGCCCCATAAGGAACTTCGTTCCAAAAAGGTATTTTACCTTCTACCGAGTTACACATCTAATATGTATAGCCGCGAAAATTTAAAAACAAAAAAGCTAATCATATCAACCGTCCAAGTTAACATGTTTTTTTTCTTTCTTTTCTGCTTTAGATGCATACTTGATGATGGTTTAGATTCATACTTTAACAGTTTCCAGCGTAAGAGTGTATCTTGCATGATAGTTAGTTCGTTGAACGTGATTCAAACAACTACCTATAAAGCGGCAGTTCGCACTGATGACAAAAGTTGACAATGACAGCATCGGGTAGCAACAAACACGTGACAACCCTGGTCTTGCGTTCATAAGAACCACTAACTACTAAGCTGACCGTGTGGTTGTCAGTAGGATTAATAATATTATCAACCCTGTTTGAATAGACACTGACAAACCGCTGCGGCGGATTAGCTCATAGTGCACCACGCTAGTCGCGACTTACGCGAAACCATAGAACGTAAGTACGAACATTATGGAGAATTCTCAATACGGTATTTGACTGCCCAGTCAAATCAGTTACTCTTTAGTAGGTAAAGGTCAAAATGATACGTTCTATAGAAATGAGTGAAATAACCATTTTGACGTCTATTACCTATCGTCAAATTATATTGTGGTTTAACAATCGTGAAAATAATAACGATTCAGATTTTTAAATTTTTTATATATATGAACAGTTCCCATGCGCCTTTGCTCCTGTATACATATTTATATATTTTGCGCAGAATCCTAATTAGTTTTTCAAAGTAAAAGTAGCCTAAGTTACTTCTTATAACACCACCTATCTGCCAGTAAAAGTCCCGTGGAAATCAGTCCACCTATTGCGGAGATTAGCCGGAACAAAAAGACGACAAAAATTTTAAAAACTGATGTTTAGACGTAAGTATTTTGCAAATAATATTATTTTGACATTACGAACAGACAATTCAATTTTATTTATTTTCATTGAAGACATTTCATAAAGACTGCAATAATTTGTTTTAAACGTAGGCAACTACCCAATTATACCTACTAGAGCGATCGCCTGGCGCTGGTGGTCAAATTTCGAACGTTCTGAATGTCTTGCTAATTGTTTTATTTCATTGTCCAGTATAACTTGAACTGTCATGGTATACACTTTTGTACCATGACAGGTCACAAATATTTACTAGACTCTTATAGCTTTATGTAGCCGTTTTGGTTTTTTTTTAACTTTAAAGCACATATTGTTTAAAAAATTTTGCTGTCTGCTCTTCTTTTACATATAAACTTTAAGTATTCAACATATCAAAATCTTGTCTGTGCGCGTTTGCATAAAAATGCCTACAAAGAATTCTCCTCACGTATACATATATGTAGATTATTAAACAGCGGCTTAAAAATACATCAGCAACATTATAACATCTAGGAAATATAAACTGACATGACAGTTTGGAACGTAATATTATTTTATTGACAATACAAACAGGAACAAGCTTGGCCTAATAGAATGGAGTCGAACTTTAGACTTTTTACTTTAAATAAACACAGCGAGTTTTATTTACTCGTGTGGTTAGATTTGAGGGGCTCGTAGAAGAATGTTTTGTTTTTTAATTTGAAACTCAAATGGCCGATCTCCAGCCAGTCTCATTATAATAATAATAGCTAAAGGGTCGTTCATTAATCACGTGATGTTTTTTGAGCAACTTTTTAACCTGGTGATACGTGATGAGGTTTTAGACTAAGCCAAAATCACGTGTATTTTTTAGTTCATTTAAATATATATATAATAGCGTGTTCTACGAAAAAATAAATACACCCCCGCCTCCCCCCTTGTGATATTTCGTGATTCTTTCCGAAACCCCTCCCCCCCTATCGAGCCTCACGTGATTAATGGACAATCCCTAACTAGAGGTCACCTTAGTCGATATTCGACAATAATTCTGAAAAGTTTCGTTTTATTTCTATGACCAGGATAACTTGAACTGTACGTATAGACTTTACGTAAATGACAGGTCAACATATACTTGACGCTTTAGTTGTTTGTTGCGCTTTCACATAATTTATATTAAAAAAAAATTATCATTTTTTTTTAAATTAAAACTTCATAAGGCACGTTTGGCATTTTTAGTATGGGGAAAAAGCACTGAACTCGCTTGACCGTCAGATGCGTGTTGGTATATGTAGGTATATAATATATATAAGTTATGTTTTCACTTCTAACGTGCAGTCCTACGACTGACAGTTTTTTTTATTGATACTTATCAACTAAAACTCGCCAATAGTTAGGTACCTGCTAAACATAAAAATCGGTTGACAAACAGGAAAAAATCGTTCTTAACTGTTTTGTCTTGCCTACTTATTATAACTAGATGTTCTAGAACATAGCGTGTAGGTTAGCATGTGAAAGGTTTTACGATAAGTTAGGGCTCAATACAGTATTAGACTGTCAAGTCAAATCAGTGCCTCTTTATTAAACGTCAAAATGGTACGTCATGTTGAAATTTATATGAAATAAATATATGACGTCATGCCTTGCTGGTGCCAAATCATTTACTTTTAATATTAGGTTTGAAATTAAAAAAATAAAAAAAAAAAAATTGGTTGCCTGTAAAGTCGGTATACGGGCCAAAGTTTTACGTGACAACGACTTTGAGTGGTAAAATAATTTTAATGTGAATATTCATTCGTATAGTAGGAAGAAGGATGAAATAATAGTAACAATTTAAAACATTTATTTATACAAAGAATTATATTTAAAACATTTTATGTCTGTCTCTCTCGCTCTTAGGCGGGCTAACCATGCCCGAGTGGAAGGGACGCGTGCCTCTCACTCGCTCTCATTGTGAGCGCATAACGTGAGCGGAGCGTAACGCAGTTTCTTGAAGTGTCACCCGGCAAACCAATTTATAAGACGTTGTCACGTCAAAAACGTGAAAACAGTAACGAATATAGTTTTTCACAGTGTTATGTCATACCTAATTTCATGAGGACTGTTGGACTGGACTACCCTATTTAAGAAGATGCAGCGATTTGCTCATCGTGTTTTATGGCTCCACGCTCGTGATATTTGTTTCACTGCCCATATACGCCCACCTCGTACTAAATTTCCTTTCGTACCTTTCCCTATGATGGCGCATCGGACACTGTGAACCAAATGCGTAAACAAACGCTTCTGCATGAAATATCACGATAATTGAGCCCTTTGGTGGAGCCACGGTAACTAACACTTTGTCGCGCTCACCTATATTATTTTTACATAATCCCAAATTGAAATTATAGCTCAAATTCTCACAGTTCGGACCATTTTTAGAATAATAGGCAAATAATTAATTTATTTTAATAGCAATAGAATCTATTAATACAGATTAAATTCACTTCCGGTGAAAGTCCTTATCGAACGGAGGATAAAATTAGGCCAACTTTCTAACCTCCCCCTCTTAGAGGGAAGCTTTAGAAATTTCTTTGCTGATTCATCGCTTAATAGTTTTAAACAAATTATTATGAGAATGTTATTAGAAAATATACCTATACCATACGTAGGTATGGTATAGGTAGGTATATTTTCTATAGCACAGATAAAAAAAACAGCTCAAAAAAATAACGATGCATTTGTAGCCAGTATAGTAAATATGTAAAGGAGGTATAAAAATCGTCGCAATAGTTAAACACAAAAACGACTGATAGAAAGCTTCACATTTATCACATACGGCCACAAAAAAAAAAACAAAAAGCTCACAAAACAAATACAAAAAAACGGGAAAAAACTAAAACAAAACAGTGACTAAACTTTCTAGCACGCATTTAGCATATAAGACAGGCTTTTAATATCCGAGGAAGACAATCCTCTTAATCAGCGAACAGACATTGTGTGAAACGGGGCCACGCATATACGCCATGATGATTAGTCGCTTTGTACCGGCTACTTTTGTTACTGGCAACTTTGGCGCGAAGTGTGCCGTTATGAGTAATTTGCTCGTTTTTTATCAATGTTTTATTTGAATGTAGAATGCTTGGTTTTGTTTTTTTTTTTAAATTAGTTTTATAGTAGCACTGAATTGATAGTTTAGTTTTTATTAAGTATTAAGTTGGTACTGCTGTCTAAGTTCTTGTACAGCGGCGAAATAGTCTTTTGAATAATTAGAGCTTGTCTTTACTAATTAGAAAAACCAAAATAAAAATACCTTTTTGTTTGATGTTCTCACTAAGAAATTTACATTATAAAGTCATATTCGCAGTATTCAAAACACCCTGAAGCGTATTTCTTTCTATTCCGCTCATAATCCCACAACTAGGTACACCCGTAATTAAAAATAAATCGCTTAAAAGACAAAGGACGTACCGACGCGAGATTTCGTTTTATTACGGGCTGTGGGTAGAAAAAAAATCATTTCGTTACATAGGAAAGAAAGAGTCGAGCAAAAAACACAATAAAGATACAATGTAAACAGGTTAGGGTGTACTTGAGTAGCTCATTACGGCGCAGATGCGGCGGGATTAGCCGGTTGGTTCGTTTGAGTACCGAGCCGAGCCGGCTGAGCGAGCGAGCGCCGAGCCCAGCCCGAGCACGCTTGCGGCTCCACGGATCGCTTGAGCCGAGTTCGCGACTACACTGCCTTTGTTTAACCTATTTCGGTTTAGATTACGCTTTTACCGTGATGAGTGATGAGAGACTTAATTAATTAAAGATGTTTGTTATAATTTTACTTCAAGTCTTTATACTTTTTTATTTATTTTAATCGATCCAGTTATGCGTGGTGTTCCATTATGCCTTCTCGAAACACAGATACAAAGTCAGTATGAACACTAAGTTTAACACAAATTCGCGCCTTTTCTAGTCAAGTAGGTATAAAATAATTTACTTATGTCTAGCGATGGAGAATTTATTTTTTAAGAGTTTAGATTATTTTAATTTAGATTTTATAATAATATAAGTAAAAAAATACTTTTTTCAACCTAAATAAAACCATACATATTACAGTCATATAAGTGACCTGGAGTTTTTTTTTATACATAAGTAATTTATACATACGAATATCACATCCAGATGATCAAATTAAAAATATTGATTTCTGGAAAAGTATTAATTCATTCTTCAAACAATATAAAAATAATCTTTTCTACGATTTTGTAAAAAGTTGTTTTGTCGCAGGATAGGGAACTACATATATTACACATACGCTATTTAAGCGTTAGTTTCATAAAATACAGTTAAACTATGCAAATCGGGAAAGCTGTTTTTGAGAACCCATAAACAAAAAACGAACTGTCAATCGCTAAAAATACCCATTCGATTCCTAATTAGCGACGCGTATTCATACCTTGTTTTACGGACTTCGCTTTTTAAATTCAAATATCTTGTATCTTTTTTAAATCTCCTACATTGCTATAGACTCGGTTATCTTTTTTAAACTTCTGTGTTGTTGATGTCACGTTGTTCTGTCTGGTCTGGTTATGAGTGATTGTTTTATACGGGACCTGAAGATATGCGTGGTTTTTTTTTAATAAATGCCACTGTATCGAATATCAGTTGTTGCTGTTACAAACTGAATTAATAACATAAAAGAACACTTTTTTTTTCAAATAATTGTAAGGACAGTGAGGCACATGAGTGGTCATAGAAGTGTTTCATAAATATTATCTAATCATAATCTTATTAGTAAACACGTTAGAAAATCACTAACCTGTTCCCTTGGTGGCCATTAAGAAGAAAACATAAATGGCAATTACCGACTATGTAGTATCCAATAAATCTTGTCCAAGCAAGGTGACGATCTAACAAGATCGCGATAGTGCAAGCGAAGCGCGCAAGCGGAAACACCGGTACTGCACGGAAGCTACGTCACAATGGCGCCCGCCTCGCTTCCGGCCGGAGTCACGCACCGACGACAGTACTGACCACGAGAAAGTTGAACTATTATATTTGATAAATTTGTATTAAAGTCATCAAAATATCGTATTATACTTATATTTTTGTTATACTCTCTAGCACTTCCTTCCTCTTAATCGTAATTTTTTTTTTTTTAATTGAAATCATTTTTTTTTTATTAGTACTTGGGATAAAAGCACATGGAATTAATAACGCACGTCTGGTGTTTTTTAATAGCTAAGTTAGAATGTTTGTGTTTACTACAGATACTCAAGAATTTCATAAAAAATAGCTTCAAAATCGTATAGCGGTTGCTATTTGTATAGGTAATGGGTAAAACTAAATAAACACTATTATTGTGGCTTCGTCGTGCGATTTTTCTTGAGTAAGTGAGTCCTAGGTTCTTTTTCACATCCCTAACAACGTGCATGAAAGATTTCATGATGATCCGTTTAATAGTTGAGGCCTGAAAGCGTAACAAACTCACATTCACATCTATAATATTAGTTAGGAAATCACAAATACTAAGACAGGTAGACATGTAAGAAAAGTACATAATAGACTGAAAATACAGCCAGCAATTTTATAAGTGTCAAATGAAATTTATATTCTGTCGGTACAATCAGGTGTAATAATTACATTACGGTATAACAAAAGGGGAAATGGCCTGTGGGAATGTGCGGACATACTCGACTCAACTTTTTATTCGAAAATTCTTTTACATTATGGAAATTTCCTACGCACACCTGTTAATCGGAAGTAGAGATTTTATTAATATATATGTTGTATGATGTACAATCCGTTCCGCAGATTCACACGCATTTATGGTCTTAGTGTGATGTAAACTATAACCTTTATCAAGAATTGGGTAATCAAATGCAAAAAGGTTTTCTAAAATCTGAATGGAAAAACAAGCTTTTATTTAAGCCATGAACTAAAAAAATAAAATAATTTTCAAAAAGCTTGTCGCGTAAATTGTAAAAAAATTACTGAGGAACTTCAGCAAGTAATTACTTATGAATCAATCACTCTTCCATTGTTATTAAGCTTTTTGAAAACAAGTCATTCAACGAAACCTTATTTTATTCGTTTTAGTACATGGCTTAAATACAAGCTTATTTCTAAAAAGGTTATTTTTATTTAATTTTATGCTTTTCAGTTAGAAAGTTTTTTTTTTTAATTTCTGACAACGCTTCGTTATTACAAATCCTGCATCGTTCTTCGATATTACGAATCCATCCATCAGACCCGAAATAACATCTAAGTCTATCTTAGTAAGATTTATATGTACCACAAGTACTTAGTATAGGTACTATATACTAAGTAGGCGCAGGAGTAGTAAGGCGCAGTACGGCACACCGTGTGGTTTTAGTCGGTTCGATTCCGACACACCGCCCCGCCGAAAACCCCGGTGGGGTGACGGCCCGAGGGGGTTTCCACACGTACAAAAAAAAAAAAAAGGTACTATACTAAGTAAGTACTTGTTGACGAAATCCAACGAGACCAAACACGATGGAGTTATGTCGAGTAGATGAGGTGTTCTAATGCTACCTCCCAGATCCATCATGAGATCACCTGTATGATACCATATTATTGCATTATCACTGAAGTTATATACCTACTCAAGTGTTTCAAATTTCAGCTCAATCGGTTAGGGGAAACTGGTATAAAATTCAGTTGCAAGATTAGACCCATATCAAAAAGGAAAGTTAAATAAAAGCTTGTAAAAAACTAACCCTTCATCCTTATTATCTTAGTATAGATTAGTACTGTATTATAGATATATATAAAATATATGTAAACTATATTTTCCACTGAGGGTTAAATATGTACTATATTGACTTTGGCTTTTCTAACTGTTCAAGTCACATTTCTACAATAAACATATTACCATACTTATTCAAACATTTTAACCCATAAGTCAATATTTTTAGTTTTAGGTAGGTGCATGTATCTTCTGGAATCTTTTAATAACTGTTTTAGTAGAGTTCATTTTTAAGGTCTATAAATTACTGCAATCAATTAAAACCACATTCATTCATTTATTAATTTACTTTATCAAATAAACAAAAATGCAAATCTTAATTCCATTCGCCTGCTTTAAAAAACAGGGTTTCAAATGTCTAGCAAAACGATAGCGTATAATTTTTTAAATGTGTTCTATTCAAGGCAAAGGAAATGACAAGTGAGCCACTTGACGTTATTTTCTTACATTTATGTATCTGTTTTGTAGCGCGATATCATAATTATATGTTCCACGCTCATCTCTTTTGTGGCGAGCTTGTATGCTTACCGTTTCCTGACTCGTGCGAGAATGACAGGGGTCCAAGTGATGAGATAATGCAGTGTAATTTAATATTGTAAAAACAGCGTTGACAACAAATATGTAGGTATATTGGTAGCTTTAAATTTCTTTTTTTTGACTGTAATTTTTCCTTTTCGAGCCCTATACCTATACACGGCATTAAGAAATTGTGTAATCTAATGATAAAATTAACTACTAATCTATTTGCACTTTTGTACTTCGATCCAAAAACTTGCCAACGAAATTTTTTATCAAAATGTTGTACGGCAATAAAAATAGTATTATTAAGGCCATTGTTCTTATTATCTTAATAATATTAATTTTAAGAACCATTTGAAATAGCCTTCTGAATCTAGTTCCTAAGTCAACGAAAGCTAAAAGTCCTAAAATTTGTTTTGTTCAAAGAAAGTTACACATAATTTGATATGACAAATTACGAATAAAGAATATCAACTTTATTCTGACTTTTTAGACCTTTGCAGTACATCAATCGCTTGTCACTAGTAATATGTACCACAATATAATAGATGTATGCACTTTAATTGAAAGGGGCGATGTGATTTAAATAATTTTATTGATGTTAACTTCTCATTTCCATAACCTTTTTTAAACATTTTTTCATTGGTTTCTTGTTCACGGCTGTTTTATGGTTTTTAAACGATTTTTTTTTTAATTATACTGGATGCGAAACACGGTATTTTGAATGATTCGTATTTTAAAGGATGTCTTTATATAAATTTATAATGTCTTTAATTTTATTACTATTTATCTTTATACGGTATACCTACCTAATACCGCTTAGAATGTTGAACGTAGACAATCACAATATTTCTTTTTTATTATTTTAAGGCTTTTTAAAGAACTCTTGGAAGGATAGTTCTTTATCAAATCAAATGTATTACATTTGTTACCATAAAATAAGTGCTGTGATTATGCAGTACGAATCTAATTTCAATTAAAAAACCTTCAAGTAACATTTAACCAAATGTCACGGTTATCCCATTCAAGAGCTTCAAACAGATGTGCAGGGAATGAATCCAGTATTACTACACCCCTGATTTCATCCTTTACTAATAGAATATATTGCTATCGATTAAATTTTGGGGGATCAATCTATATTGGACATAATCAAGTACTGTTTTGAGAAATAATAAGAAATAGACTTTATTCTATTTGTTAAAAGGCAGGCTTTTGGTTGTAATATATAATGATGTTGCTTGTGGGGTGCCGTGTTAAACGTTATCGATTATTACAGATTGTGGCATACTAACATAGATAATTGTTGCAACCTCAGTGAGCGTACTAAATCATTCAAATTGTCTATGAATTTTGATTTTAATTGTTTAGGGTGGTATTATCTTTGTTTAATTATTTGATAGTTGAATTACTTCACTACAATTTAAATGTTTAACTTATCTGTAGTGTTCTTTTAAGTAGAAATAAAAATGTAAGGTGTGACTGTTTGACTGGAGACTGGATGAAAATGCCTATGGCATTAAGTCCGCCATTTCACATATTTTTTGTACTTAAAATGTACCTAAGTAAGTAAAAAATCCTTGTTAAAAACAGTCCTTACTAGCTAGAATAATTATAATGAAACAAATGGGTTACCTAATGATCTATAGGTATATCTATGGTACCTACTTGGATATGATTTAATACAAAAAACGATTTGAAGTAGGTCCACAATTATACATATTTGACATTAAAAAATAAAGTACCATATAAAATTATAAACAATATCATTTCAAGTAATATATCTTTCAAGATATACATCTATCAGGCCTCGCACATTTTCATACTATTGAAATCCACGTGCAACCAGGTAAACATCACAATAGCACCCAAGACATGTCATAACCACAAAAAATAAATAAGAAGACATGACCTACTTCAAAATTTGCACCTTTCATCGAAAGAGTTCTCCTTTGAAGGAACACCTTGCCGACATATGACGACCCGCATGCCTTACCTATTATTTTTTGCAAACGATTTTGTGAATTGGATCACTGAATCTATCCTAGAAAGTTAAAGATGGCGTCAATTCACACATCCTTTACTGTGAACTTTTATTTTACTGTCACTGTTACTTTACTTGATTTTCTACAATATGTAGGCATTTTCCAATCTTAAAGGAGCTATAAATATTATATATTATGTACATAAATCGGACTTCATCACGTCAGAGTGCGACAAAGTTTAATTCTACATTTCAATCGTGTCAGCAAATTTAAGAGAAATTATAATTATCAAAGAGGAGAATTTATCCCGATATTACCACGGGATCTGGACTTACGCGTGTGAATCTGCAGGGCGCTGCTAGTACTTATATTATGTTAAAATCAAAGTAAGTACCGACATGAAGAATATACCTTGAACATCTAACAAAATTGTGAGTAATGCCAACATGGATCGCGAAATAAAAAAACACACCACAAAAACTAATTCCTCCTTCCATTCGCATTCGCATATTGTCTTTGGTCGACGTTCTGCCAGTCCACAGGTAATCAAAGGTGGACAACAAAGCCTATCTCTGGCTTTTTGAACGTGCGTCCTTTGCCTCTAGTCGGCCTCTCGTTTCATTCATATCCCAGTAATTGGCTTTTGATTTATATTGATACACTTTTTTATTAAAGTGACTGAAGTTTAGATAGATAACACTTTATTTGTACACCAGTCTTACTGTAGAAGTATCATACATACATTTGTGATACAGATCAATCCAGGCAACCTTAGGATGGATCAATGTGTTTCGGAGAGAAAGTTGTAGTTGGAGGTGCATTTCACAATTTTTATGAAAACTATAATTACTAAAACTTAATCAATCTAAAAATATACAGATATCTTGTATATTTAGTCAACTTATGCACACTAATACAAAACATACATAAACATATAATATATAGTTAAGTCTATCATATAACATACATACATAGGTATCTACATATACACAACATAATAATTTAATTAATTATTAAACTAAAGTGATAAATAATATTTATAAACCATTTTCTTAAAAATTGTTATTGATTGCACTCGCCTAATGGTGACTGGCATTCCACAAGCATACAGGTTCAACAGTAAAGGATTGGTCTTAAAATTTTGTGGAATGTAGTGGCATCTCCAGTCTCAAATCTTCTGATGACCTCAGGGATTTTTCATGTATTATTATGAAGGAACTTGAACCGTTGAGTATATGAGTATTCCGGCGAGAACGAATTGGAAGCCACTTGCGCTTTTGACAGAATTCAGAATTAACCCTCCTGAAGTGAAGACTTTAAGACTGACTTCTTGCAGCTGTGGTCCCCAAGATAAGGTAGTATCCATGTAAATTCCCAACTTTTTGACACTAGTGCTAATATTTAATGTGGTGGTTGAATTTGGGGCAGTTGTGACCAGTCAATTCTTGAAATAAATAAAACATAGATATTAAATTATAAGGTATTAAACTCAGTTTACAAACTGTTTGTCTAGCAATCTTAAAATAAGTTTATACAAATGTATTTAATTATTTAAATTATTCTTTTAAAAGGAATTTAAACATCTCCGATTTTTTATCACGCGTAGCAATGGAATAAAACTTATCCACTATCATGCCGTTTACATAAATTATTATTAATTTATCATTATGAATTTAGATTTACTTTTCGAGATTAGTATATAAAATCTAAAGACGCGTTCCAAAATTTGAATTTAACCGCCTCTGCGCACGCGTCACAACGCCCTAGTCACAACCCCCGCGAAAGGTGTGCAAGCGCATAGCAAGGGGGACCAAAGCCCCTATTATCTTTAACATTTCCAAGTCTGTTTGCAAGATAAAGCAGCCTGTATCCAAGGGGTGCAGGGGGTGATTTTCTTTATTCTTCACCCGATTTTATTATTATTTTTTAGTTATTATTACTGTGATTGTGCGACGCGTGCGCACATGCCCCTAAGAGCGACCCTAAATAGAATGCTGCGTGTAATGCTCTTACTTGTTTTGTTGTATTGTTGCTGGATTACTGAAGGATACATTAGTGGTTGATAAGTTTCTATATTATTATTAGAGTTTTGATATAAATTCTTTACGCTTTCGTTTAACCTCGAAATTTTCTGGCAAAGCTATCTGGCACACTAGTTTAGATTTATATGTATACGCCAATTCAGGAAAAGTAGTTAAAAAGGTTGCAATTAATTGAAAGACCCTAACTGCACCGTGTAAATTATTCAATTCAAGAAGCTTATACGTAAAAGAGTGTAAGATGTACACTAAGATGCGTCATCCGGCACTTACAAGTACCTCAAAGCAGTGTCTTCTAATAAATTCCTTGTTGGTAATCAAATAAAGTCCAAAATTGTACAAATTTTCAATTTGAAGTCAGGTACACTATTTCTAGAAAAAAATCGGTAGGAAATGTTCTTATAGCAACCGTTTAAAGTCGAATATCTTACAACTAAACTTCATTCAAAGACAACCGAACAGCTGATTTTACGCCCGCACCTTACGATAAATGTTTGTAGTAAAATTTTATCAAATCATTTTACACTTTACTCGTTTACTTTAAAGTCTAAAGCAGCTTAAAAGAAGAACATCTTGTAAGGTGCTCGTCTTCGACTGACGATCTTAGTCGATCAATTTTGAACTATAAATTTTGGAGTACAAGGTAGTTTTTTGATTGTTAAAGTACAGGCACGTGTTTGAAAAGATAGCATCAATACACATGCTTGATCCGGCACTTAATGTGTTTTGTGGGTGTATCAAATATCTTCACGGTACCGACATGTGATGGCGCCTAAAACAATCAAAATGACCAGGTGTTGTAGGTTCTGTTTGTCTACGGTCTCTCATGTTTGCGTACCTTAAAGTAAAAGTAAGTTTGAGATTGACTAAAGAGCACTAAGGATGATGTAAAAATTTTGCGTAGTTTGGTAGTAATCACGCTAATGATGTGGTGACTAGAAGCCATCTAGGTAACTTATTGATATTGATAAAAACCAAAATATTTTTTTGTTAAATTTTTCGCTATTCTAAAATAAAATTGAAGCGTCTTAGTTGAATTTAGTACTTACTTGTTGTAAATATAAACCGATAAATAATTTAGTTAAGATAAAAATATTTACGTTAAATTTCGCTTCTAATTAGAAATAAAAAGATTTATCAAAAATCGTGTAATGGAAACACGTTCCCTGAAAGATAAATCTAGCCCTAAATAATAATCGACCATCTCCCAAAATCGTAAGTCGGCTGCACCCCTGATATCAGTAATCCTACTAGTACAGGGTATAGACAGCGCACTCAGCGCCCACTACACTACAATAGCTACTTACCCCTCGCACCTTTGACCCAGCGCAAGCGCAGCTGCGCAGAAAGATGGCGACGTGAGGGGTGTGCATCGCGATCGATAAAGTTCTGGTGGCGAATCGATGAGATGGTTACTATTATTAAGTTATACATTTCTGTAGAATGTTGTAAGACTCGGTTGTTTTTTTTTATTACCAAAGAGTAACAAGAATAGGTACTTAGGGTACGGTAGTCTTCTAAATTTAAATTTACCGGTTCAAACAGTAAGCATTTCAGTTAAAAAGGTTTTGAGATAAAATGGTGGCAGTTTATTTAATGCCAAATATAATAATGCAACAGTGTTTATTATTTACACATATTTTTTAAGAAAAAAATTATCTTCGTCAAAACTTCACAATTGTAGTTATGAAAAAATATGCTAGGTAATTCATAAAAATGGAGTACCTATGCCATTAGTTTTTTATTTGATAAATGAAAATAAAAATGTTTGTAAAAAAAACTATGTCAACTAAAATGTAAAGCATTATCAAAGCACCTGTCAATCAAACCATTGCAAAATAAACAAACAGTTTAAAGTTCCTTCGAGTTTTTGCAATCGATCGATCCAGATCAACACATTGCAGTCTTATCAAAAGATCATTAATTATCTATACGATTATTTTGAACAAGACAATCGAATCGATTCTCGAAATTCGATATGTTTTGCCACAAAAGAAGACCACCATCCATCATACGCGAAACATCTTTTGGCAACGCACGCGCCCCAGATGCGTTTGCAGCTTACGTCTAAAAATGGTACGGAAGCCTTAAATTTTTGTGTACCCTTATAATTGAGGATGATATAAATATAATGCAAATTCGTTATCTATTCCACATCTGCCGAGATTATTTTCAAAACTAATGTAAGATTAAGATGGAAAAAAGAGTGTTGAAAGAGCTAAAACTTAACTGTATTCTGCTCGAACTGTTGAAATACCTGTACAAAAGACCTGTGTGAAATATTAAATGTGTATTTAAATGATAGAATTTTCTTTGGTCTTGATATATAAGTTATTTAACAATTTTGAGACAAGAAACAATTCGTTAGGTATTCTTCCTGTTACACAACATTTTTACTTCCGTGACAAAAGTTCTAAATCGGTCTATCACGTATCTCTGATCTTGGAGATTCTTATTAATAATGAAGTATTTATCAATTAGTTAGTTAGCCAAGTTTGACCTACTAATACATTTTAACACTAGAAGCACATCTTGTATAAAACTTTGTCAGTAATGTAATAAAATGTTTAGAAAACAGTGCATTTATCTCATCATTACAGTCATGACAAGGTGTAAGAAGCACATTTCTTTTGCGGGCAAAACTCGTATCATATAAATATTGCACCAGGCACGCGACATTTTATCCCGGAATAGACGGCAAAGGTGCAGCCGACCCCTTTCTCCTTTCCTCTATTATTACACGTTACAATCGAAGCATCGACCCTAGAAACTGTTTTGAGAGGGTCTTTACAATCAATCGATTCAAACAATAAATAGACGGCCATCCCTACAATCTTCTAAAATTTTAAATTTGGAATAGTTATTCAGAATTCAAAAATAAAATGAATTGTGTACTGACTTTCTTACTTTTATTGTATTTTTTTAACATTTTTGTATATAAATATCTGATAACCTCATAAAGTTTTATTCTTCATATTAAATGTGTTCCCCGAGTGGGAACAATAAATGCCCACTTACATGAAAATCGCCATACTGTTACGGATAGGGAGTCAATGACTATGACTTCCGTGTAATAAAATAATTATGAGGCCGCGGTCATCGTCACTTCCGTTACCCAGGTAACTTTATTTTGTAAGTATTCATTTTTTTACCATTTTCATCTTACACTGTCATCTGAATTATTTGCATAAGATTAGAATAATGTGTAGTTTTCATCCAGAATGGTTATTATGGTAAACAAATATTTCATTATTTGATTATTTTTGTACATGCTTTACAGTCACGCAGTCACTGCATGAAATATTTGATTTTAAAAGAGACTGATAAAACTAATAATAAAAAGAAGGATTTAAATTAAGGTATTAGCGCTCTTCTCTAGATAGTTTTTTTCATTCTATTCTCTTTTGACATACAAAAGAGAAATGTGTTTACATGTTTTAATGTATTGTATACTTATTCTTTTACTAAAAGCGTTTTCATTCGGCCCTTTCATATGAAAATTTAATGGTTTATATTGAAAATTTTACACGAATTGAAATTTAAATAACACATTTTTTAATATAGTAATATTTAATTATTTATTCGTGAGTTGTATTCATATTTAGTTCCTAAGTTTACTCAAAAAACGAACTCCCAAATGCAAAAAAACCGACTGGTTATTATAAAGTCTGGATAGAAGAGTTCTGAAACGCCAAAACCTACATATTCTAATTACAAAAAAAAGTAATCATATATTCGAAATTTAAAAAAAACCTATTCTTCTAAGTGAAGTTCATTAGACATGTTCTAAATCAAATATTTGAATTAGAATATTTAACATTGTTTAAATAAAAAAGTTTAAATAAATATAAAAAATATAACAAAATATCTTAAATTATTTCAAATATCTATATAATCTATATTTTAGGTTCATATAAATAGGCCGAAAAAAAAGTAGCTCATTGTCCTCACGCTTTCTGTCAACCGATTTTAATTTTTTGCTTAGTAGCCATTGACAAACTTTAGTGGTTTCAGAAAAAAATAATTGGAAACAGCTTTTATCGACAGTAATTATGAATAAATTTAATTTATTACATTATAGTTGACTTTCGACCTCTAGGCAGCCATTAATATACAACGTCTTTAATATAGTATCTACATAGTTACAAGTTTTTTTTCTTTGCAATGCGGTTGAGATTTTTGCACCCATTGGCTGAAGGGTTACTGTCCACTGAGCCGCTATAAAAAAAAACGATTAACGTGTAAAAAGTATGAATACTTTGAAGCGGATGTTCACAGCTTACCTCAGAGAGAATTTACTGTAGGTATATGTATATATGGATAATGTACTGACATGATGTAAATAGTGTGAAGAATGATGGCCATTACAACAATAATTATAGTTGAATCCCACTAATATTATAAATGTGAAAGTTTGGAGGGATGGATGGATGTTTGTTACTCTTTCACGCAAAAACCACTGAACCGATTGCGATGAAACTTGGTATGTGGATAGCTGGAGACTTGGATTAACGCATAAACTACTTTTTATCTCGATATTCCCACGGGGTCGGGACGTACGCGGGTGAAACCGCGGGGCGCTGCTAGTTATTAATACTTGGAGAGTTAGGGTGAAAAGTGCTCCACGACTATCGCGATACTATATAGAGCATTTTTGTTATGGAAATGCACTTATGCCTTAAAATTGTGTGGGTTCACGTCGAAAGGGTCAGCATTTCCAATTCGAAGCTAACCCAGAGGTGAGCTTCGAAATTACATGCACATATGCGCAACCTACCGATTGAAAGCTGAACGTTTAACACGAAATTAAATATTAGCTCACGATGTCTCTGTCCAAATTATTCATAAACCTTGTCTATGACCTAAATTAAAGCAAAAACCAAAGAAGTAGTACCGCAGAGTACTCGAAAATCCGCACAGTCGATCTCCTCTGTCCATTAATTAGTCGCCCCGGGTATCGGAGTCTTAATCAAGCATAAAATTAAAACTTGGCACACGCCAAGCGCACCAGAACTAAGGGTGTGTCCACACATACCTTATGGCACGGCAATTTGTTCAAGACATCTGGCCGCACACCTGCCCAGGCCCACAAGTTCGCCCCTCACGCATTCATACCGATACTACAAAACACAAACTTACTTTTGATTTGATAATTTATTTTTAACCTTTATCTCTGAGTGCTAGAACACGTTTTAGTTTGGACAGTTTGTTGTAGAATGCAGTGTAACTTTGTCCGTGTATTATGGTTTTGGCACTAGGTCCAATGCCCCCGTCATTCAAAATAACGTGCACGATTAAAATTCGGAAATGACGAAACAGTTTTGTTGACTCGAACCGTCGCAATCCAAGTGTGAATTTATGATGGAAAACTGCTATGTTTGCTCATTAGAAAGTTTTTTGGAACTGTTTGCTATCCGGGATAACGGACACGTTTCAATTAGTCCGATGTCGGGACTATCTCTGTATTTGTCGGCGGCAGTCTGCTCGTCAATATCGTGTACAATCTCAGCGTAAACATAACGTACGTTCATTCACACACACAGCCGGCTAAGACGTCTATGTTTATAGATGTGTATGTGTGCGTGCCCATTCAAGACGGGCCTCCTTACGTAGCATCCGGTGACGTCACAGGTCTTACAAATAGCCGTGTGAACGCGTCCCTAACTAGTGATGTGTTTTGACAATTGACGAGATAAGTGAAGGGTTAAGTTCGTAACATGTAATTTTCGAATGACTTTCTTAGTGAGCTTTTTGAATTGGGAATCACATGTCTATGGTTTTGGGTTAACTTTTTTATTGCTTACGTGCATCATATTACAAGTTTATGTTACACCCTGTTGCGTTTAAAGTACACGCCTCCTTTCTCATAAAGAAACCATGTTACTGATATTCCTATATCTTCGCACAAGCAGTCAAAAGTACAACTTATAACTTCCGGCGACTTGCTAAAAAAAAACATTAAAATTTAATTCTCAGCAGGGGTCTATGGGTCTAAGGATGCGGGACGATACTGGTAATTTAGTCCAAGTATACCAATATTCGTATTGTGGGAATATGGGCCAAGTAGGCCAATTTCAAGCCATTGTATAGAGGGGCCCAAGAATTGCTTCTTGCGAACGCCCGCATCCCGCGAATAAATATTAATGTTGATTGAAGTGTCTTTGTCGAGTTTTTTGGTTCTTTACATTGATCACGACCTTGTCGAAATGATTTATGTAGGAAAGAATGTAAAAGGAATAGACAACTTCTTTAAATGTTTTACTGAATTCAATATTAATTATTTAATTGATGACTGGTTGATAGTTACGTAAAAAACGGCCCATTTAAGAGGTAATAATAATAATAAAATAATAAAACTGGTTTATTCATCTCCACAAATTACATACATTTACAGTTAAAAGATACACTGTGAAATTATACAGTTGACAATATTGTAGTTTGTTGGAGATCTGGAGTCCAAACTAAGCCTAGGTATCTAGGTATAGCTCTCTATAGCCACATTTCAAATAGGTCAGCTCACTACCGATAGCTAACTTAGAACCCCGTTCCTGGTGATCAATGACTCCAGAGGATCATATAGATCACAGAGATGTTTGATTTCGCCAACGTGGTAGTGACCAGCAGGAGAAAGCAGGTTACAGGCGCTGGAAACCGCTGACCGAATGGTTGCTTGCCAAAATTAGTTGTGTGAAAAACTATGCAATGCATGCCAGTTTTATACATTGCCAGAGTATGGTAGTAGTACATTTTATAGGAACAACGCGCAAATGAGACATTCTTGCAATATATTTTTTCTTGCTCAGTGCAGAGAGCTACTCAATTTGCTGGTGATAATTGTATCATTCTCGCAAACTTACCTACATTAACAGATCTACAAATCAATCTTCAGTCTTTCGAATTTAATCTATTTATAAAAGGTTTAACCGATTCAATACGCCTAAATATTAATATCAGGCCCTATCATAATATCAGCGCTGCAGTCTCTCAGGCTGCAGCAATATGCGATAGGTGCCTTTTCTGACATTGCACAGGGCAATAGTCAGTTTTATTTCTTTTTATTTTTATTGCAATAATTGTGTGCAGTCCTGTGAATGTCAGAATAAATGTTTGTCTTTCTTTCTTTTCTTTCTATTTTCTTCAAATTTAAATCGCAACAATTCAAGTCGAATCAGTTTTTTTTTATCAAACCTCAAAACTGTAGGAAAGTACTAATGCAACTAAAGTTTCGAGGTCTTTTGAAACGAATTAATTTCTAATTTTTCTAACAATTGTTTCACGTTGCAACCGCACGTTGCAACGAAAAAGTATCAAAGAAATCGAGAGTAATAGAAATAATTGCTTCTAAAGTAGAAGTTAAAGAAACCATCTGCGTGTTTTTGCTCAATTTGTGCAAAATATTGATCCTTTATACAGCTAATTTGACACGAACACAACCATTGTGTTTGTGGAGTGTCGTAAATTTACGACGGTGTTGATAACATGAAAAGAAACATGTGTGTAGTATTTAAAAAAGATATCTATACAAATAAATAAAATTAGAGAGTCTGTTTGTAATATTAAAATAATAGCTTTTTACTAAGTGCATTTGGATGTATACACGGTACATATACCAAAACAACATTTTTTACAATTTTTGTCTGTCTGTTTGTTTTGGCTAATCTCCGGAACGGGTGGACCGATTTCCACGGGACTTTCACTGGCAGATAGCTGGTGTTATAAGGAGTAACTTAGGCTACTTTTATTTTGGAAAAAGAATTAGGGTTCCGTTCAAAATATATAAATATATACACGCGAGCGGAGCCGCGCGGGAACTGCTAGTTGTTACATATATTTGATGATATGTAGATATGATAGGTACCTAGTATTAGTGTGATGTTGCTCACTTATCAAAAGTGCTAGAAAGTAAATACTTTGAAAATCATCCGCATGAAAATACTTTCAATTTGCCAGCAAAACCATAAGTTTTTAAAAGACTATCTACGCTTGACTTGACTTGGTTGGAAGTTTTGGATCTTTACTACTTAACAACGCGTCTTATAAAACTATTTTAAAATATTTACAGATTGAATTGTTTAGCAAGTATTTTAATTGTACGTACATTTTTTAACATCATAATGATAATCCCACTAATGTTATAAATGTGAAAGTTTGGATGGATGTATGGATGTTTGTTACTTTTTCACGCAAAAACCACTGAAACGATTGCGATGAAACTTGGTATGTAGATAGCTGGAGACCTGGAATAACGCATAGGTATAACACATAACTTTTTATCCCGATATTCCTACTGGATCGGGACTTACGCGGGTGAAACCGCAGGGCGCTGTTAGTTACATATATATTTATCGGCTTATTAATCTTAAGAAAGGCAACCTAATTAAAAGCTAGGATTAAGACTATGGAATGGGTTCAAATTTATAGTAGACGGCAGCCAAGACGACCTACTGTTTTTCAGTGAATTTGGTTTCTCCAAAGCTCCTAGGCAAGTAATTGTAAGCACAAATATTATCTTCTGGGCGTAGATATAGGCTTGCAAACGCACAATTTACACACTTAGCCCTTAATTTAGTATAGAGTAACTTAAGCTTACTTTTAGATAGGTTACACAAATAGTAATAAAAGTGGACACGAGTCGATACGACTCAGCAATAAAGCGATAAATTATTAATAAATCACCAACAACACCGCCGATTATAATACTTAACAAATTACTTCCCGTCCTCAAGGGCTTCCTACCTGACAATTAGGTCCTTGAACGAGCCCTTAATAGGCCATAAAATGGTGAATGGATACGTATACGCACGCCCCACGACACCTGGTGATCGTAAAGAAACATCTTTCAGTACTTGTAACTTATGATATATTGTACTCTTTGACGAAAACACAATGTTCAGTTGCCAAATTTTTTTTAATGTAATGGATATTTATTTGCAGAGTATAAATACAGATGGTAGAGTCAATATAGTAGTACCGCAATACCATTGCCACACGTTGCCGGTTGGATATGATATTGCTGTTGTTCGTAGTCATTGATTTCTGGGTCGGAAAGCAAAAGTAAGTCTGTTAGAAAAGTGCTAGGCAATTGAAACTCATTTCCACTCTTTTCCTAGGATTTAAACTAGCTAATAATAAAATATGTCTTTAAAAATACAAACGATTTCAATGCGCCTTAATCTTGCCAGTAGAGAATTCATTAGGTAACCGTGTTTTCAATCTTCAGATAGATTTTTTTATGATGTGGTACATCTTACTGATAAACAACATAATTATCGGAATCAAAAGACGTGGTAAACCATTATCCCTGACTATGAATAAAAAACACCTCCTTTCAAAAGTTAAGTACTAAAACCAAGACATCTAGATTTTACCGGCTTTTTTTTCCATTCGAATACTTTGGAAATACGGGGTTGGTTGATACTCTCACCACGTGAGTGATAGGTAGGAGAAGACAAATAATCTGAAGAATATACTTTCTTTAAAGTCATATTGAAAGTATTTTTCTTTTTTTTTTTTGGTATACCATTGCATCATGGAATGAGGAAACGTTAGGGAAAACAAAAGAGATTCTGAAAACTATAGTATTTATTTTTTTTGGATATTTCGCATTCTGTATATGGTATTTTAGCATCGCTTCGTAATATCGTATTAGAGTACAAAATTTCGACAATAGGTAGATACTTTACGGAATATAAGTACTTAATCGCAAAAGGTTAACAGGTTTTCAAGATCAAATGTATGTCCTTTTCTTTAGTTCCTTGTTTTAACTTTTTTTTTTTACATTAGTGCTTCAAATTGTGTACCTTATGGATATCTTATGCCTGAAAAATAATCTATGATTATTAAATAGGGACTAGTTTTTGAGTATTTTAGCTATTATGACTACGTCTATTCTTGGCTCGATTAAAACTGTCAAACTGTCAAATAAAACATCTCACATATTATGTATTTTTGAAGTGAAAACTTCTTTAGGCACGTTGGGCACTTTGATATCTGGAAAAAGCACTGAACTCACGTGACCGTCACGCTCAGATGACATATAAATTTGTGTGTGTGATGTATATATGTGTGCATGTGTTTTCACTCTGACGTGCAGTCCTAGTGACAGTTTTTTTTTCTGTAATTCATTTTAGTAAGTATATACAAACCTTATAATAAGGTATCTATATTAAAACTAATAAAAAAATGCGTCATAAAATTCAAAAAATACATTAATAAAAAGTAATAAAATAAAGTCTTTGATATTCACGTCAAACAAAAATCAGTCAATTTCGATTCAACATCTGCCCTTCAATAAAAAGTTTATATTAATTTATCTATCATCCCTAAAAGTCTCATATTTAACTTTCAATATTTTCATAAGCTTCGATAGGGGTTTTCCAAAAGATTGGCTTTATCGGAAGAAACAAAAAACTCCATAGTATTGCTGTAGAGGGCGCACGCGCTCGCGCCGGGTGGTCGAACACGTGCCCACCCCTATATGATCGATATCGATAAGTAGTGTTGTTCTTTCTTATCAATTCATTAGACGATACACTCTTAGAAAAAATAGTGTTTAATTGATTACTGCTATTTTAGATTAAAAAGCATTTTATTACCTTCACTTGTAACCACAGAACTGATCATATGTAATGCTGAATGTTACCTTACTTTGGTCACACGGCTGTGCTGACTTCTTTTTCGACACGTAATTATTGTTTTCTTAAGCAGCTACGTACCTATACGCGAGTGCGATAATGATTGCACGTTTTTGCCGCAGCTTTGAGCTTTTTCTCGTAGGATGGGCGCGCGTGCCCTGCCCACATCGATTTCTTTTTTTGGTATAAGGGGCAAACCAGCATATGGGTCACCTGATGGTAAGTGGCTACCGCCGCCCATGGGCACCTGCAACTCAAGACACAAGTGCGTGGTAACCTCACTCACTCGGCGAAAAGCAATGCCAGCATTGCTTCACTACCAGTTTTCTGTGAGGCCGTGGTATCACTCCGGTCAATGGCTCTGCCACGAGAGAATGAATAAATTTTTACTTATTCTCAGTTCTGTGCTTGCTGCATAATATCATGTCGATAGGTATATTTTGAATATATACATTACTGCATTTATTTACATATGATATGTATGTATATTATGTATTTGTGTGTGTGTGTGTACATATGTATATATGTACTTATTTATGTATGGAATATGCGTAAGTTACATGATAAAGTCACTTCTCTATATATATGCACCTGGCACGTCCTTCTCTGCACCACCCTAAGGTTAACTGGCAGATAATGCCACTTGTCATTAAGTCCGCCCCATGCAACTAGCAACCCGTACCGGCTTCGCACGGGTAGCAGATACATCTTCAGCAATCATCAACATATTTCAATCAATTTACGCAAAATCTTAACAAATAATACACTTAAACCTTCCTCGTGAATCACTCTGTCTATTAGTGAAAACCGCATGAAAATCCGTTCAGTAGTTTTTCAGTTTTTCGTGAACAGACTGACAGACACAGACAGACGCGGCAGGGGACTTTGTTTTATAATAAGTAGTGATGTAATCACGATAAATAACCAACTACCTATGTCCCTAAAGTAAATCTTGAAAGTAAATTTTAACTTACTTCTGATTGTCTCAAAATGAAACTTTGTAGGCATATGTAGTTCGGATGACAAAACTATAATTTGGCACGTTGGAGTTGATCTGATGATGGAGCCAGGTGGATAGTGACACTCTTTTCTACTGCTTAGGTCGGTTCGTTACCAAATCGTCTTATTTACTTTTTACTAGCAACCCGCCCCAACTTCGCACGGGGTATTGGTATTGGTATAGGGCTCTGTTTCCGCATTTAGAGTCATAAGCGGTCCATTACGCGTTCAGATAGGCTGACTAGTTGAGCCAGCCTAGCTCCTTACAGAAGCACAGAAGCCTCCTGGGGCGTTCACAGGCTTCTAGGAGCGATCTCGCTCCTGCGAGGATACTTACCCGTTGTGTGGCCACTCCCTAGCACTCAGTGCGTTGAGACAGCCTCTGCATAGAGGACTGTTTGTCGCATTGATGGTGAATAGGTGCCGGTTTAGGGCTAAGTGGCCCGTAGCTTCGCACGGGGACAAATTATACACCTAAACCTTTCTCATGAATCACTCTATCTATTAGTGAAAACCGCATGAAAATCCGTTCAGTAGTCTTTCTTTCTTTCTTTGTTTCATAATATGTAGTGATTTTTTATTAACTATAATTTCTTTTATTTTCAGATCCATCGGAGGCCACGGGCATATTTCGCAGCGGATAAGTGTTCAAAATCATATTAATGGTAAGATTTTATATTAGCATAGTTGTAAGTTTATTACAAGCAACTTTCTGATATAAATTTGAACCAACCAGACAAAAAATATGGCACAGAGACTTCTCTATTTTCTCTGAATAGTATAAAATAAAGTAGCTTCCCGCCGTCGGTCCGTCTGTACGCTTAGATCTTTTAAACTAAGCAACAGATTCAACGGGAAGGTTTATACGAATATTTTAATAGGGTTTTGTGTTAATTGAAATATGAGGGTAATTATTCACCACATTAGTATCTACATTGCACCCGTGCGAAGCCGGGACGGGTCGCTAGTATAACACACGTAATAAAACAATTTATAGAGACTTGTAACTTGTTTTTTTTTTTTTTACTTTAATATAACTTTAATGCCTTTAACTATTTCAACAATAAAAACGTCATAGCAAAGTATTAATGGTGTTAACCGTGTCAGAATTTATAATGGTTAAATAGAAAAACGATAAAATCTTTAATGACGCGTTCCTATAATCTAGAAACGTATCGTTTTGCTTAAGGACGGTAAAATTTTGTGGAATTTTTAACGAAAATTTTACCGTCCGTAAACAAAACGAATCGTTTCTTGATTATAAGAACGCAGTATAAATGAATAAATTCAAATAAAATGTAAAATCCAACGCTAAACACAAGTTAATATCCATCTAAAGTCACAAAAGGAATGTACAGTCAGCTCAATAAAGTTAATTTCAGTTCTGACTTCACCAGGCGTTTTATAATTCCTTTGTAAGTACGTACACACGCAATTTTAGCCGGCAGGTACTGGTTTTCGGTGGCCAGGCGCCGGTATAAAACCGTTCGAATTTCGTACATATACCCGTATTTTGTCGGCGGCCTGACAGGGGTGGACAGGGCATGAATTTTCGAATAATCAGACGTACAGTATGTGCCGACACTTGCTACCGTAGCTTTAAATTCACGACACGTACTGTATACGTATGATTCTAGGAGTTCGGAATGTACTCATAAAATCATGTTAGCATCTTGGTGCTGGTAGGTCTTCATTTTAATTGAGTATTTTATGTATAATGTAGGGTACATACATATCATTATTTGGTACCACCACTTACCACCATAAATCCGATATCTTTAATCATGTATGGTTTTCTGTAAGACCTTGAGCAAAAAGACCACTGTATGTACTTTCTAAAATATTCATCGAAAGTTACTATAGAAGTATATTTTAATATAAAAAAAGGAATGGGTTTGTTGTGTTTTTTAGTTACACTTTTACGGACAAAATTAATACCCAAAATAATTCAAAATCTATGGATATCCGATAATATAATGTTTATTGATTAAACTTAGAAAGAAAGCACATCAAGCCAAATCAATATAGTGTATCAAATATAAATTGTTTATTAATTATCACCTCAAAAATAGATCCAATACAAAAACAAATTTAAGGAACAATTTTTCTCATTTTCTAACTTCATCCAGATATAGACACATTATAAAATTAAAACAAAACCCTTCTATCAATAATATCTTCTCCCAACCTTTTAATACAGATCAATATCTTAATGCTACTTACCTAGTATCTAATTTTATTCACTCCCTATCAACTGGTTGCTAAAAATAATCACATTAACTGACATTAGTCACTTAGTAAGTATACATATACAACTGACAGTTTTTATCCACCCTCCCTTTGCGAAAAGTTGTGAATATTTGAACAGAGCGAGTTTTCGTCGCGAACTGTACGTTGATAAACTACCTACGAGTATAGTCCTGTACAGTCGCGTTCATAATGTTATCGGATGACACTTGTGGCAGTTTTTGTGACTAAAAGCTTAGTTTCCTTGTCAAGAGTTAAGCCATCAGTTTTTTAGTTAACAGAAAATTAACAGTAGAACGAATGAGGCATCTCTTATTTTTCCATTAGACCAGGTGCCAGTTAGTAAAGTCACTATTATTTAATTTTCAAATATAGAACCGCAAAATAATTTAGGGTGCGTTCACATTAAGTTGCTCTTTGCCCAATAACATCTAGTTATTTTTTATAATTATACTAACTTTCAGCCACATCTCCGCTTGTGTAGATCTCGATTTCCGTATGCCTAAAATTTCAGTATGCAATCTATTGGTGTGAATATGGTCTCTACCCTCCATTTCTGTATGAAGAATTAAAAGTCTAACATTATGCAACCTGCACCCTTTGCCTCAAATACCGATAATTTACGAATGAACCGATAAACCGGCACATTAATCAACAGAACAGTTTTGAACATCGAAACCAACGATTTAAGCTATCGACATGGTTGGTATCATTGCGCAGTCATCGCGAATTCGAGGTTTAAAGCGGGCTAGTAAATAGGCGGGAAAAAGATTTTTCGTTTAAGAAAGTTTTTTTTTTTTTGGATAGCAACATTGATTGCTCTTATCAATACTTTTTGGAATTTCTCAACTATTAGTAAACCAGAACTCTTTTCAGGCTAAGGTGTGTAAACTCATCCTAACTCATCCTTTTTGCATACATTCGTGTGCAGTATAATACACCTCTATGTTTAAACTAAATGTTTGTATGTAAGTATATGTATTTTTTTATTTATATGTGTATTATTTACATATTTTTGTAATATGCTTGTTGTTTTGTAACTTATAAGTTATGATAACGCTACACAATTCTCCTCTGCTACACGTGAAGGTTGACATTAGAAAACCCATTGGCAATAAGTTTATCAATACCTAAGTATAATAATATCCTGATTTTTTTATATTATATTAGCAACCCGTCCCGGCTTCGCACGTGTAGGTAGGTTTTTCAACCAATTTACACAAAACCTTAACAAATTATACACTTAAATCTTCCTCATGAATTGCTCTATCTATTGGAGAAAACCACATGAACATTCGTTTAGTAGTTTTTGAGTTTATCGCTAACAGACAGACAGACTGACGCGGGAGACTTTGTTTTATGATGTGTAGTGATTTCTTATTGATAAATAAAGTGTTAGAGGTACCTTAATTCATCATGCTTTTTCCCTTTCAATAGATGCCTTCTTGGTTTTTGCAAGATCATACTATCGTGGTTATAACTAATAGCATAATCTGGTTATTTTCAATTTTCTTTCTTAACCGAAGTCATGCATTATTTATCCTAATAAAAGTCTTTTAAAAGGTTTTTGTGGGTTTTCTGTTGATATTCATGATATAATTAACTGAACAAAACAGATATCTAAAGGATAAATTCTTTTGAACTCTTTTCTTCTGTTAAAAAGAAAAAAAATCCCTGTTCCTTTTACCCCGTGGATAGTGCTGAAGACCCACTGGCCCCGTCATTATAATTTATTTAAAAAAAAGTTTTATAACCTAAAAAAAATTTATACAATTTTAATGTACAGTTTGATGTTGATTGTATCAACTATAGATTCAGGATAAATAGGTAACAAATGGCAAAACATCCAACGTACATTTATTATAATTATGTCACATAATTTTCAATCCTTACCAACATCTCATAAATTCTTATTACAGAACCATTGAAAACGAATACCGAAATACTTTTTATATTTTCCTTCACCTTCTCAGAGTAATTCGTAATAGTTAAAGAAGTCATTATCCTTAGCAATACCTCCATATAAAACATTAAAGGTTGATATTAACACATTATATTCTAGTATAAGGATAACCACAAACTCTATGGCTCAACTTTTCACCACAGATAAGACATGACGTGTCCGTTATGAGTTTCTGATCAGAAAACCTTGCGTTTAGGTACAAATGCTTACAGTCACGTAGACTGTAAGCATTTTTAATTCGATATTTAAAACTAACTTTGAATTGTTTTTTTAATATTTTTTTTTAATTTGCAACATAGTAACAAAGGTCTTTTGGCAATTGGATATGGTATCTAAATAGATTATGTTAATAATGTGTAGCGTCGTAATTTATCTATGCGCTAAATCCGGTTAAAGCATATTACTTAGTTACTAGTGTGTTAATTTAGGTTATTTAAAAAAGAAACATAAAACATAGGTATATACAGAAACAAAATGGCCTTATTTGTCAATATGGCACGTTTTGCGTGTGTGTCATGTCGCGATTCAAAATATTTCGTCCACAATTCCAAACTCAGAAGAATAACCTAGTATTTCTTTACTAAATAACCAAAAAGTAGTGCTAAACTGATCCAATCGGATGTAGGAACCTTAGCACAGCGGCCATTTAAATTACAACAAGAAGTTTAAGAGCACAACAAACAGCCCAAACAAATAGAACATATTTCGGCACACATAAGTACACTATGTATGGCCTAATCAATATAAGTAAGCACTACTCATTCAGACGCCATAATTCCGTTAATAAAAATACAGAGAGGAAGGCCCGGGGGGCAGTGGGGGTCGGAAGCGCAATGGGCTTCGGAAAATTCACCCGGTGAATGGGAAAGCGCGGCGATAGACAAACAGCCGGGCTGACCCCGCACCCGCCACCTCAACTCCCACCTAACCGTACATTTTGAAATAATGCTCCCAACAGCACTGTTACCTACCCACCACCATTTACCAATTTTATTGCCCGTCAAATATCGAATTGTGAACGTACTTAATTTGAAAAAAGAACACATGAGTTGTACTTAGTGTAACAAAGCCAGTCCAGCAATAAACGACGTCATACACACACGCATCTTGCTAAAGTTAGCGCGAACGCACAGAGAGGTTATAAATCTCGTCGACACGAAATGGCTGACCAGCGCCATCCCCCTTTCACAGATCTATGTTGCTATAGCGCTGCGATGCAAAAGTGTGCACCATAAATTTTATACAAGCAGCAGTGTGCGGTAAAACTGAAATAGGCGTTTGTGTGTGTGCGAAAATTCGTGTTCGTCCCGTAAGAGGAGTGGACAGTGTCCAGTATTGCTTTGTGTACATGTCGTGTACCTACGGAAATTATATCGAGCCTACCAAAGTTACAGGGTGTAACGAATTAATCAAAATAAATTTTGTAGTAGCAACACCGCGTATAATTGACGTGAGGTTAGTGAAACGTCCTAGTAATGAAATAGTTTTCGGACTAACCGCAAGCTCGATACTGGCAAGTCTGGCACCTACACATTATGACAAATAAAAAATATATTAATAAAACCTCTATAATCTCTCTAACTTTGACACTTATCTGTGATATGAAAAACACACACATTGTCTGCTGATGTGTTGTATATTAGTAATCCTTACTAATCCTTACTATATTAATATTATAAATGCGAAAGTAACTCTGTCTGTCGTCCATTCACGCCAAAACTACTGAACCGATTTAAATGAAATTTGGTACACACATAGTCTAGAGCCTGAGAAAGGACATAGGCTACTTTTTAATGCGAAAAAAGGAGTGTAAGGGGCTGAAACGTGGGGATGAAAAGTTGTATGGAAGTATCGTCATATTTAGAGCTAGAAACTTGAAACTTATTTTTTAGGCTGTTGATTCGATATAAATACACTATTCCACGCGGACGAAGTCGCGGGCACAGCTAGTAGTAATATAATTTAAGTAAGTTTATCACCACACATACCTATTGGCTACCACAGTACAGGCTCTGCCTAGTTTGGGATCAGACGGCCGTGTGTGAGGTGTCCTAAGTTATTATTATTATCACATTGCAATACTTTTCAATGAAAAAAAAAAATTGAAATGCTTTAGTTGAACATAAACATTCTAAATTTGAATGTTGAGGTTTTCGGATGTCGGATGAAATTTACCTACGTGAGTATATGCAAGAATTTGGAGTACCTACAAAATGTCGATGATTCCGTTAAGCTATGCCTGTCCCAAAAATTATCTCCTATTTTAAAACGCAATGTGTTCTCGTTTACAGTACATGTTTTTGGGCGTTTTTTCTTAGTGGCGACGTAACAGGCCTTTCATGTGCTTTCCATTCGGACGGTTCGAAGCGCTGAAAGAAGTGTGAATCGGGCCGTGAGCATCGCCACTCAGGTGTGGTTAACTCTCAGAGAACGATGGACTTCCCTGGGGATGCAGCCACTTAGTCTGCTTCTGTCACTAAAAATAACAACCCGTTTATTTTTAAAAGCCTACCGTCCCGGCCGGATAGTACTACAGGGCCGCCACTAAATCTGCAAACCTTTTAACTGTCGGTACAGTCGCAAACATACACTTTGTGTTTGGAAGTGGCTCAGCGGTACACTGAATAAATGATTTTTGACTTTAGGATTAGATTTACAGCATTTATCTTTTACGCTGGTCGTAAAAGCTGTGAATGATGGATGGACGATAGCATGCAGCTAGGATGAGAAATGAACTCGAGCTTCGCTTTTTTAAAGCGACTCTTCACGTTACAAAAGCATCATATTGTCGCTTACACTGTAAGGAAAAATAATTTAATTGTAACTAGTCATAGATCCCTTTTATAGTTATGTAAATGTGGCAACCCTATTATAAAGAAAGTCTAGATGTCGCGTACATGGACAGTCATAATTGAGTCCAAAAGCGGGGTAACTCACACAGTGACATAGCCCGTATTAAGGCCGTTATCGGTTACGCACTTATATTTACTCATAAACGTAGCTAAAGCAGAGAGTACTGCACAAAAACGCATCTTCCCCCCCTCCTGGCCAGCCGAGCCACCCCCACCGGCCGGCGGGCGAACGAATACATTCGACTAGCCCATTTGCAATATCGCATTGTGTGAGTGAGTGTACGCTAGCCCTCGCGTCTACGTGTGCGTGCTGTACACACACACGTTCGCAGTTTGCTTAGCCCGTGCGTAGTTTTCCATGTACATACATGTACACCGTATTGGTTTTCTGTACAACCGTTGGGCTTTAACAAATTTCAAATTCACAAAATCGTGATTGGTCGGTATTTTGTTTGTATAAGCGGACGCACTGTACATGGCAGGCTTAAAATTGCTACGAGATAATTCGTTTAGGTGTAAAATGATGAATTTTATCGAATTCTGTTTACTAGTACCTATTGTGATTGTGAAACATCGATAGAGGATGCCAATTGTTATTTGTTTGTTACGGCTAAATGATTATTCACTACGTGGTATTAGTGGATATAGCTGAATAAATTTCAATCAGCAGTAGAGCAGAACACCTCAGATATGTATAAAAAACAATATCCATCCCACATTATTGACACAAATGAAGCAATTAAGTCGGCACGCGCCCCTGTCTATACAAAACCGGAAGACAGACGGTGTAATGGCCATCTAAGATTCCAAATATCAATTTCTAATAAACCATTGGAGCGCGTCTACGTCATTTCTAAAATTCGTATATGGAACGTGACAAGCCGGAAGTGCGCTTTGTGCTCCACAAAAACTTACCAATCAAGCCAAGACTTCCGAATTTAAATTGAAACTTGTCTAGTCATAGTTCCTATAGAATTTACAACATGGCATCACTTGTAGACGTACATGTTCGAAATTCGAACATTTTAATGTGTCACATCTTGGTTATGTTAAACAATATTTATAAGAAACATTCTAAAAAGAAGCCAAATAGCGTCAAAACTTACTAACAATATTTTTATTAGAAGTTATAAGACATTTTTTCTTTATTACCAATTTTTATTGTTTGCCCCAAGACAAAGTTCTTCATTCTATATTGTTCAGTCGAGAGGACCGTAAAATGAAAATAAATCAAGCGTTAACGGCACAAGACAGCGCAAAGTAAACCTTATGTTACCGCAATAAGTTTTGCATTTGATGCATTTATGGTATTTTTTGCCACGTCACTATACTGATATAAAGAAATAGACATATGTTACAATGTTGAAATACTACGTTACCTAATTAAAGAATTCAATTCTTAATTAAACAAGAAAGTAACCCACAGTTCGAGGATTTTGTTAATTCATGTTTAACCCTTCCGCTAGTCGAGGTATGTTACATTCCAACAATTAAATAAAAATGGACACAAATAACACATAAAGCTATCGTACACGGATCCTATTTACTTTTGAAATGATATGACAAATATAGTATACATTTAGGCATATATTAGGCAAATATTTTTTACTGAGCGAAAACCCAACTCACGACCGTTGCACTTGTATGCTCAAAGGATCTATTCCATTCGAACACCACATTCTCATACGATTGGTGTTTCTTTTTAGTCATATTTATTTTGTATACCAAACAGATACCACTTCTTAAAAGTAATACCAAAACAAGTTTAAGCGGCGGTAGCGTAATGGCTAAGGCGTCGGACTTGCGATCAAGTGGTTGCCGGTTCAAACCCCACTCAGTGCACTGCCAGCGTGAACCCACTCCTAACACAAGCATTTAGCGCTTAGCTGGAAGGGTTAACAAGAATACTAGTAATGTGTGCCCCACGTCACAAGTATACTTTAAAAAAAAAGGAATTAGGAAGTTAGACAGAAAAATGCTTGGCGTAGTCTTTATGGTATTTTATTTTCACAAAATGAGCTGAATCAAAAAATTAAAAAACATTGAACATATCGCACCCCTAGATCTAAAGGGAGCTAACTCAAAAATTTCAATTTTTTAGTTATGCACATGATCGAATTCCTTATCTCAATACCTACCGACCAATTAACCAAATTTAAAAATTTCACCACTACTCGTCGCTAGACGCTAAATTTACCAACACGGGCTCAACTCAAAAACTAAATAAGGATACAATACATTGTTAAGTGATAGGGAAATAACTACAAAAATTAAATTTTCAGCCACAAATCATGATTAAAACACAATATACCTTCAATTTCTTTCTTCTAGATGCATAGAAAACTCCAAAACTCCCGCAGTGTACAGTTAGTTTTTCGCCTTTTCAGAAAAATTTGCTTTTTTGAGTTAGCTCCCTTTAGATTTAGATGTGCGATATACTACACTAAAAAGTAGTATGCGTTTGGATTATAAAATAAATATGACTAAATATATATACCGATGGTATTAGATTGTTTCATTTGAATGGAACAGATCGCTCGAACGCTACAAATGCCGTCAGTTTCTCAAAAATACTTCTTAACTGGTTGAAAAATGCGCTTCAAAATTCCGTTGTCTTTAGTTGCTTTAAATTTTAAAGGTCTGATATTAAAACAATAAACGATACCTATATATGTATGTATATAAACAACTCGCTCCATTCAAATTTAAAATAAAGTTCCGTATCATAAGGAGGTATGCATACTTAGTGCCAGATGCGCCACGACCGGTACGCCACGACAGCTTGTGCGACCGTTGTGTTGTAATTATACGCTAAATATAAGGCGGACAGCTTGACGCACCAATGATTAAATACATAGTGTGTGTTTCATGACGTAGAAGTTATTGGGAAAGTAAAAGCAAGGTTGTATAGAAAAGGTTTTTTACGAAAACTAGGCGTTATACCTTACCTAACCAATTTGGTAAATCTAGTAAAATTTTGTAAAAATAACCATAATTTATTTTTCAAATTCTGTGAGTGCGCTCTCTACATTTGGGCCAATGGCATTAGGTGGTCTGATTCATCCATTCCATTTCAAACTTTACATTAACCACTGTAATTAGATATACGAACTCACAATAAATATTATTTTTTATTACATTAATTAAAGAATACCAAAACGCTTTTAAAGATTTTAATCATTTGTATTAATGAATATTACTGGACACCCCGTCTTAACCCTCAAATGATAGTCTGAGGGTACAATATGCTGGTGTAGCTACACCCTAATGATAAACTCGCACGCAATGATCATAATCTTAAGATATGAATATCTACTCCATTTCTTTGAAATTAAAACATCACTATTATTATTATTATTAAAACAATTGGTCGTCCAGAGGTCAGAATTCGACCCTTATTAATTTAATTATTAATAACAATATAGTCGCCAGTAAAAAGAAAATAGTTTTAAAATTTTTAGTACTGGCACCAATAAAGTTTTCCTATTTTATTGAAAATTCGAAATGAAAACTTGATCTTTTTTTAATTTTTTTTTCTTACAGGCCTGACTCTAAAGTTGTAGGTTTCTTCTTATTTGAGCCTAAAACCTTTTTTCAACTTTAAACAGCGCAGAGTCTAACTTTTTTTTTAATTGTATTTCAATGTTTTTATTTTTTGTTTTAGTTCGTATGAGAATTTCTTAAAAGAAAAATTCAACATCAAATACCTAACCCGAAAATTCTGAATCAAATGTATTACGCTAGACTAGACAAACTATGTTGCGAATATTTTAAACTTTTTCGTATAAAAGTCTAATATTTTATGTTTTAACTAGCAGCACCCCGCGGTTTCACCCGCGTAAGTCCCAATCCCGTGGGAATATCGGAATATAGCGAATATCGGGTAGCCTATGCGTTAATCCAGGTCTCCAGCTATCTACATACCAAGTTTCATCACAATCGGTTCAGAGGCTTTTGCGTGAAAGAGTAACAAACATCCATCCATCCACACTTTCACATTTATAATATTAGTGGGATTCTACAGACAACATTGAATATAATTTTTAATAGGCACCTATGGTGACTTACGTCTTATCTAAACAATATCACACTATAAAAAATATCTCCATAATGTTAACATATTAATTTCCGCGTTACCCAACGATCACCCATCTCATCTTACACTAAACTAAAATTAACCCTAAAAAAACATTAACTCAGCAAACAGGACACTGTTCCTTAACCCTCCACTCCCATGGGAATATTAGCCTACTTAAACAATGTAACAGTGAAACAAAGCAATATCCTGACCTGTTTGCTTGAGACGGGGGCCCGTGAGACCGCTCGAAACAATAGCTCCTTAACCGCAGCGACAAAAGGGTTAACTGCCAAGAATAAGAAGGTAAATGACTGTGAGCGTGGAAACACGGAATTTCTTGGCGATTTATTCTTATTACGGCACTTTGCCGTCGATTAGATACGAATTACTAAACTGATAAAGGGTTGTTCATCACTGTAGCTACATTTATTCTAGGATTTGTAATTGAAAGAGACGAATGGTAATCAGACTGACCATGATGGGTTCCAACCCTACCGTGTATGACGTATACCCATCCCCGACACCAGCGTTTAGCTTAGTTGAAGTAATATATGATCCATATCCCTATTATTTATAAAAAAAAAGACTTAAAAAAGATGTCAATTACCGCAATTACCAAATTATACAAAATAAAATTACCTAACACAAAGTACCTGCACCCAAACTCGGAACAACTAACCATAGATCTACACAATCCTCCTACAACACTTTTGAGTCTTTTGACACGACGAGAGGCAAAGTAACCACATGTATAAAAAACTTATATTAAATACTTCTAATAATAATTTACTATAGTTTTTTTATTACTATTACAATGGTCACGGGTATTACTCTACAGGCATCTTAGCAATAGGAATAGAATTTAAGCCACTTTCCTTGGCTCGTACGAGTTGTCAGAGACAATAGAGATAAAAGACAATCGACAATCCCCGAGTGTATTTCGTCACGCGACTTAAAGCGTGTGATACATTTGATGTCTACCAGCTTTTGCCCGCGACATCGTTCGCGTGGAAATTTTGTTGAAATCTATACCACAGGAAGTAGCCTATGTGCTATTCCAGACTATAATCTATCTCCGTGCCAAATTTCATCCAGATCCGTTAAGCCGTTTTTCCGTGAAAGTGTACAACAAACATTCAATCATTCATTCACCCATCCATCTTCACAAACTTTCTGAGATTATCTTAATACTAATAAAACGTTTGTGTCCGGGGCATAAAATCCAAATTGAGGGCAAGAAATACCAATTTTCAAACACCTCAGCTATCATTGCCACCAACCTTTGTATCTATAATACAAAAAAAAGAAAAAAACTTAATCATCACTTAACACTTCTCCGGCCCTCTCAAGCTACTTAGAATCTCTTTCCTCACTCACTTCCCCCGGATATGATAGCTTCAATCAAAAAAAGATTTGTCACTTGTGGACGGAAGCTAAGGTTCCCAGGACACGGTGGCCCTAACTATTGTGACTAGAGGGTGCACAATGACCCTTAAGGATACATGCTTTACGATAATGGCTGAAAGTGGCAGTTTTTTTTTTCTTTAAGGTTTCAAAACTCCTAAAAGCAAAATAAAAGAATATGTTTCTCTTACCATGTTTTTTTCTGGCACGAGGTACTTAATTTGTAGATGTTATATAGTTTATATAAAAGTAATATTCGTAAAAACCTCATTCCATCTGTAGGTTAGATTGCAATTTAAATTCCTTCTACAGATTCGCAGAAAAATGAACAAGAATATATTTTTATTTATTTATTATCACAAACAGTTGTTACATGATGTCGGATGTATTACAAAAAAAAAATTAACTAAAATACAAATCCACTATCAGTAATGTCAATAAATTACACGTGACAATGACACAATAAAATAAATTAAACAATGAATTAAAATCAAAATACAGACAATCAATAAATGGGTAATACAGTAAACTAAATTGTTCCAATAAACAAGAAACGATTCGTTTCGCTTACGAACGGTAAAATTTCGTTGAATTTTCAATGAAAATAGCACGGCATAAATCGAATAAATTGGAGTCAGAAATAATTCTTGATAAGTGTCAGCTAAGCTCATCAACAGAGTAGAAACACCCCACTGTCAAAAATCCTTAAATTAATTAAAAACTCTCTTTTATACAGTAACATTTTTAGTTCGGTTGGCAGTTTATTCTAGCAGCGCCCCTAGGTTTCACCCGCGTAAGTCCCGATCCCGTGGGAATATCGGGATAAAAAGTTAACCTATGCGTTAATCCAGGTCTCTGGCTATCTACACACAATCGGTTCAGTGGTTTTTGCGTAAAGGGGTAACAAACATCCATCCATCCATCCATTCATCCAAACTTTCACATTTATAATATTAGTGGGATAACTGAACTATGGTTAGTACCATGTTTAACTACATTAAGTCTCGAGCTGTGCTTGGTGTGAATGTGTATAAAAAAGTTTCGTAACATTTGCTAATCTGTAGATTTAGGTATGTAACTATTTTCTTATTTACAGTTGCATCCTTTCTTTTTTATATTATGCTTTATATGCAGATATTAGTTCTGTTTGCTTTATGTATATCATTATATTAATACAGAATTATTTGTACCCCTTTTTAAGAAAATTTCGCGAACGTAGTAACGTGAATTTTGGTGCCGAAAGCTAAAATGTTTTAAACAATATGTCTTACAACTTAAAAATTACGTGATAACGCCTTAATGAAATTACACTCGTCCAGTATATGCGTTGACGTGGCATGGTAAGTAAGTCTATACAATAACAGCTCAAGTTATAGTGGCCTATGAAAAAACCATGGTCGAAATTCGACCACCACGCGATCTCTAGAAATTAATAAATAATTAAAACCACCAATTTGAAACAGTAACAAAAATCATGAGTACATACTAGCTGTTGCCCGCGACTTCATTCGCGTGGTGATTCAAATTTATCCAACAGGAACCGATATTCTGTTTTTCTTAAACCTTAATTTCTTAATTTTTTACAAACCTTTTACAAAGTATTGGAAAACACTACAAGTACACAAGTAGTCTTTAAGTTACAAAAATCGGATTTAAAAGCTTCAAAAAAACATTAAAAACACAAAGACGCAACCCTAGTACGAGTATCCGATCACTGCAGACGCAGACAGGAAGGAAGCGTAAGGCGAGCGCGTGAGAAGCGCGCACGCACCGTGTGAACGCACTAAGTCACCTGTTCTACGCCCTCTTGCGGTTTACAGGGTATAGTTCATTGATACGCTGGACTTGCGGTTTCGTAATTATCATTATGTTGGTAGTTGAGCACTGTTAGTTTAATTTAAAAAATCGAACTTATGTTGTTACGTCATAGACATTAGGCGTCCAAACTATTCTGACCTCGGTGTTACTAAATAAGTTTTGTTTGAATTCAGCCAGTTACTACATTTCAATTTCTTTAGGCAACTAGCTATTATAGGGTTCCATATTTGAATGTCTTGTCTATTAAATAAGATAATTGAATCTGACCATTCAATAGTTAGATTCATTATTAGGTAATTATACTTTCACGAGTACTACATGAGTAATTAGACTTTTACGGTTTTATTCTTGGCAATGGATAATATTAATAATTGAATATGGGAATAATATCGATCGTAGGAGAGTCATGCTTCGGCACGTATGAGCCGGCTCGACCGGAGTGATACCGCGGCCTCACAGAAAACCGGTAATAAAGCAATGATAGCATTGCTTTTCGCCGAGCGAGTGAGGTTACCGGAGGTCCTAACCCTTTCTCCCCCCTCTCCTCTTCTTCCACCCTTCCCCTACTCTTACCTTAAAGGCCGGCAACGCAATTGTGACTCTTGAGTTGCAGGGGCGGCGGTAGTCATTTACTATCAGATGACCTCGTTTGCCCCCTATACCATAAAAAAAACCTCTTTATTTTCGAGGAGTTTACACACTATTCATCGTAAGTTAGTCATATGATACTCTTGAACTAGTAATTTTAGCACTACCCATACCGTCTTTGATTGATAAAACTACAAAATCTGGCAATAATTCATCCCGAAACACTCACCAGAGTAGGTACGTATAGCAACACTAAACAAAGTTACTAAACTGCAAGTCAAAGAGGTCACAAACAACACATCCCGGCGTGATGAGTCGGATGAGTCAGGACATGACGAACTCAATAATAAAAAAAGAATCACCAATCGCTCCGTACCGAAGATTGAGAGCGACGACCTTACATTCGGAACGAGATATGAGATGAAGCGATTGTTTTAAAAAAGTAGCGATTCTATTTCATACGAGTATTTTCCTAATTCAAAATCTCGCTAATATTATAAATGTGAAAGTTTAGATGGATGGATGGATGGATGTTTGTTACTCTTTCACGCAAAAACCACTGAACCGATTGCGACGAAACTTGGTATGTAGATAGCTGGAGACCTGGATTAACGCATAAGCTACTTTTTATCCCGATATTCCTACGGGATCGGAACTTACGCGGGTGAAACCGCGGGGCGCTGCTAGTTTCAACTATTATTACTATTTTAACCTGTCTGTAAGTCTCGTAACTATAAAATTTTCGGTCATAAAATCACGAAATCATCAGCCTTTTAAATGTCCATAACACTTACCTTTAAAAAATACGTTATTACATAAATAAAAAACAAAAATGGAGTTTGAGAACGGCTCTGCATATGAATAGCTGCTGGTTTTTATTATAAATTGTCTATAGATTATATTGTTTAAAATCCAATGTATTAATAGATACAAACGCAGTAGGTATAACATCGTCATCGTAAAAAAAAATCTGGAATCAATTGCTTTGCCCAATCTACCAATACATACAGACCATTAACCTTTAAAAATATTTATATCTATTAAAAACAAAACATACATTAAAATATACACAAACAGCACATCATCAATAAATTTAAAAAAAAATTGTCTATACCTCTATCTCTCCTGACTCAACTCTTCACGCGCAGGAGCCCATCGTGGATCCACCGGAAGGAATCAGGGGCTGGGGCCACAATCTCGACGTCCGGCGTCATGGTCCCACTTCCGGCCCGACAAGGCGTGACGCGCGCGCGCCGTGACCTGCGCGTGCGCCGCCATTGTTGTTAATTAGATACGTGCACTGATTTACTACTACTGACTAAGATAATTTTAGTGAAAAATGTGCCTTCCGGTATTAATTATACAGTAACTGTGTTGGGTGATCTATGGTATTTTTTTACACCCAAGAGTGTTGCTGACATTTTAAAATAGTATTCAACTTACCTCATTTTCAATCTTGATAGCTTAATAACTTTGTTGGTGTAGTTATTAAATTCGTGAATTAAATTATTAGCGAAACAATTAATCTTAAACTTAGATAGCAGTGTCATTTTTAATAAACTATTAAAACTTGGCCTGATGGTCGAATTTCGAAAGTTTGGAATACCTTGTTTCATTATCCAGTATAACTTGAACTGTCAATGTTTAAACTTTTGTACCACGGCAGATCAAAATATATACTGGACTATAGCATTATGTAGCCGTTTTTACATATTTTTTGACTATATAGCACATACTGTTTAAAAATCTTTGCTTTCTGCACTTCTTCTACATATAAACTTGCATACAAAGAATTGTCCTCACGTAATAATATGGATAAGTAAATTCAGATATACACTATAAACATTACACTAAGCAAACACAAGGCGGGTAAAAATCTTTTTAAATTTCGAACTTTCGAACGGATTTTTTTTTATTCTTAATAATTAATTATTACAGTCTAACGCGCTATCTTTTACACTTGTCAAAGTATAATGACTTAGTTTTCGTTCTGAAATCCTTTTTAAAGCAGAGACTGAAGTATTTTTGATATTGTTTAAGTCACCCGCCTCGATCTGTTTTTGTGAGGATCGTGGGAGTTATTCAGTTCGAAATAGCCGTAAACAAAGGTAAGGACAATAGATATATTTCTGTAACTACAGGACAGTTCTTTGTTCGATATTTGTAGATCATTGTTGTGTGTAGGTTATTTTTTTTTAAATGTTAAAAAAATTTAAGTCAGTATAAAAATTTAAAATTGCAAAATTGCTGATCGACAATAGCTTTGATCAATAATAAAATTCCATAAAATAATTACTTTCTTTTTCCTATATATTTACTATAAAATATTTTTTTATATTTGCTATAAAATGTTTAATATTTTTAAAATTAATCAGTAGATTCAATTTGAAAAAAAAAATCTATTAATGTCTGTCTGTAAATAAAGCATAACTGAATTGCAGGTGTTAATGGGCGGCGGTAGTCATTTACCATTAGGTAGCCCGCCTGCTCGTTTGCCACTTATACAATAAAAAAAAATTAAGTAAACCTCTTTATTTCAGTATTTTCCTCTATGATCGTATAAAGAAATAAATACATGCTATATAGAGAATAATTAAACATAGACAAGTTTTGTTCATCTTTGTTTACATAAGTATTATTATACATAGATGATATTTATATGTTGTCGAGACACTACACAAACTTATTAAGCCCAAGTTCGCGATCGCGCATAGTTTTTCCTAACTATGTGCAAACCACAAACAGGGTGGCTGCCATAATTGCTTTCCTTACGTAATTATAATTGGCGAGAACAGTGTGCACATTAATTATTTATTAACTCTGCTCACCCTCATTTGGCGCAGACTTGAGAAACGCCGGTTAAACATATGAGAGCCCTACTATTTACTTCTAACAGGAGCTTATTTTTTTATTGCGGACTTTTATTCGGTAATAGTGTGTATTGGGTTGTTATTTATTAGTAATATAGGTAATTTATTTAACAAATATGACTAGAAATGATACAAATGTACTCTAAAATAAATAAATACTTACTTTGGGTATGATTAGATCTCCACTGAAGATGAAATATTATGTTACAAGTTCTACAATTCACGCACGCTTTAAAAATTGTGTGATCTACTTCCTGGTATTTCTCATGAGGCTGTATTCTTTTTATTCGTGTACTAGCTGTGCCGTGGAACTTCGTCTGCCTTTGTAAATTTTCCCCGTTTTTGCAACATTTTTCATTGATGCTCCGCTCCTATTGGTCGTGGCGTGATGTTATATAGCCTATGGCCTTCCTCAATAAATGGACTATCCAACATAAAAAGAACTTATCAATTCGAACCAGTAGTTCCTGAGATTAGCGCGTTCAACCAAACAAACAAACTCTGCAGCGTTATAATATTAGTACCCATAGATTTCATAAATCCACTCCTAAAACAAGGATTTTAGCTTAGCTGAAGAAGCTGTAGAAGATGTCTCTGCTACCCGTACATAGCCGGGGCGCGTTGCTAGTTTATTATAAAAAAATAAACCGTTGTCTCATCTATTAGATTTGATAATTCTGTACTAAATGTATTTTTAGTCTATATTTGTGCATACTCAATTATATGTATATATTAAAATTGTACACATACAAATAAATAAAGTTGAAGTGTCTTTTTGTAATGTTAATAATAACAGCTTTTTACTAAATGCATCTGAATGTTTTCACGGCACTTATAGCAAAAAATCATAATTTTTAAAATGGTTTATGTTTCTGTCGGTCTGTTTATTCCAGCTAATCTCCGGAACGGGTGAACCGATTTCCACAGGACTTTCACAAGCAGATAGCTGGTATTATAAGGAGTAACTTAGGCTACTTTAATTTGAAACAATTAAAAAGAATTAGGTTGCAGCGCCTAAAATACAAATGTGTACCTACACGCGAGCGACACTAGCTATTTATAAATAAACTTATAAGTTCTAACTCATGTCTCACGAACATTCAAATTACGTAAGAAAGAATTTTAATTTTTTTGAATTAAAAAAAAAAACAAAGAAAAAAGAAGTATTTTTCGTAACAATGTTGAATTTCAAAGTAAATTATTAATAAACTTCAAATTCATTCTATTCCAAAGTATAATATAGTAAAATAATTACTTTACATATTCGATTTCTAATTTGTCTCCAAAACAAACATTAAAAAATGCATAAATCTACGTTCACTATCGTTAACTATCGTGGAATTAAAACGCGCCTATATTAAAATCCCAATGTTGTTCTTGAGGCGATGAAGGGTTGGGTGGTCAAGTGTTCCCCATCTTCCACCTTCCTTCCCTCGCTGCGTAGGATGTTAAATTACGGGTAAAATGATACCGGGAGGTAAGAAATATTGAGATATTTTAAAATCTGTGTACTTATTTTAACACCTTTTCTTAAAGAATTTTTAGCCGTGATGTTTTAAAAAACTATGTCTTCTATCCAAGGTTAACGTCAACTAAAGTTCGTCTGTTTTGTGTTGTAGGGTCATCAGAGCTCTATGGAAGGGCAAAATATTGGTTGGCAACGAAATAGTGATACCACTGACTGGTGTCACCACCACCGATAATTTATAGACGCCGGTATCTGCCTACCATTAGGCGTGCCGAGTGTGTGTGACTGTTTGGCATTATAGTAAATAAAATACGTGTGCGTCTCGAGACGCCCGACAGAAGTGATGACGTGAACTAATCTAAGTTGAACTATTGAATATTGAAATTGGAAATATGGCTAGCGCTGTGGATTAGAGTGAGAGAGGAGGAGCCTGCCTACCGCTGCCGTATGCGTGAGAGAGGGAAGTCAGACAGACTGGCGCCGTAACGCGTTACGTAACGAAGCGGTTTACCCTCCCATAAGAAGTTATCACTTCAAAATGTGGAAAATTGATTCATACGTACTTTAAAACGATTGATCCAATTTTAATCAAAATTGTGGATCCTTTTTTTAAAATCTCATAACTATTATTAAGGCGAAAGTTTGGATGGTCCATCCATCATGTTTGTAACACAGTCACGCCAAAACGGCTGAACGGATCTCTATGAAATTTTACACAGACATAGTCACAGATTATTGTCTGGAATAGTACATAGTCCGCACATCAAAATTTCTTCGCGAAGGAAGTTGCTGGCATTAGCAAGTACATATTTTCTATATGTTAATAACTGTCTCAATAACATTTCCTTTTACTAGTACTTCGCAGTTACATTTAAAATAAATGTTAGCAAGTATTTAACTTGAACATCTGAGACAGTCTAATGATGTGGTTTCCGTTGAAAGAAAGCATCGCGTGAAACTTTTCGTGGATACTTAAAAAGTGTTGTTTCTCAAAGGACCCGAGCAGTGGAGGGTTGCTTTGTCATTTCAATATTACACTTGAAAAGTAAAATATTTTTGTTTATATAAAGGGAAGATTATTGGTGCTTAAAATATACTTATTTTTGTTTCATTATCGTTAGAAAGGAGTAAGATGGACACACATAGAATGATATTCATTGAAGCTTTTGTTTGTATTGCATGCTAGTATTTTCGTTGTGGACTTTTAATGAAGCTGAAAGTTGCTGGTGCTAAATGCCACCTCCTTACGATGCATTTGCTTTCAATGTTCATTGATTATTACGCCACGCCACAAAGGTCGCTTCCACATAGTGGTCTTAACGTAGTGTGGCATTAACTATGTAGGTTAGCATGTGAAAGTTTTTACAGTAAGTTTGGGCTCAATGCGGTATTAGACTGTAAAGTCAAATCAGGTCCTCTTTATTCAACGTCAAAACGGTACGTTCTGTTGAAATTTGTATGAAATAATTAGATATACGTCATACCCAAGTATTGCCAACTCATTGACATTATTCGTTTTAACAATAAAAAAATAATAAGAAACTTAAAAAACGGTCACGAATATAGTTTTTAACAATCTCACTTTGTACTTAATTACATTAAAATTACATGAGGACTGTTATCCATTATTGGGTAGATTTTTTATGCCCAAAATATATTATGGGTTAAACTCGCCTTTGTACATGCTATTTTCCTTCCTGTACTCATAAGATTGTTATTTTTGTGTACAATAAAGAAAATACGAATACACGAAATTTTCAAAAAAAAATTTAACATTTTTGAAAATTTTATAATCGTCATATTACATTTAAAAATAGTTTAGTAAGGCGTGACGTCGTAACGTGTAATGCGGGGATTTTACACCTTGTCACATAAATATAATGCGTTCCTTAAAAGGCTGTAGTTTACCGCCTAAATGTTGAAGAAACAGGTAAAATATTGGCCTAACTAAATTGCTCTTTTCATTTAACTAGTGGCCCAGAGGTCAATATTCGACCCATTATTTATTAAGGACGAATTACGGGTCAAATTGCGACATAAAAACAAAAATTAATTTCGATAAAACTCAAGTACGTAGGTCTAGTCACAATGTTATCCTAGGCTTTTTAAATTAACACTGGTTAACTCAAAAATTCAGACTTGCATCGGGGAGCGAACTCAAACCTCCTTCGTAAGACGCCAATAATTAAAACACTTCACTAAGAGTCAGGTAGCAATTATTGCTTTTATAAAAGTTGACTTTTTTAATTTTTCTGCATTGAAAAAAGAAACATGCTACCAAGAAAGCTAGAGCTGGATGCGAAAAGACAAAAGGATTGGCGTCGTGCGTGAAGAGGGCAGACAATGTCATGTATCAAGTTCACGTGAGGCCCGCCACCGCGTCAACTGGTACAGTCTGAACGATAAATATGAGACTTAATCAGCTCTTTTAGAGTTTTTTAACTTAAATAATTACAATATATGTATAAAACTATACATTTATTAAAGAAGTGGAACATTTTATTTTTTTCCATAAAGTGGATTATCACAATATGAGGCTTTAGTGCCCCGTTTTGTTCAAGTGATATTTTCGATCCGCGGTACGGGTGGTATTGGGTATTAATTTATCGGACGGTATTATTAAGAAATACGTACTTGTATTCCAGGAATGTTCATATATTACCTAATACATCAATGATTGGTAAAATCTATTACTTCTTATTAGGCTTTCATAATAAAGAAATATTTCAGAACATTAATTTCCTTATCCTAAAATTCTTGTAGATTGTATGTTAATGACAGAATATACTATAAATATAATTATTATATATTTAGAACTAATAAGTAAAACGAGGATTTCAATTAATGACACATTCATACATACATTACATTTACGTGGCGTACAGAAAATAATATCAGTGACTCAATAAAAACTATTTATAGAAGACAAAACGCTTACATTCAATGACAAATCTTTCTTATTTTTTTCATAAACTGTACCTGAAATTGATTCCTTACGTATAAGATTTAGAAACGGCACACTGTGGCGAAGGACAATAAGACTGTAACTAAATATTTTAGCCACTGTGGGAATAATTAGAGCATCGCTGCTTTCTCAGGCTTCTAGACAAAGAATCTTTTGTTATTAAGAACAAAAGTTTTTCGTAAGGTCACTTTTTAAAACAAGTTTTTCTTGTTACATTATATTTTTAACCTTTAAAGTACAAGTAACTAAATATGAATCTATTTTATACAGTTGTTTTATAATTAGTCTATATATTTATATCTGAAGATAATTCCTTGTAAGCATTTTTAAGAAATATCTCGAACGCAGGCACTTTAAATTTGGAATACTTAAAGTGACATTTTAAAACATTGTTTTCAATTACAATTTTAATGTTAAATAAAATCAATAAAGAGTGCAAGCTAGTCAGTCTGTTCTCAATTACAAACCGTCCGCGTTCTTTAATTACCACTGTTCTCAATAATTCAAACAGTCCCTTTCTTATTTATAATTTAAACCTTTATTAAAGTAACTTTAAGTTCCTTTACACTTTAAACAATGACAACACAGCGTAAACTGAAAGCATGATGACGAAATTAAAACCGTCACCCGCCATCGATGTCAACCCTCCCGGTGTCGCATTATTTTTTCTTCCACTAACGTCTAGATAGACTTGGGGGGCCTGTCTTACCCCTTTTGGGGGGTACTTGAGGCCCTTATCTGTTGTAAGTTTGTACAGCGTAGTGGATCGTAGGGGACCCCCTTTGGTGATGTATCTTGAGTCTCGTGTTGCGGTAAAAGTGCACTATGGATGTCGGACATTTTCAAGAAGCGAATAAGTAAAATACCTATGTTTTTTTTTTTTATTGGTAAATAAAAATGTAAATGTTTTATGTGTAAAACATTCAGCAACAACCCAATATTTATCAACGTACCTACAAAAAGTATGAATAGAACTAAAAATGAAATCCTTTTGATTTTAAACAAATATGGTTTTAAAACAATTCTTTGATTGCATGATGATTCATCAAATGTGGTACGAGTGAGGGTATAAAATAATATTATTTTATACAAATACGAGTAAAATATAGATAGAATACAATCTGTATTTTGGTAAGCAATATGTTTTCAGTATTTTAATCAATCGTCCGGTCTAAATTTTCTTTACGGCCTGCAACATCCGCCTACTTATGCGTGCGTTGAGTATTTTTTTATTTCCTTTCCCCCCTTAGCCTGTCTGGTCTTCCATTACGGAGACTTCAAACAGTACCACAATACCACTGATTAGTGCCCGGACGACGAAGTATAGTAAAAGTATAGCCTTTTTGGCTCACGGTACAAATGACCGATCGTTTTCTTTGTCAGGAGTAATTTGTGTTGATTTATTATTGTGTAAACTAACAATTACACTTTCTGTGAATAGAACATACTAAGCTCAACTTGCACTAACGGATTTGAAATTAGAACATTCGTTCTATTTTTTAAATTGATTTAATTTTTCATTTGAATTTAAGGTTATGCCCGAATAACCATGCACAAACACGACATCATTTTTTTTTTAAAGTTTGTTGATACCTGGCTACGATTTAGCTTAGAAAGTACTTAGTTACTTATTTAATTACTTTAATAAATATATTTTTTTTACCCGCTTTAAACATTTTGCACAAATTAATCTTATAAAACTGTATTAGCTACATGTGGATTTCCAATTTATGTTTCATATAGGTACATACGAATATACGAAACATAAACTGATAATATGTTTATCCTGAAAACCATATCTAAAAATTAAATGTGGTGTTTACTATACAATACAAATGTTACCATACGTATTAATCTATAAATAACTGCTCTACAGACTACAACTACATATTTACTACTGTTCAAATTGCAAAACGATAACGCAAATTACGCGGTTGTTAATACAGAAAAGAAAACCTAAAATAGGTATATACTTACATACATGAATATTTTTTTATATCAATATATACATTGGATTGTTGACTAAACACTTTTAATGTATACTTATTTGTTGATAAGTAACGAAGAAGCTTATAAGTAACTATAAACGACTAAAAGTATTCCCTTGGCAGAAAACCACAGGCCTTCACAAAAACTATTTCAAAGCTCACAAATCCAGCTTTACTTCGAACGAATCATCGATTCTGATAAAAATCTAGTCAGTCCTATTAAAACCTTGATAGCAAAAATAAAAAAATGTAGGCCCAGTACTGAACTGTGTAATACGGAGCCTTCCCGCCTTGTAGTTAAGATTGACAGACGGAAGGGTTGAGAAGGGGTGGGAGGCGATAGGGGGGGAATTGAAAGAGAGTGGAAAAAATTATACGTGGCAACCGACGCATCTTAACTTCCGAGGTTGCCTTCCGAGGAGCGTTTAGACGCAGCATTCGACTTGAAAGTGTTGTCTTAAGACCTATAAGCTTGACCAGTTTTTGTTGTTGTAATTACTGAATTACACTTGGCTACGATATACCCATTAAATACTACCTAATCCATGTAAATACTATGTAATTACAGAAAATATAAAAAAGACGTTACCAAGATAACAGAAATCAAAAGTACATTTTTAAAAATTAAGAAAGGACATGGCGCTTGAAATAACGCCAATTTAAAACAATATGTACACTGTTTTCAATCCTAGTTAATGAAAATATATTGAAATATACCAAAATTTGAAACAAATTGGTAAAATTGTAATTGAAGCAAATAGCAAATAAGACATCGCTTAAAAAGTTAAAAAAAGGCTTTAAATTATAGTAAAATATGTTTTTCAAAAAATTAAAAGTTTACTCAACTACACTTTCTCCATGTAACGCCCCTTGTCATTAGTAACTTATGTAATTCATCTTAACTCGGACAAAGTAAGTGCTTGTCAAACGAGCGACAAGGCCGAGCGAGTAATCAATTGTATGCGAGCACTAGAATACAATATTCATCTGACTTAAACAAGTTCTTACAGTAATTTAAATGATGCATAAGATATTTTAATGAAGATCGTTCATGGAGTAGCAGTTTTCTACAATTTTGACACATATTTGATCCAAGTCTAAATTTACACTTATTCATTGATGTCAGTATAAGACTATTTCTACAAACGATACATAGAATCATTCTGTAAATTGATTATAAAATAGATAATGGATTATAAGAAGAATATACACATATCTAACAATGTATAATTGTCGCCCTACCATGAACAACATCTACGTGTGACCATTGATTATAGATTATAGAGTGAATAATATATATTTAGTACCTATGTCATACGAGTAAATATGAACTCCATAATGATATATATTCACAGACCAAGTTTAAAAATAAGTAAGGAAAAAATATTTAAAAATTCCAGACTAACGTCACGCGTGTTGAAAGAGGAGAACAAACGAAACAAAAAATAACAACGAAAAAAAATACATTCAAATAAAACCTAACCTCATTGGCGACGCTATGCTATCGTAATTAAAAAGTAAAAAAAATATAAAAAATCCATGTCAACTCCTTGCAGTTTCCTAAGTATGAATTATGCCGGTCGGTGTATTCGTTAAGGGGCGGATCCATTCATTCTTTTTGTCCGCTAGCAGCAGTTAAGGAGGTCTGTAGGAAGAGTAGGGTGGGCCACCCCCCTGAACTTGCGACTCGAGAATATTTTTTTTTCTACACTACTCAACGACGCTGGAAATCGACACACTTGGCTGTAGTTTGTTCCGCTCGTTGCAACGATGATAGTTCGAGTGACTTTCTGCTTTTGAGGACGTTGGATAGTAATTTTGTTGATTATATTTTTTTCTCGACCTCACTCTGGAGAACTTTGTTTAATTAAAGCAAAGATTTGTCCCAGTTTCGCTTTGTGTTGTCTTTGATGTAAGATATAACTAGATGATTATGTACTGAGTACGAAATATAGAAGCGTAGTAGGTATTCTGTAATATGAGTTATGGACCTCACAATTCATTATAGTTTGACCTTCAATACAGAGATCGACCGTCCTCTCACATTTATGAGTTTGTATCAGCAAAGCAGAGAAGATTGCTTACTAGAATAAAATCTTTCTTCTTCTCTTTCGTTCCTTTTCTTCTTTGAATACGGGTCGTTCGTTATCTCGTCCCAAAACAAACTCGGCACATTGGGATGAGTTGACGAATTTAAAAATTTAAATTTTTGTCATTAGTCATCTCGTTCCATTCTTGGAATTCTTTAAAATTTTCGTTGATTTAGTACACAGTCAAGAAGAAAACTTTTCAAGACATTAAAATAAAAGACAAGAACCCTTTATCTTTTTTAGTTCCTATTCAAACTTAACAAAACCAAGAATGGGACGAGATGGCGAATGAAAATAATATTAATTTTGAAATTCGTCAACTCGTCCCAATGGACCAAGTTTGTTTTGGTACGAGAATACGAATTATCCTTGAATACCAATTCGACGTTTTACGATGTTATATGTTATGGTAAGATTAGGGCCTTGATTTGATCTTCTTCTCTAATAAATGACAAACGACCCCTGCAATGCGTATGGGTCTGGCTGATCACAAAAAAAAAAAACTTTCTCGGCAGTTGTATCTTCAATATCGATGATAAAATACAAACAGAGATACTATTAACACGAATAATATTAGATCGGATATATTTTTGTTATTAACATGTTTATATTAGGTATACCGCATTACATAATATCCTTATATACTATTAAGCATCAGGATAGTCTTAATTTAGCATAACTGCTTTATGTTAAATTAATATTACAAACCTGTATATTTTCCTCTTCATACGATTCCTTTTAAAATACAATATAATGTAATATTTTAAATAATAAAGGATTTTTTATCGCTAGTTTTATTCAGCAGTGTCACAACACTAGAAAGTAAGGAGCTTGTAAGACGGTAATGAACTGAATTCTTCGCTCTTTGAGTCTGCCTTGCGCCTCGGCCTCTTGCCACGAGCCATGCCATTCTCAAGCTTACTACCTCGCCTATTGACCTCAGTTTCTTCAATTGTAAGTGAAGAAATGTTTGTTAAGTTTGCTTTCAAAAGTGGTAATTATGAGAACTACGGGTTAATGAGGATTTTTTGACAATTCTTCTAATTTTTTTAAATTCAAAGTTATTTACCAAAACCATTTTTTTTAATAATTGAAAAGAAGGAGATATAGGTAGGCATGGCTAAGTAGTAACCGAGTAGGTTAGCACATTACAAAGTTAAGTAATACTAGCCAGGCCAGTCTAGGATGGGTGACCATTCTTAACACATTGAGACCTCTTCGTGCCTCGGAGAGCAACGTTAAACCGATGTCCCGGGTGCCATACAAACATCGGTGGCATTCGTTACGGGTAGTTGGAGCCCTAAAAAGTCCGACAACCTGGTCTAACTACAGAACTTCGATATCGCCTAGTACTTGGGTTTTGGAGGTCTGATTGCAGTCGCTTCACGTAGAATATCAAAGGTCGGCCGTATCGTAGTTCGACTGAAAGCTGACCCCAACTTAGTTGGGAAACGGCGCGGAGGATGAAAGGAAAGGCAAGATTAGGCTAGCTACAGAAGGGCTATTTATTTTTTTAAGATTTTTTAAAAAATAAAATTAGATTTGTTTTTATTAAAAATTTTGTAATTAGGATAGCATTGACAATTCAAAAAAAAATTCGTTAAGATCAGACCCGATTGCAGTGTTACGTAATTTTGTTTTCCTCGTATTATAGCCGCGTACGGGACATATCGCTTATGTATTTACATAATATATTACATTTTACATAAATTACCCTATTACCTGCGCAACCGACTGTCCCGTTATTTAAAGGTAAAAGTAGGAATTTTATGAATTTGTGTGGATTTTAATGGGAATCCCCGAACCTCTGCAAATATTTATTAATTATTTGAGATTGTCATAAAACTATACTTATCTACTATAATAATTGAAAAAGGGCTAAGTCGGAGCGGGATATAAGTATTCTTATATCTACATATACTAATATAATAGAGCTGAAGGGGGCTTTTGTTTGGTTGTTTGTTTGTTTAAAGGCGCTAATCTCTGAACTTATCAGGCAGATTTGAATAATTATTTTATTCAAAATAGACATAGAGATATTCATCGAGGAAGATTACAGGCCATGTAACATCACGCTACGACCTCAGGAGCGGCGTAGAGACCATAAACGCAGTTGAAACGGCTAGTATAATATAAATACTCTAAACATTATGCCTATATATATAGCTGGCTGTTGCCCGCGCCTTCGTTCATCGAAATATTGATTGGGAACCGTTCATTTTCCGGGATAAAAAGCCTCGGTATTCCACACTACAATCTATCTGTAACAAATTTCATATAAATCCGTTCAGTAGTTCTAGTGAGTACCAAACAGCTGTCTATCTAAAAGGAGTAATATTACAGAGGACTCTGGCCACGGACTTACCGGCAACAGCAAGTTCGAGTTACAAGTTTAGGAAGAGCCTAAGCCATCAATACCTTTTCCTACCTTTCCCATTATTGAATACTCCCAATTTTCCCATTTTTAATTCCCAAAATTTCAAGTTGACGGCAAAAGGCATACTTCCACGTTATTGCTGACTGGCCTGTCGGTCTAGTGCTTAGTGACCCTGACTGCTAAGCCAGGACAAATAATTGTGTGATGAGGATGATCATTTGTTCTGTGTCTAGGTGTAATTTATGTATAATATTTAGAAATATATAAGTATGTTTATCAGTAGTCTGGTCATAGTACAGGCTCTGCCTAGTTTGGGATCAGACGGCCGTGTGTGAGATGTGTGGAGTTATTATTATTACGTGAGTGCGACCATATTTTAGTTGTCAAAGTACGTATTGCGTAGTGTATAATGTATGTATGTACATATATATTTTTGCTATAAAATCAACAAGCAAGACAAAACACAATACACGTACGTAGACAATTATAAACTTAAAGACGACTTAACTTGGAGTCTGGATCTCGCATCTTAATCTTAAGGGTCAAACTTCTTGTAAGTTGTCGCGAGCCTGGGGGATGTTTAGCCATTACGTTAATAGCGAACTCGTCTGCTTAGTTCTAGATAAGATTAGGAGGGCAATAGGTTGTTGAGGCAAGTCTTGTAACTGTTGGCTCCGAACGCATTAAATTTTTTTCCGACTTAAGGTCATCACGCACTATACCGTCACGGTAACAGTACGGCTCCAACCCAGCAATTAAGTTGTCATTTAAATCTGAGAATTGAAACGTGGTCGTATTATATATTTCATAATGTCAATGTCACGTTGTTGCCTAGCGGTAGCCTCAATTTCAGGCGGCGCCGTGCTGCAGCTGTGCCGTTGCAGTGCCGTTATAGTGTATGATGACCTTTACGGTTCGACGTTTGAACTCTTGGTGACAAACAGTATTGTAAAAACTGAAAAGATACTACTTAACATGACTGTGGTTTTAGTGGAATCCTCGCCACTTTTCACACTATGTAATGCGAATTCGATCTCTAATTGGGACAATTATTTGTATAATTTATGGATATTTCTGTGTAATTCGTGTCGACTAATTGCATGTTTATGAAATTCCCGTTAATTCCTTAGGGAAAGAGTGGTCTATTGAAAAAAAAATCTTCAGGCAAAGGTGTCTCTAGCTGAGCGGCCTAATACATGACCTTCCGTACTTTATACGTCTAACGAAAAGATTACATTTTTTATGGTATACGAGCAGACGGGTGACCTGATGGTTAGTGACTACCGCCGCCCATGGGCACCTGCAACTTAAGTCACAAGTGTGTTGCTGGCCTTTAAGGTGGGAGTAGGGGAAGGGTGGAAGAGGGGGAAAGGAGGGTGGAGGGAAGTGTTAGGGCCTCCGGTAACCTCACTCATTCGGCGAAAATCAATACAAGTATTGTTTCACTGCCGGTTTTCTGTGAGGCCGTGGTATCACTCCGGTCGAGCGGGCCCATACATGCCAAAGCATGGCTCTCCCACGATTACATACTTTACTTAACCGAAGCTTTAAATGTTCCGTCAGTAAAATAGTTTAAGTAAATTCTCCTTAGTTTTTCAAGTACTCATATTCGCGAACTGCAACGCATTTCGTGGAGTATTAAACCAAACTTTGTGTACGAGTTATCGTTGATCAAAACTAGTACTTGTTAAGTACGCCTGATAAGGAAGGGAATTACGCGATTTTACTCAAGGAGGAGTTTATTTATGGCATTCGTTAAAGCTTTCAAACAACCACTGAAAGGAGTAAGGTGATTTCGAAAAGAAACAATATGAAGTTTTATCTATCTCTACTGGTAAGTGGTCACTGTTACTTATAAATACTTGCAAAATAATTAGTTTTTTTTTTAAATGAAAACTTCTTTAGGCACGTTGGGCACTTTTGGTATGACGAAAAAGCACTGAACTCGCATGACTATCACGCTCAAATGACATTTATACAGATATGTGTGTGTATATGTATATATATTATTTATATGTGTGTGTATGTGTTTTCACTTCTGACGTGTGGTCCTACGACTGACAGTTTTTTTGTTTTTTTTAGTATTACTCGCACAGCAGTAACAGCAAAAACTCACTAGCCGATAAACCCTACAGTATTATCCGCAATCAGGTAGTTCTAATTTGAAGAAATCTGCTGTACTCTACCTTCTTTAAGAACGACGAGGTGACTACTGAAATAATTGCGTCATCCGTGGAGTCAAACTGGGCTCTTCAAACAGGGCAACGTGTTACACCTTAACTTTAGTCGGGCCACTGATAGTTTGTGGCTGAATATACGCATATACGACTGTCATTTGAATGCAGTGCTTCTTAGATTAGGTACTTAGATCTTAATATTTGGTATTTAATTGATATTAAATCCAAAAGTAATTTTGATCAGTGTTTACTGAAGAATGAGATGAAGAGAAAACACAAAGCGTTAGAACCGGCCTTTGGCCGCACCAAAGAGTGACAAACGACTTCCTCAGATTATCTGTACTCGTATAATCTTGCGCTTAATCACTCATTAAGGATATATCCTCTTTAGCAATTAATCCGCGGGCTCAATTCACGCAACCGAGTTAGGTTTGCGCGCGCGCACGTATGTAAACTACTTCATTATTGTGACACAGTGTACGAAAACATGATTGGTCTACTGGCACAATTGTGTTATTGACTTTGATATCAAGTTTCGTGACAAAAAGGAAACAAGACTTATATTCTAGAACAGTGCACACATACAGACAACCGACAGAGAGAGTAGAGAAAAAAGCCAAATATTCTAGTCCTTAAATGGAGAAGCTTCGTTCGGTTCACTCGGTTTGCTTGCTCCGTAACTATATTTACAGCCACATTTTGAGTTACACAGTTCTCTTAAACAATGATGTCTTATTAAATTTTTAGTGGTTAAACTTAAGTCATCATCCTCCGCGCCTTTTCCAACTAAGTTGGGGTCGACTTTCAGTCTAACTACGATACGGCCGAACTTCGATATTTTACGTGAATCGACTGCCATCAGACCTCCGCAACCCAATTACTAGGCGATACCGAAGTTCTGTAGTTAGACCAGGTTGTCGGAATTTTTAGGGCTTCACCTAGCCGTAACGAATGCTACAGATGTTCGTATGGCACCCGGGACCGACGGTTTAATGTGCTCTCCGAGGGTCTCAATGTGTTAAGAATAGTCACCCATCCTAGACTGACCTGGCTAGCATTACTTAACTTTGTAATATGCTAACCTACTCGGTTACCACTTAGCCACGAGCACTTAGCCAACGAGTGGTTAAACTTAAGTATTTTTTCTATTCCAAAAACTTCAGACTAAATATTTTCTCCATAAGTCCAGTACATACAATAGATACATGGATGGATCGTCTTTTCTATTTCGCAACTGTTGATCATGATCATGGGTGAAAATAAACATAAAAGCAATAAATTCTTAGAAATCGTTAAAAATAACGTCACTGTTGACCGAACACACATCTTATCCTACTTTAAACATTCTTATACTGTGGCGTGTGTGGTAGTAACACATCGCAAAATGTACAAGCACTAGCAATTAACGCGTCGTACTTAAACAGGAAACGCGCGAGGATGTGACGATATAGATTTAACCTTTGCCACATCCTATATCGTCTTTACAACCACATAATTTGGGCCAAGTAGCATAAGGGTTAATTAATGACTCACTGTTTTGACGGCTCTATGGCGCTTTCCTTGAAGGATTGCGCGACCTCTTTTGAGGACTAACTCTGTAATCAATCTTGGTGTTAATAAATTAGTTTCGCAATGTGTCTAGCGTGTTTTTGTGAGTCATTTTGGTGACTGTACTTCTAATTTATTTGTTTATAGTTGAATAAGATTGTAAGATTATTCATAGGTATAATAATTTACATTGATAACGAAGGTCCACCGCATGAAATTTTTATGTAAATAGACCATAGACACACTTTACTTTACATTATTTGTAGGTAGAACAGGCAGTCTGCCTCTGTATGTCAAAAATGAAAGATGTTTGCCGTTTAGTACCCGGGCATATTCTGTTGTATCCACTGTACTTTTTGTTATAAACTTAAAATGCAAGTTCTCTATAAGGTATATATCTCTCTATTCATTAGTTAACAGATTACTTATCTCATAATTAGATCTGTTTTTCTTAAACACAAATATATAAAGTATATTATTTTATTTTCGGCAATCTGCAGGCCAGCAAAGATTTACTTAGCAATGTCCTTATTCTAAGTAAAAATTGCCCATCGGTACGACACCAAAAGGTTTATTGTGTTACGTATTTTATTAAAGAATGTGACCTCAATATTAAATAGAATTGTGACAGGTTAGCAGACGTCCCAATTACGGTGCGCGAGCGCATCCGGCTCACAAATAGAATAGGTGCGGTATCGTTAATACGTGTTTACAAGATGCGCACGCGTTTAATTCCCTACATTACTTCAATTGAACTCATTCACTTTAATTTAGCAATTAGCATCTTTCATCATACCTTCGTTTATATTTTTTAATTATTTTTTACGTGATAATAATATTAGTCCTTACAAAGACTGTCCCATTACTCCTCGTCTCTCTGTAAGAGATATTATACATCATGGTCTAATTACTACAGGTTTCAAGGACAAACAGTGTATAGAAGTTATTATTATATTTTCTACCAAATTAGAAGATTTGTTAGAAACTGTCACAAGATTCTTTTTTTTTTATTTGTTTCAACTTGTGCTGATACCATGTCTTTCAAGTGACAAATACCTAAAACACAATAGATCAGTGACTTTAAAGTTGGCAACAAAGCCAAGTGTTACAAAATCCCTACAGATCACATCTACCTTAGAAATAGGGGGCTGTTCACGCCTGAAGGGAACAGTTTCCTACAGAAAATCGTTTTAGATATTTTGGTCTCCATTTAGATACAAGGTTAACCTGGACCAGATATATTGAAACAAAAAAAATAAGAAGCAGGCTTACAGTTTAAGAGTTTATATTGGCCTACAGGAAGATAACTACTCGTCTATTTTAAAGTAACTCCAATCTAGAAATACTCCAGAGGTTCCAGAATAATGTCCTGCAAACAATAAGTAGTGCACCATCGTTTACCAGAAACAATCAGATACATGAATATTTAAACAAACCAACTGTTAAAGAAAAAGTCAGAAAATACAGCAAAAAGTATATGAGAGCGTGGTTCTTGAAAGTTGAAAGTATTGAAAGTGCCAAACGTCACACCTACACCTTAAATGTTTTTTTTATACACATCGCATACTCGGCCGTCTGTTCGCAAATTAGGCAGAGCCTTTACTATGGTAACCAGACTACTGATAAACATACTTATATATGATAATAATAATAACTTCACACATCTCACACACGGCCGTCTGATCCCAAACTAGGCAAAGCCTGTACTATGGTAAGCAGACTGCTGATAAACATACTTATATATAATAATAATAATAACTTCACACATCTCACACACGGCCGTCTGATTCCAAACTAGGCAAAGCCTGTACTATGGTATCCAGACTGCTGATAAACATACTTATATATTTCTAAATACATAAATATTATAGATAAAATTACATCCAGACACAAAACAAATGATCGTGCTCATCACACAATTATTTGTTCTGGGTGGGAATCGAACCCACAACCTCTGGCTTAGCATTCAGGGTCACTAAACTAGACCAACAGGCCATACATACATATTATAGATAAATTACACATACACAGAACAAATGATCATGCTCATCACACAATTATTTATTATTCTCATATCTATGCAAACTTCTAAGTAAAATATATCAAATATTTCAGTACAAAATCCTTCTAACTCTAGAACAAGTCTAAAGTACTATAAACAGCGTGCAACACACCAGCTCCGGTTATTATACCGATATTACACTTAGGAACAATTGCCATTAGTGCATGCGAACTTGTACCGTTAATATGTATGTGTGCCCCGGTCATTCGCGAATAGGGCTGCCACTAGCCAAATTTGTCTTTAATACACAATAATAATACACAATATAGGACTACTTTAATATGAGAAAGACAATAAATTGACTGTATTATTATCTTTCGTTTTAGTATTATTGTTTAGAGTGCAATGGTTAAAGTGGTCGCCTCGCCACCGCCACTACGCCACGCCAAATTTTGGGGGTTCAATTACTAAAATGACGGAATAAAAATTTGTGAGATCCACAAATAGTTGTCCTGAGTCTGAGTGTTCTTTGTGTCCATTGTTTAAATGTTTTTAGAATCCCCGCGACACAGGAATCATTACGAGTATTTGTAATGTAGCCCTAAGATGTTAGGTCTAGTGTTGTTATTATAACGTAACGTATAGGTAACCGACCAATCAACGGGAGGTCCTTTGTTTGTACCCCTGGCAGAGTATATGCAAAATTTCGTGATGATCGGTTCAGTGTTCAAGACGTGAAAGCGTAGCAAACAAACAAACAAACTCACTTTCGCATTTAGGCGTCCATTAGACGCTCATGCAAACGTCAATCATTACGAAAAGTCATGATTGACGGATGTTCGTTGGTGACTGATGAAAATATCGATATTAAAATCTCATCATGTAACCGTTAATCAATGCATTAGACAATAGGTTATTCGTCAATCACCGTTTTGATTGTGGCAAAACTGACAGCAAAACCTACCGTGTAATAGGCACCATTAAATATACTTTTAACTAACTTTATCTTGCGTCTTAAGTATGTACTAGAGTCTCCAAAGATATTTGAAAAAGTAGGTATGGAATATATTAACACCTTCGGCCTAGTCGGGCCAAGTTGTCAGTGTAGGTACTATTAATCTCTAAATCCTATATTTCTTAGATTTTGGTGTTACAACAAGAAAGCAATTTGCAACCGACTTTATAAGCCTATTTCACGTTGAAATATTTAGTTTGAGTGTAATAAACGTATAAAGCCTCAGAAAACCTAACAATTTCGGCACAATTTCGGTATGACTTTGGGCCATCCAATGCCTGCATCCGGCTGCTCTTGTTTAAATATTCCCGAGCATACTTTGGAAGTGAGCCAGAAGTCTTTTTGGCCTCAAGATGTACTTAGCAACTTCGGTAATACTGAGGAATATCTGCTTTGTGAGCCGTAGCGTAATTGTCTGCAGTGTGTACGAACTTACAAACAACTTAATTTTTAAATAATACTGTTGAACCTTGCACTCTCGAGCGTAGAGGTTTCAACATTTACATATTTGAAATTCCAAGAGATAAAACAATGTTTGGATGTATTTAAAGACGTTACTAATGATCTTAGTGGAATGTTAGTGTTGTACCTAAATACAGTATCTATCACACAGAAATGTTTCATATCTTAAAATATAATTTTATAATAGTACTACATTCGTAGTCATATTTCAGTGTATTACTGACCTGAAATCTATCTATATATATATAAATATCGATGTGTGAATGTATGTTCCCTATGGACTCCGAAATGGCTAGACCGATTTTCATGTTGTTTTCAGACAATAACCAGGTTAGATTAGCCTAGCAGCGTGATCCTGTGAAGTTTGGTAGCGATCGGATCAACAGTACCTAATTTAGAAGATTACATTTTTTTTATGACAATTTTTGCTATTTGTGGGAAGCCTGTGCGGGTCGCTAGTACATCAATAATATCAATAATTCAGCAGGTATACTGACCCCGTGAATAAATTAAAGTTCTCTTTTGGTTGGTTAAATTTTGATTAGCCATCTTTTATTGAAATTTAAATAAATGTATGTATTGTTTACAATCAACTCTTCAATATATGACAAAGACGTCTGTACGGAGCGACAGTACAATTGGTTTAATAGAGACATCCTAGCGGCCATCGCATGTCAAAACATCCATAACCCATTGGTTGTAACAACTTGCACTTAGATACTTCCATATGTGTTCAACGAAATTGTCTCTTCCTCTCAAACAACCTATAGAACTAACAAACAATAGACGTACTCGTTTCATTTTTTCTTTTTAATTTTTGAACGAAGAAGTCACATTGGCGCCAGTGCTTAAAGATAAGCGCTTATTTTTTATTATTTTTTTATTTTCGAACAAAAAGGTCCCATTTGCCCCATTGCTTAAAGACTAGCTTTATATTTTTATTCTTTTCAATTTTCGAACAAAAAGGTCCCGTTTGCCTCAGTGTTTCAAAACCAGCGCTTATTTTATATTATTTTTTTAATTTTCGAACGACCAGCGCTTAAAAGTGTAACCGGTATGTGTTGACACTACAGTGGCTATAACAAACTGTCGTTTTAATGGATAGGGATCAAAGTCGATGTAAAAGGGTTTACATCGACTTTGAGTCTGTTAGTGATGCCTATAGTTAGCAGACAAACCTAATAAGTATAATCTTATAAAATGTCTTAAAATCGTTCTAAGAATTATGGGAAGAACATGATTCCTTGTAGACATTGTTAAATTAAAACAATGGTCACGAAAGCCCGGGCTGTCAAATTTAGTGTAAATGTCAAAATGAAAAAAAATATTCCTGTTAACAATTATGTTTAATAATAATAATTTGAGTTACACTACTATAGTAGTAAATAAGCACCCGGTCTAAATGATAGTAAGCGATTTAAGTCTACGTGTCACTTGTCAATAGTAGCAAGTAGAAAGAGTCTATAATGTACATATTTCTGTGAGGTTCCTAACTATTATTTCATAAACTAAAAGAATATCTATCGGTGCCATATCTATGTGAATCACTGTAGGCAGTTATCGCAGAGATTGACTGGAGTTCCGTCGCAAGCGGTGCGCGTACAAGATTGTTTCCTCGTTAACAGGCCAATTGAGATGGTTCCGTTTTGTTCTGCTCCTTGCCCGCGGAACCCCAATGTAATAACTCAATTGCTCACTCAAGTACAGCGCTATAAATATACCACTGAGGTGGCAAATTAGCTTACAACCAAGGTGGTGCAGTGACTGACATATCTGGATGCTTATTATACCATACATAAATATAAGCAAACAAACTATTATGTATGTTTTGAGAGTACATGTGTCTCAACAAAAAATCTCTGAGTGGAGAAGTGAGATGTGGTAGGTATGTTACGTATCTTGCATCACGAAAAGTGAATTTCCACGCTGTTATACTTTTGTTCTATTAAAAACGCATTTATTAAAAAAAAATACAATAAAAATATCTAATGAGTATGACTTAAGAAACCTCAGACACGGCCGTCTGATCTTAAACTAGACAGAGCCTGTACTATGGTAACCAGATTGCTAATAACAATGCTCTCAGTGGAGAAGTGAGACGTGTTAGGTAGGTATATTACGTATCTTGCATTACGAAAACTGAACTTCCATGCTGTTATAGTTTTGTTCTACTAAACACCAATTTATTTTTAAAAAAAATACAACAATAATAATGACTTGAGAAACCTCAGACACGGCCGTCTGATCTTAACCTAGACAGAGCCTGTACTATGGTAACCAGACTACTGATAGACAAATATACTACTGTCTATGCCGATATGCTTCCAATCTGTACTAATTTTAGTTTTATCATTTTAATGTAATAGTTTTTTTTTTTATTTCTTCAAAGGCTAATAAAGTACCTTTAAAACTTTACTTGTGAATGAACGAGCTTTTCCACTTCTCTTTTAACACTCACTGCCTTAACGTTGTCGAAAATACCTACTCATTTTTAGTGCTCTGATTATCCCACTAATATTATAAATGTGAAAGTTTGGATGGATGGATGGATTTTGTTACTCTTTCACGCAAGAATCACATAACCGATTGCGATGAAACTTGGCATGTAGATAGCTGGAGACCTGGATTAACGCGTAGGCTTTTTATCCCGATATCCCACGGGATCAGGACTTACGCGGGTGAAACCGCGGGGCGCTGCTAATTTTATATATTTTGTTAAGGCTGAAATCATATTAATTATACAAATCAGAAGCTTTTATTTTGTCTTTATTCCGTAACGAACAATGACTAAATACACACATATTATAGATAAACTACACCCAAACACAGAACAAAAATGATCTTGCTCATCACACAATTATTTGCTCTGGGTGGAAAATGAACCCACGAACTTTTGCTCAGCAGTCAACCACTATACCAACAAGCCGTCAAATAATCTTATCTTAAACAAAATATTACAAACAATGCAAGAAAACTGTCATCAATCATTTTAAATACCACGCTGCACATATTCGATGCAAGACAACACATATCAGTCGGTACTTCCCAAGGGTTTTTACGCCCATCCTAAACAAACAAGCTATTATCTAACATTTGTATTCCTAAAGACCTTGACAGCAAACAAACTACTGAAAAAAAAACAGTCAGTCGTAGGACTGCACGTCAGAAGTGAAAAGATAACTTCACAATGTATTTGCATATACACACACATCTGTATATATATAATATAATTAGGTTAAAAATAAAAAGTAGGTAATAAGTAATAACATATCTAAATGTATACATAGGGTACACTGGAAGTTCTGCGCTCCTGGCCGCTCATAAATGTTTGAATTTCGAATGTTATATTTTTTTAAATATAAGAAACTCGGCTCCGTCTTACGGAATTTCGATCAGGCTCGTTCCTGATGCGAGTTGTCCTGACGCGAGTTTAACATTTTTTACTCATCCCAAAAAGTGCACAACGCCGCTAAAGAAGTTTTCACTTCAAAAAAACAAAATAAATATATTTTGACTCAAAGGACCGAGAGACTAAACACGAGCCAAAGAACAATTAACGTCCATTTTATCTACAGGAAATTATACCAAAAACGGTCGAAGCGACTGATTATGGTGTCGGTAACTAAAATGTTTATTACTATTAATAACTACTTGAAAAGGAAGGAAGGTTTCATTAAAATACTAATTGGATAATCTTTAGTCGTTCTTAGGGTTCAATGCAAATATATTAAATACTCATAAGTAATAAAATAATAATATATATTTTTTTCATTTATTAAAACTTTATGCACAAAAATGTACAATGGCGGTCTTAATGCTACAGGCATTCTCTACCAGTCTACCCTAGGGTGGTGCAGAAATGGGTGAAGTAGATGCACTAAATTTACGAACAACTAAATGAAATAAAAATGAAACGAGCAATAAAACATGGGAATATTTAAATATACACACATATACATACAAAGATACATACATACATATATACATACACATTATAATATATAAAGTAGGTATTAATATTGTGATGATCGTGCTAAATTTTGGGAGAGGAGAGCCGTTCGTACGCCTCGTACCTTCGCCTTGAACGAAAGGCGACTGGCTGTTATTCTGATTTCCTGAGGAAGAGTGTTCCAGAGGAGAACAGATTGACTGAAGAAGGATGAATGGACACACGCAGAAGTATGAGAGGGGCATAACAGAAGAAGATTATTTGTAGACCGGATTTGTTATGATTAATAAAATACAAGAAATACAGTACAAGTGGCACGTATGGGCTGGCTCGACCGGAGTGATACCACGGCCTCGCAGAAAACCGGCATGAAGCAATGCTTCATTGTGTTTCACCGAGCAAATGAAGTTACCGTACGCCCGGACTCCCCTTCCCGTACTCTCACCTTAAAGGCCGGCAAACGCACTTGTGACTCTTGAGTTGCAGGTGTCCATGGGCGGCGGTAGCCGGTAGCCTTTTACCATCAGGTGACCCGTCTGCTCGTTTGCCCACTATCGTAAAAAATCATTTATTTATTGTACAACAGGTAAATAATACAATTGATAACTTTTAACTGAAAGTGTTTTGTACAATTGGCGGGCCTTATCGCACAAGGCAATCTCTTACAGGCAACCATAGGATGGAGAGATAATTAAAAGGAGTTATAGGGCAGTTATAAGTAAGTTAAAGACAAAACCAATTCAGTATGTATCTTACTCACCTCTGTTAATCAAGCCAACTATTTAAACAAATCATTGTAAATCACTTTTAAGATACTTCTAATTGTTGTGTCGAAATGTAACTTTTTATGTACACATGACATGTAATTTGACTATAATTTGGCGTCTTGGAGCTGATCCGATCTGAGCCAGGAGGAGGATATTGGACTTCTTCAGTTGCTACTAGTAAACCCTTCAAGCTCATATGATTCGGTTTGAGGACTCTAGCTAGCAACCCTAGGCTTCGTGAAGATGGTCTGATGATGAAACCAGTAGCTGGTGGAATATAATTCGGTTCGCCATTAAAGTATGTTGTTTTAGTTTTACTAAAGTAGTATTATCTGTCATTGTAATGTTATTTATTCCATACTGTTCCAGAACTAAGATCTAAATTGCTATCTATGATACAATATTATCTCTACTAAAATCTTTTTATTTATAGTATATATGTATTTGCCTATATCTCGAATAGTACGCCATCCACTACGATGTTTTTATGAAATAATTTTGTTATTATCTCCATCCAAAGGTTGTCTGGTAGAGATCGCTTATAGCAATAAGACCGCCTATTGTACTCTGATTTGTAAGATGATTATTTGTTTCAACTGTACTTTATTTATGGTGTACAATAAAGAATATTCTATCTATCTATCTACTTTAGAAAAATATAAATACATTTAAGATGATATAAATATCTATTAAATGAGCTTTGAGCTGTAAAATTGAGATTAGTGATTAGTTTCTTTACGAGCTTCAATATCAACTCTTAATTTATACATTTCACGACATTGATAAAACTCTCGGTAGTCACTTACCATCAGGTGACCCGTCTGCTTGTTTTCCCCTTATAATATAAAAAAAACTCTTAATCAGTTCAATATTAGTTTGAATTAGTTTCAGATATAAACCTTTTAATTGAGTTCTAATCAAAAACAAATTAGAATCGGAATCAAGAGAATAAGCTTGTATGTGTATAGCTATATCAATATTAATGCTATATTGAAGTACTCACATAGTCATATTTCTAATATAAACTTTTTATTATTACTCATATTAGTCATATGAATAATTAAAGTTTATAACATTAAGAATCAGAGGGGAAGTTATCAAGTTAAGAAAAAAAGGTCGCTGGCACAGATAAAAAAAATTATGTTTAAAATGTAAAGATTAAACTTCGTTCTTCTAGGAGCATGACATTGGTCATTCCAACTCCCAAATGACAATAAAAAACTTAAGGACGGCGGATGTATGAATAATGTTGGACGCGATAAAAGCTATGTTTTCCTTTAAACACAATAACTGGTGTTTCTGGTTGATAAGAAACCGACCAGATGTGGTCGTGCTCAATATACCAACGATTCACACAATCTATGAGACAAACAAGCGACAGACGGCGAGCGTCTTGGAGGGCACGCGTGGTGACCGCGTGGTTCGGTAAATTGTTGAAGACTAGACCACACCTGGGCCACACATTAATAAAGCTCAGGTCTCTCTGGAGAATTCAACTGACAGTTGATACGTGAACTCCGTAATCTCAAATATAAGGTTTTAGAAAAATCTTATCTGGGTGTAATTTGTATATAATAATATGTATGAATTATAAACCGTAGTACAGGCTCTGCCTAGTTTGGGATAGTGTGTGAGGTGTCTCAAGTTATTATTATTTTTGCTCTTTATTAAACTTAAACCTTATAAATTACATTTTTAAATATGTACAAAACAAAATATATATTTAAAAATATAAAAAAATAGTAGACCACCCACATCGGGTACAGGGACCAAGACACCGGTGGTTAGGGCACCAAAGCCAGGAACCTCCTCACTATACGGGCCGTGTCGAGAAGAACTGCCTTCTCCATCAGCCCCTTGATCCAGTCGTCTAATATTATGATTATAATAAAAATATATATTTTTTTACCATTTTTACAATATGCAATGACTTTAGAGAAAAAAAAGACATTTATGTTAATTGCGGCATTTAGAGCTTATACGTGGTATATGTAAGTATATACATAGGATAGTGTTCGACTTTAAACTGTCCAATCTATACATCTATACAAAGTGTCTGTTTAAAATGTTTGTCTGTCTGTCTGTTTGTTCCAGCTATTCTCCAGAATGGGTGCACCGATTTCCACGGGACTTTCACAGGCAGATAGCTAGTGTTTTAAGTAGTAACATAGGCTACTTTTATTTTGGAAAAAGAATTAGGGTTCCGCGCAATATATATAACTATGTACAAGCGAGCGAGGCGCGCGGGGAGCTGCTGGAATTACATATGGGAAAGTAAGTACTACGTGATCGTCGGCATCGTTAATATTTATCTAAATGTTTTAACCTACAGCTAATAATTAGTGTACCCACATAGTTTTAACGTTTGAGGTAAACTGGATTAATTAATGTGTATTTAAATATGGCATTTAGAAGTAGGCGTAGCATTGCGGACATACATATAAATTGTTAGAACTAAATTTAAGATTATATATTTTGCGCGGAACCCTAATTCCTTTTCCAAAATAAAAGTAGCCTAAGTCACTCCTTATAACACCAGCTATCTGCCAGTGAGAGTGGATAAATAGATACAATTTTCAAAGAAATTGTGGAAAGTTTAGAGCTTATTAGCTTAAAAGTCAAGCGTCAGTTTCGTGTAATCAATTCCTGGAAGCTACCGCGACTCATGAGAACCTTCCCATCCGAAACGACTATGACAAGGCTGACGTAGTTGCATACTCCCAAACATTTCAAAATAAGAACATTTAACTCCCGCTCTCTCCCACAACTTGCGGTACCAATATTAAATTGTAACCAGATATGTTTTATCATTTTTCTGTGCAGGACAGACGGACAAATGATAAGAAGTATGAGTGTGAGGCATGGCCGTTCGAGTTTCGCAATCTGTATTATTGTAATGGTCCGTTGAAATTTGTTTCATTTCAACTCATGTTACACTGATTACTATGTTGACGTTTGCTTGTCTGATAAATTAATCGTTCATACAACAGCTTCGATGGTTCCGTAGCATAAGTCCCTGATTGTCTGCGACTATAAGCTTCATGGTTCGATACCCTGGCCTAGACAGGTAAGTTGCTACTGGGTTCTGAAATTCTTAGTCAGCAAGAAATCCTTAAAAGTACATGGTAGACGATAATTGTCTCGCTATATTATGCTTGCTATATCTTAACACATACTCTACAACGAAAATAAAACATTACCACGGTAATATAGATAATATTATCTACCGTGACATTAATCACGAATGGTTTTTGAGGAAAATAATATTTAATTAAACCTAAGGTGATACCTAAGAGGATTTTCTGTGATGTTATTTACGGCGATCGTTGAACAATGGCAAGATATTGTGTCCATTAAAACAATGAAACATATATCTATTTAATTTGATTAATTAACAATGATATCTGTAAAAGATGTATTATTATCTACAGATATATAAACACGCAAAGACAATACAGCTAAAAACGGTTTCCTCACCTCTGTTCGTCAACCTATTATCCTTTTTTTTTGCGTAGAAACTATTGACGAACTTGAGTGTAAAATACAATAAATTTTGTTTACAAAGTGAAGTTTTCTTTTTTCAAAATAAAAGTAATGATTAGGTATGATAAGATTTCGCCTTCTTCCAAGGCGAACACTACCTAATATTATAAAATTTGCCAAGAAGCACGTAGTTGCTATGTGCTTTTTGGCAAATTAATCAGTGTAGGTGCTTCTCTAGTCGGTATAACTGTTCGCTACTCATCAGAGAAACCGTTAGTATGGGACTAATTGTACTCAATATTCACTATCTTCTGCAGAACACTAGATAGGAACGGTGATAAGCAGTTAAAGGTGTTTTCATATGGGATAGGGGCAAACGAGCAGACAGGTCACATGATGGTAGGTGACTACCGCCACTCATGGCTGCAACTCAAGTGTCACAAGTGCGTTGCCGGCCTTTAAGGTGGCCTTAACCCTTCCCTCTCCCCCTCTTCCCCTACTCCCACCTTAAAGGTCAACAAGAAAGTAATTTCTGAAAACCGTTAAGGTAGGTCCACTCGTTGACGTAGGGGAAGAGGGGTAAAGGGGGGAGGGAGTTAGGGTCCCTCCGGTGACTTCACTTGCTTGGTGAAACACAACACAAGTATTGTTTCACTGCCGGTTTTCTGTGAGGCCGTGGTATCACTGCGGTCGAGCCGGCCCATATGTGCCGAAGTATGGCTCTGTCTATAAAACTCAATACCCACTGAGTTTTTATTACTAGCGTAATAATAACTAAGTGTCAATACAATTGGTATTACTCGAGTTTTTGCTTTGCTTATTTCAAGCCATAAGGGATCTTGGAGCTGAACAGAAGACCGCAGGTTCATAGCGGGCTTCTGTAGGGTACTTCCTCAAATAGGGCAGTCAACAGACGCGTCAACCACTATCACAACCATTTTTAAAGATACACGGTTATGCTCACTTGTGTACTGTCGAGGCCGAAATTAATCAGGCATTCATACAACCATATTTCTATAGATATAAAAAGGGATGTGTGTTATATGCTCCCCATGGAGCTGGACCGATTTTGATGAAATTCTCAGACAATCTTCAGTTTAGTCTAGCGGGTGATCCTGTAAAGTTTGGTAGCAGTCGGATAAACAGTTTTTTTTTTAGTTAATTGGTACCCGTGCGAAGTTGGACGGTGGTTAATCTTTAATAAATATGAATACAACTTACAGAAGTTTTTAATAAAATGCTTTAAGTCGTAAATAATTCTAAAATTATTTGTACCCATAATATATTAAACGTATAACATTAGTCCGGAGGGTTAACATTAATTGAGCCAAAGCAAGAAATTCTTGTCGCGAATTTTTTTAAATAATATCGTGATACACGCCCCTAAAGTGAAAGATAACATCCAATATACACATTTTATCATACAAATAAGTAATTAAAGCATATTTTCAAACACAAAGGAGTAGCGTGGAGCTCTTGCATGTACGGTCGGTCGTGTCCGATATTAGCCATATGTCACAGGCGATACCGCCGTAGATAATGACAGCTAATAAGTGCCTGTCTTCCAACACAACATCATAGAGGTGGGACAATATCGATATGACTCCATTTTTTTTTTCCACCATTTTGGCAAACACGCACTGGGCCCGCTGGTAGTTGACAAGTAAGTAAGCGAACCATGGTACTTATAAACATTCATAATTCCAGTACTGTCACTAGTAGGTTTTTTTGTTATTGTTAATTGGAATTGGTGTTTGTCTTCCCTGATGGTGGATGGTGATTCTCACTTAATCGTTCCAGGACTATATTTGTCTGGAAAAATAAACGCAGCTAATTAATTCCAGATTATGACGACTCGAACCTATAAGGAGCTGTCAAAACGTTTAGTTCTACTTTTTCGTGTGTCAACAATGAAAAGATGGAACTTCTGTGTGCGTCTAGTAGTCCGATGAAGGAATGGTGACGGTTCAACTTATTTGAAAAGAGCTTTTGGAAGGTCATCAAAGTTAATCCTATAAAAAAAACGATAAGCAGGTATTAAATGGATTTTGTATGGAAGTTTCTTTATCATAGCCGCTATCAGTATAACTGATGATCTGGTGACTGACTGACGATCAAAAATTATAAGCGTTAAACAAAGAATGAAAGATAAAATAAAGTGAAAACTATGGAAATATAGTCAGCTTCCACCATATGGAGTGTTGTGGATTCCTTCCTCACTTGGGAAAATCATTTTTGTGATTTACAATGACATAATTATTTTTAGTCTTGGTTCTGTGACAAATATTTATTTGTAGCCCAGCTATGATGCAGTGTGGGTGACTCGTATCCGTTAATTGTTTGTTTGTAAACTTCCTCGCGATACGGGGATACTCTCTGTATTGCAAAAGACCAACACATTTTCTTCAAAAAATAACAATTTAAGTACATTTGTAATAATAACTGCTGATAATATTACTTCAAACAAGTTACCAAATTTTAACCAATCTTAACTGTTTGACTTATCTAAATAGTTAAATCTCAAAACAATCAACCTAATTAATTTACTAAAACGTGGACATAGCCAAATAACTAAGTATACAAACTATCGATATCAACGCTTTCACGTCACTACTCGCGATCTTATCGCTTGGTTTTTATTCTCGTGATATCCAGCGATAAGGCTGAAATGTCCTTTTTCATAGAAGCCCAGTAATGGCCCAGAAGGCACGCCATCCACGCTCATAACTTATGCATGGTGATTGCTCTACTTCCACCCTTTACTGGCCACGTACCGTATTTGTTTTTTTGTCTCCGAACATCGATATCTATCTTGGAATCTCTAAAATTGATTTTAGTTTATAATAAGTTTGTAAATCATGTCTAGCGAATGAACAATAGGTTGAACACGTTGTATGTATTAGTATTGTACCTAATATAGTGGAACAGTTATTTTTTATTTCAAGCCTCACTACATGGTAAGCTTTACGACACTCTCTTTTTAACATTTCCATTACGCATCCATACCTCAAAAGCTGAAAATGGAATTCTTCCATGCCTGTTTTTGGCTGTCTGTCTTGCCAGGCCACGACTTTTATTCCAGGAATTGATTAATTGACAAATTGATAGTAAATCATTAGAAACTACAGTCTCCCGAGTTAGAAAAAAAACAGCAACTAAGAGTCAATCAAAATTATCGCCATTTAAGTCAGATATTGCGATACGTAGAACGGATGGTCGATGGGCCTAAAAAGTTCTTGAATGGAGACCACGGACCGGAAAGTGCAGCGTAGGACGCTCACTATCGCGGTGGACAGACGATCTAGTAAAGGTCGCAGGACGTCGGTGGATGTAGGCCGCTTCCAACCGGTCTTCTTGGAAGTCATTAAGGGAGGCCTATGTCTAACAGTGGACGTCCTATGATTCTGATACAATTCGTGGGAGAGCCATGCTTCAGCAAGTATGGGCCGGCACGACCGGAGTGATACCACGGCCTCACAGAAAACCGGCAGTGAATGGTTACATAGCTTTTCGCCGAGTGAGTGAGGTTACCGGAGGCCTTAACCCTTCCTCCCCCCCCCCGCCCGTCTCCCCCTCATCCGCTACTCCCACCTTAAAGGTCGGCAAGAAACTTATTTCTGGAAACCATAAAGGTACTCCCGTTGACTTAGAACCATGAAACACAAATACAAGTTGTAGTTAATTCAGCTAATAATAGATACATTTTTTATCTTTACAAATGTATTAAGTAGGTATCTACTTAAACAGTATTTTTTACACCAAATTAAGTTTATCCTTAACTCCGACTTGCCTTTTTTTTAGGTAGGTATATGTTTATTCCACTAAGATTGTAAACAAGCAATCTCCGTACCTATGACTAAGCAACGAGCTATATGACTCACACCCAATATCCTCCTCCTCAAAGAATATAGGCTCTTTGAGAAGGGATACTTAACTCCTATGCGTGAAGTAGTAGCAGCAGGTACCTATATATAGACTGCTGATGATGATGTGGGTTTGTAAGACGTTCATAAGCGCTGGTAATAGAAATTACCAGAATTACCAGATCACCAGATTGTCAAAGATAGCCGATGATAAGGGTATCATCGGCTATCTTTGACAATTTTATTGCATAAATAATTGATCTGAACTGAAACATCGGGAAATCAACTCAGTAAATTAACCAAGTTCAAGTAAGAGAGCCATGCTTCGGCACGCATGGGCCGGCTCGACCGGAGTGATACCACGGCCTCACAGAAAACCAGCAGTGAAGCTATGCTTGCATTGTGTTTCGCCGAGTGAGTGGGGTTACCGGAGGCACTAACCCTTCCCTCTCCGCCTCTCCCCTTCTTCCCCACTTTCCTCTACTCCCACTTTAAATGCTGGCAACGTACTTGTGACACTTGAGTTGCAGGTGCCCATGGGCGGCGGTAGTCTCTTACCATCAGGTGACACGCCTGCTCGTTTGCCACCTATCCCATAAAAGACATACCTATTCATACCTATTTGTACTCGTAGTTATACTGTTGTACTTCAGTGATAGGTATGCTTTTAATCAGGATGTGGTTGCTATCTACATCCGCAAAATGTTTACATCGTCTTAGTCGACGCTTTACTGATTTGTTATTCTAATATATATATATGTATATGTATACTAATAAAACGAAAAAGATTAAAAGATTAAACACGAATTGAAAAAAAAACACTAAGATTCTTAGGAGCTGAGAAATGACGATAAACGAAGGAGAAACTGCGGGAATTGGCTAGTCTATAAATTGTTATTTATATACTATGTTTTATATAAATAATTTGAGACACCTCACACATGGCCGTCTGATCGCAAACTAGACAGATACTATGGTAACTAAATATGTACATATTAAAAGTAATTTACACCCAGACACAGAACAATATTGATCGTGCGTCCTAGGAGGGAATCGAACCCACGACCTCTGGCTGAGCAGTCAGGATCACTAACCACTGGACCAACATGCCAGTCTAGTCTGCCACCTTCAAGAGTTAAAAAAATACTGCTTCTAAACACAGAGAAAGCATTTTTTTTTTTATTTCACGACGTTAAAAATAAGGTTATCTAAAGTGAGATGACACTATCCGAACATAAGTTTATATTTCAAAACATCTTTAATAATTAAAAACAATGATTTAAACCGAATACTTCCTGTGCCATTTCACAATTTAAAAAAAATAAGGCGTTTCGAAATAAGGCGGTATGTATTTATTCATAACATATTAGGTTATGTCGTTTGATTATATAGGTTATGTCATTACATTACAAGTTTACTTATGTAAAATTTTGAATACATACAAATATATACGTCCTAGCATGTCCTAACGTGATGTAATATGGCCTAGGTTTAACCTTTCTCAATAAATAGGGTATTTAACCAAAAGAATCTCTCAAATCATATCTTAAGCATATATAATCTGTACATCTTTATACAATACTAGCCGATGCCCGGTGTTTCAGCTGCGTTTATGGTCACTGTTCAGCTCCTAGGGTCGTAGCGTGATGTTACATTACCCATAGGTAATATTCCTTAATAAATACTCTATGTAATACAAAAATAATTCATTCCAATCGGACTGAAAAAAAAAATATTCGCGCGTTTCAATAAACAAACAGAAAATTCTTCAGCTTTATCATATTAGTGTAGATTTTTAATGTTACGTACAGGATACTAAAGTGATACCAGTTGATCAGTAGCACGTTATGGAATTTACCGTTAAAATTATAAGTTTCCTTAGGAAAAACCTATAGAAACCGCAGCCGAACAATATTATTTTCATATGAATTTACTTTTAAACTTTCGCATTCCATGATAAATAATAATGTTGACCTGAATTAACACGATCACGTCCTTATATGTTAATACATATAAGGACGTGAAGGAAACATATAGGGAATTATTATTATACCATTAAATTGCCTGACGTTGCTCTGCCTAAGATTCCATTGCCCGTGGTCACCGGCTGACCATCCACCGCTGACCGTTAATTCAAGATAATTATAGATACATATTGTTGTATAATGGTGAGGTAAGACGATTAATTTTTTAGCACGCATTCAATAAAAAAACATTTCTTAAAAGAAAAACGCGTCCATGTGATCATGTAGGAAGGTAGGTACACCTAACCGGGGGATTGGGGAAGCTAGGTGCTTCCCCTAGCTTGCAGAAGACCTCTGTTAAACAAAGTGCTATGCAGTAGATTCTTCTACTGATAAATAAAACAGCAATAGGGTAAGGCACAAGTGATATTATACTATTTCGAAGGTTATTCCTCCTGTTAAACACACGCAATCAGGTGGGCGAAATGCTTGTTAGCAAACTTAGTGGTACCGTGGTGTTCTGTACGTTAGAGGTCGTGCAGGAATCTGCTATACCCTTCTTTCTTTAATGCAAATGTAGATAGATAGCTATCTATCTACATTTATATATAAGGAATTATAGCACACCAATAAATATTAGGTAAACAATCTAGAAATATAGCATTAACACACTGAGCGGTCTTATCGCAGCCTGCGATCTCTTACAGACAACCTTAGGGTGGACTGTATAGTAGAAGGTAACTCGTGGTTAACAACAACTAAATAATAAATAATTATAGTTTAAAAAACTAAAAAACACGCTTTTATAGAAAATTCAACTAAAAAAAATAAAAAATTTAATCGAATTATTGCATTATCATCGGTCTTGGTCAGGTGTGCAAAATTTGAATGAAATCTGGCCGTTTAAAGTGGGTCAAAATCGCGCCCAAAGAAGTCGTTTACAAACATACAAACAAACATACAAGTGAAGCTAATATAAAGTGTGTAAAAATAAAAAGAGAAAATAGGTATGTAATTGAATATTAATCTCTGTCTGTTTTCCCAAAATCAGAGTTACATAGTTAAATTATTCGTATTAAAATGTCAGTGATTGTTGTTCGCTTTCGTACGACTCAGTTAAAACTACAGATTTTTTAAATATGTTAAATAAGCGATATTTTATGTTGCCGTTATAATAATTAGCCTTTATTTTGCCATAGAAATATGTCAGCGAAGGCTGAAAATGACAAGACATGCGAGCTTGAAATGGGTCGTTCTCGCGTGCTGCCTGTGATTTGTCAGTATTTACTAGTAATTATCTACATACTGTATCGTATGTATATCCACTGTATATATCTATGTACTTCTATAAGGAAGACTATGTGTATAGAAATAGTGGTTAAGTCGCTTAAACGACTTGTACGTAGGTATGTAATGTAAATATGTTCAAATCTATGTTCACAAGATACTAGTTAACGAATTGATGAATTATATTTGTCGTTAGATTTAAAATGATAAGTCGAATGTCACCGCATATGTATGTATCACTATCACTACATATTATAAAACAAAGTCCCGCGCCGCGTCTGTCTGTCTGTCTGTCTGTTCGCAATGAACTGAAAAACTACTGAATGGATCTTCATGCGGTTTTCACTAATGGACAGAGTGATTCATGAGGAAGGTTTAGGTGTATAATTTGTAACCGTGTGAAGCCGGGGCGGGTTGCTAGTATATTATATAACAAAGTCCTCCAAAGTCTGTCTGTATGTTCGCGATAAACTGAAAAACTACTGAACGGATTTTCATGCGGTTTTCACTAATAGACAGAGTGATTCATGAGGAAGGTTTAGATGTATAATTTGTTGAGATTTTTTGTAAATTGATTATATGATACATCTTCAACAAACTAAACTAGTTAAAGTTTTAATAAAAATTGCGGATTTTTGGCGTCAAAGCAATCGGTAAGATTTTAAGAGGTGATTAAAATATTTAAATAAACGTTTCAGTGACTTCGACTTCATTAAAATGTGTAGTTTTAGAAATAGAAAAAAAAATACGGAATAAAATCGGATGAAAGACAAGAATAGGTAGGTGGGTACTTAATAGAAGTGAGACCACTCAGCGGTGTGGCTGCCTATCTAAGGTCTGCCGAGATTCTCGGGGGCTTCCTTCCTAGGGTATACCCCAGTCCCTTGTCTCCGAACACCGTGTGGTTTTAGTGGGTTCGATTTCGACATACCACTTCACTGTTAGCCCCGGTGAGATGACGACGCGTTTTCGTGGGGAAGATGATGTTGACAGATTGAAGAGAAAATGTACAAGAAAATAAAACTTGTATCTATAGGCAACAGCGGGCAACTGCTTGGTATGTTTATAAAATTTTGGACTGACTGTTTAACGTACACGACATTTTAATTTATTATTATCTTTAACTAAACCGCCTTGTTTTGAAACGTTGCGTGACGGCGGCCATATGGTCAAATGACCATAAGTCACCAGTAAAATAAGGTGAACAAAGACAGATAATGGGTAATTGCGGAGGGTGGAAAGTATTCCCACACATTCCCATACATGCCCCATGCATATCCCATGTCCACTGTGCCATATGGCCCCGCGATCTTATCGGAAATAAATTATTTTTATAGGTTATAGTTTACCATAAGGAAATTTCATTCCTTCATTAATTTGTTTTCGATAAGGAGTTCTCCGAAGTAAGTAGTTACTGTACAATTAGTGTTTTTGATAAGCATTTATAAAAACATTAATATAATTCATTAATATTATTTTTATACAATATATCTACATAAATAAAAATTAATGTTTGTATGTTTGCCCTCTATGCGTTCGAAACCATTGATCAGATTGTGATGAAACTTTGGTAGGGTATTCTGGGGACGCCCGCAAGGGTTCCTGGCCCAAAAAACCTATAAAAAAATTATAGCATTGCAACGCATGCCGGGTGCAGCAGCTAGTTATGAATATTGATCACTTTTAGACAAAACGAGACGTTGTCCTCCTTAAAGATAAAAAGAAATACAAGAACAATAGAGAATATTACGAGAAGGATAAGCTTTTTCTTTATTTGACACTTTATGTACAAAAAAAATGTACAATGATGGAGTTAATGCCGTAGGCATTTTCTACCAGTCTACCTTAGGGTGGTGCAGAAATGAGTGAATACGTGCACTAGATTTAAGTAGAAAAGAAAAAAAGAAACTAGGAAAGGTCACAGGAGAACATATATATATATATATACCTAGACATACACATACATAAAAAAGTAGATACGTGCTAACTTACATACATACATAATATGTATTACTGTTGTGATGATTCTGCTAGGTTCTGCGAAATGTGGGCTCGTACTTTAACCTTGAGCGAAAGACGACTAGGTGCTATCCAGAGTTCCAGAGGAGGACAGATTGAATAAGAAAAGATGAGTGAACAGACGCGGATGTATGAGTCCCAATTCTTGAGGAAATTCAGAGGCTATTTATAATCACGCTACAACCATATGAGTAGAGCAGTGACCATTTACGATGGTAAAACTGCATGGTACGGCTAGCAATAACTAACACAGAATAACAGAAGCCTCTAGTATCAAATACTAAATAAGTATTTAATGTAAGACAATGTACAACTTTCGGCACACATGGGCCGACTCGACCGGAATGATAACACGGCCTCACAGAAAACCGGCAGTGAAGCAATACTTGCATTGCTTTTCGCCGAGTGAACGACGTTCCCTGAGGCACTAACCCTTTTCCCCCCCCTCTACCCCTCTTCCACACTTCCCCTACTCCCACCTTAGTGGCCGGCAACGCACTTGTGACTCTTGAGTTGCAGGTGCCCATGGGCGGCGGTAGTCATTTACCATCAGGTGATCTGCTCGTTTGCCCTCTCTACCATAAAAAATGGATGTCCTATATATATACCTACCTATGCACATATGAAGTTCGTGTTGAGCTATGCTATTAATGTGTAGCATGAACTTCACGTCTTTTTAGTTCTCGTCCCGAGTGTGGAAAGGAAAAGAAATGTTTCCGTAAAAATTAGACGTCGCCAGGTCACGCCAAATTAAGCACGCCCGGGTTGAGACACTAGGGATGTACCTATATCGAAATTTTATGAGAAGTGTATTTTCTTTTTAATTTATACTCTGAAGGAGTTGTTGCTAGTATGCTCGGTATTTAAAGATAATTAAAAAAAAAAATCTTTGTAAAAGACAGCTCCAGACACTAGAAATAACTCCTGTGTCGCGGGGGACTTTACAAACATTCAAAAAATGGACACAAAGAACACCCAGACTCGGGACAACTAGGTAGGTGTTTGTGGATAACACAAATTTTAACTCGTGTGGGAGTCGAACCCACAACACTTAGCACACAAAAAAAAAATTAATCTTCCCATATCTTATTTAAACACAGCAGTAATAAGCCAGCAATTTTATTTTAAATTTTTAACATCACGATTAATTATAGTTCACGTACCAATGAAACCAGCTGTTTTAAATGAGGAAAGTTACTTGATTACCTATCATGTATAAGGAAACTTTAGACCACTAAATTTATAGATTAAGAGTGCCTGGCCTCTTAGGTATAATATTGATAGTCATTTATAGTATATATTTAAACTATAAATATAGCTATTACATTTTATATGCGATAAAATATTTCTAATGTGGGGCATGACTACTAAAAACCGCTTAAAAATTACTCAAGATTAGTTTGGCTGGCGCTTATTTATAAAGATATTGTATTAACTAATAAATAATGCTCAGATATTTAACGCTGTTTTTATGATTTTTATCGATAACGTCGACACTTCACCTGCATGCGACCAACACTAGATACTGTACCCCTGTCGTGCGTTGTGGATGAAAATCAACAGGTCCCGACTGCATACTGGCACCCTGTATTTTATACCACACGACTGAGAAACACTCGGCAAGATTATGCCTACTTAACTACAGGCAACAAAGCGAAAAATCCAAACATATTAAAACCTCTTCACTTATTTTTCACTATTATGGGAACTATTTTTCATGTTGGCAGCAATTAAAAAAACAAAGACCTTTTAAAAAGAAAGCAAGATGTCGAGATAAACAAAAAAAAACAAACTTCAAAATACATTATTACCTGTAGTTGTAGCTGAAATGCTACATTTAACTTAACCTATAGAGAACCAAAGATACCTTAAAGTAGTTTTTATTTTTGCTTTTTTTTTCAATTTAATTCTTTTTTCTTTGTTTTGTTACTATTAATTTACTTGTGTGCTCCTAATAAGTATTAATTTATTATTATCCTTAGTTTTTTTTTTTTTCTAAAACTTGCAACGTAAGATTAGACAACTATCTTAGTAAACGTAAACTGTAAAAACTCTATTAAAGAAACCTCTCATTAAGACCTGTGTTCAGTAATCAAAACATCGCAATGTGTAAAGGGCCCTCATAACCGATCGCAATTTGACATCGCATTGCTTATTCATGAGGTTAATTACCTAAATTGTTTTGTCCAAACATAGCATCGTTCGGGAATATGGGGCAAATGGTAGGTATTTATTACCAATCTACTATTACGTATGTATATAATATGACTATATCTATAGGGATAGATACAGATATATTACATTTAACAGTAATAATCCTAAAATTACTCTCCGTTTATGTTATAATAGGTAGGTAGGTATTTGAAAAAATAATTTTCTTTGCATATTTCTTGTCTTTCGCATCTCAGGGATTTTTTTATTGACTATGTGGCTGCGGTTGTAAATTACTTTTGATTTTAATTCGTTTAAGACAGGTCACGAAGCGGTACTAAAATAATTTCTATGGTAAAAACATATCTAGTCTATACAATTTGAAAGAAGATCTAGAAAATCGTCAATTTTAGTAAATAATCTCAGCCTAGTGCTTTTTCTTTTTAAATACACCAAACATTTTAGACACATCACTTCAACCATAATATTTGAACTCTGTTCTATTGTTAAAAAAAATATTCAAATTTTGCGCAACAAAACCTAGCTATTATATCTTCCCACCAAAGTATATCGACCTGTACACAAAATAAAACAATTATAAAGAACAGGAAGTACCGGAACAATTTCGAGATGGTTCAGCGACTCACATACTCGTATTATCACCGCTCGAAAATCAACTTTAATTCCAAAAGATACAGTTTAAAATCACATTCCACTCGATTCAGGACTTGCGTAGTTGACCGTACACATCTCGCAATCTCTTGTATGGAAATCGTACTAAAATGAGCGCAAATTACAATAGCACAATGACTAAAGGCAGTAATGATATGCATTAGATCAACATTTCTAACATACTCGTACCTACTCATGTTCGCAAGCAGACGTGTATTGAAAAATCTCTTAGAAATTATTAAAAGTTTTATGAATGCAACAAAATAACTTTCTAACAAAATGTCTTCTGAAATATGCCAATCCTTGGATATTTAATTCTTTAAGACAATAAAATTTATATAATACATATAAGAAACAAACCACGGTAGAGGTACCTCTTGCAAAAAAATCAAAATACCTATCAATCTTACTAATTTTACAAATATGAAAGTTTGTGAGGATGGATGTAGGTATGTTTGTTGCACTTTCACGCAAAAACTTCTGAACAGATTTGCATGAAATTTGGCACACATATCTATAGGCAGTTTATGACCTACATTAACACAGGATACTCGTTACAATGTTGACCAACAAGTCCCACGTCGGCGAAATCACAGGCAAAAGTGTAAAAACTAATTCATTCCGATAGACCGTTCAACATCAATGTTCTAATATTATTAATTTTTAAATTTAAATTTAGAATTATGAACCCCTTCTACTAGTAACTAACCTTCTTGACCAATCAATTTGGTCTTTCCTACGTCATAACATTCTTTGTTCGAATCCATTTTTTTTATCCGCGCCATTTTTTTTAATGGCTGCTAAAACATAAAAACATCGTCATCTATTTTACAAAGACCGTACTAACTAGTACTTTGGTTCATTATGTACGAATACAAAACACGGTCTATATAATCTAAGTACATATGTACAGTCTAATTGGAACCGTGTACTGTATACAAAAACACATAAAAGCTATGTGTGTGTGCTACGTCGAGATGTAGGTAACGGAATGACAGGTAATAATTGAGTCAAGACTATTTGGAAAATGTCTGTTTTTTAGTCATTGATTCGAAAGTAATCAATTTGTAACGAGATGATTTATGTTTCTGATTATGGAAGAAATCCTACTTAAGTTTTAAGTACAAATAATTGTCTTAAAAATAAAGTGTCGTTAAAAAAAATATTACAAAAACACACTTTTGGCCTAAAGTAAGTGGATAAATTTAAATTCCGCCAATGAAACTAACCAAATAGGTATGCTTGCTTAGGTTTATACCTCCTTACTTTTCTACATTAATATTTCCCTTTTGTTCAGGATCTTTTTAATGATCTTGACAATGTCACTGACATGATGGAATCTCATTACATTTATACTCCTATGTCCCATGCTCACTACTCTAAAGTAAGCCACTCATAAGACAAAAACAATTAAACTACAAATGAACATCGTCAAATTGTTATAATAATTTTGTTTACTAACAAACATCATACAAAAAACGTCCACATAATAAGTAAAAATGGAGCATGATTCTTAAGGACAAGAAGAACTAACTAGAAGATTGCCTACCTAAAATATTCTTGTTGTTGTTATTATTTATTATTATTCCATCAATTGCAGGTGTCCATGGGCGACGGTAGTCATTTACCATCAGGTGACCCGTCTGCTCGTTTGCCCCCTATAATTTAAAAAAAAATCTTCTAATAACTATAGACATAAGTCTAGAAAGATCACCAATTTCCCTACTTTTTATTCTATCAGTAACACAAGCAGCCCGCGAGCCGTGACGCCGGTCGCAAGTGGACACGCCACCATCGGAAGTCATCCGCTATTGATACCATCTCATTGTGTGAGCAAATTGCAGCCGGATGTACCTAACATCCAGCCACAATAGACCCCCCATACACTTTACATACGAGAAAAAATATAGATCTAATTATGTTGGGAATGTCTTAGGAAATTGTTAGAATCTTAAGCGTCCATCCGTTTTAGTAACCAAGGCAGTTTTTTTTAAACCTCGTCGCCGAAGATGGCAGGCGTTTTCAAATACCTTCCTTGTACCTATTATTATGTTTTATTGTCAAGTAAATCACTTATCTATGTTTAGTAACTTTTTCTTCTCTTATGTGTTACCTTAATTTTTTTTTAATGGCTATCCATGGGATTTAATGTTATCAAAAAAAAAAATATTTGGAAACCGATCTTTTTTCTATTTTCGAGGCAGTCATTTAATGAATAACAATCGAATATCGACCTCTGGGCGACGCGACGCTTGGTAAAGGTTTCTAAAAATTGTGTGGCATATCAGCAATCAGCCATTTTATTATTCAACTGTATCTAAGTAGTTAAAATTGCTAAATTATCACTAAAACTCTCTTTCCTACATCAAGAAAAAACAGCACGAGACATAGAAACAGAGATATAGAAACATTATTTCCAAGCAAAACTTCTGTAATGTAATATTTTAGAGCCATCTAGGTATTAATAGACAAACCGCTTTTTATTTTTTTTTAAGTCAACAAGTTCGAGGGTAATAAATGCTAAGGGAAGTAAATGATTAGTATTACTATCAACTTATTTTCTTATTAGGGAAATATTAAGTAAAGTTCCATAGAACACAATCATTCTTACAAGATAGTGAGAAACAGAGGGTAGGTAATAGTCCCGATCTAATTTAGAACTCACAAAATTTATCAAATGTGCCGTGCCGTAGGTATCAGCAATGGATACAATCACACCGTGTGTCTCACAGAATAATTTCTGATATTTTAGCATTATTGTCCTCCGAACGAGGAGTCACGCTCCAGAAGAAATTAATGCCGCCATGTGTCCAGCGTTTGTCAACCCGATACGGTACATAACTACCAACCTACAACTGTAGATAAATGAGGTAGTCTATGATCGCATTGTCTAAAGCCTCTTTCTTTTGGTAAACTATAGACAACAAAATTTTCGAATAAATGATTTTCTAACAATTAAAATTTATGTTGTCCACTTATTTCTGATCACTATAAATTACACCTATTATGTACGGTTTGTCAATATTGATATGTTTTATCTGCCATCATATTTTCCTTATACCTACTTTGTAACAATATGTGCTTTTGTTTCACGACCAACCATTACGAGAAATTATTCTGATATTCAAATAATACGATACAGCTTTTGTAGACCACGTTTCAATGTCTACCACTAACAGGAGATCGATTTCTTGATAACGATCTTGATAGGTATTCCATTTAATAGGTACCTACAGCAGGTCTGGTTGGTTTCAATATTATTTAACTTAAGTAAGAAAGAAGTATTTGCGAAATCTTTAGAATAAGTTTATCATATAAGTAGGTACCTAGAAAGTTGCTTGTAACGATTTAAAAATAACTTTAGTTGTGTCATAATTATTGCAATCCTAACAATACATCAACTTGTAAGTAATGTATTGGTACGATGCGTGTCGTAGCAAGCGCACGCGCCCGCGCTGCAGCGCGCGGGCAGGTGTGCTCGCCGTGACGCTCCCCTCCTTGTTGCAGAGCGGGCGATGCGGCGCAAGTAGCGCGGTGGGGCCTTACCCGCCGCCCGCTCGGCCAATCCCGGCGCGTCTCGCCTATGATGTCATCGGAGGAGGAGGCCGACTCACACGCGCCCTACTCGGATAAACTACTAAGGAAACAGAAACGCGCCAGACAGCGCGTGGACGCCGGTGAGCCGCGCAATTCTTACTCGACTCTCACGACGAACGGACTCGCGCCCGCGCGCGCCGCACACATGAGCGGCGGACTTTACGGCGCCATCTTCGAGGGCCGCCAACACTTTGGCCTTTTCGGACCGGGCTATCCTCCGGCCGAAATGATAAATGAACTACTTGGGCGTGCACCCAAGCAAGAAGACAATAGCGATGAGGCGTCCAGTGGAGACATTGCGCACCGCGTGCTGCGCGATATCTTGCAAAGCCGCAAGAAGGAGCTCCTTCGCCTATCGCCTGACAATAACAATGTGCTCGCGAATAACAACAACGACGAGCCCAAAGAGAAGATGTCCCCGGAGCGGCCGGTATCGCGTGACTCTCGCCAGGACCTGGACGACGCGTTACTGGCGCTCGACAGTGCCGGCGACTCGCGCACTCCTCCGCCCCTGACGCATGCACCTAATGGATCTGATGCACTACTAGCGCCTAAGTCGGAACCAGAAGACCGTGATAGTGACGCTCAACGTTCCTCCCCGCGTCCGCTCGATGTGAAACGTGCTCGTGTGGAAAATATAGTGTCGACTATGCGTTCCAGCCCCGCGCCGCAGCAACCACAAGTGAACGGCTGCAAGAAACGGAAACTGTATCATCCGCAGCAGCATGACGGGGCTGCGGAGCGCTACGGGACTAGCCACGGCAGCAGTGCACAGACAGTGTCGGATGATTCCGAGGATGATGGTGAGCGACCCATTGAACGTAAGTTGGTAGAAAAAAACGCTTTAAAATCGCAACTTAGGACAATGCAAGAACAACTCGCTGAGATGCAAGAAAAATACGCGCAGCTGTGCAATCGTATGGGACAGGAATCTGAGACAAACGATAATGATGGTGCTTCTAGTGATGTAGAACAGATTGAGGACCCAGTGCCTAAGTCAGAACCCGCGTCACCTGCTAAGGAAGTGCCCCCGCCCATACCAAATAGTGTTGCACCTAATATGCTCACACAAGTGATGCACAAGATGATGACGTCTAAGATGCATGCGCACGCAGTAGGTCATCCACACTTGCCAGTGCCCGGGCTTAATGGTACGCTACCGATGCTGCCACACCTGCAACCCGGTGACCACATGCACCCCCCACATCCGCATCAACATCTCAATAATGCTGCTGCTATGTACCTAAATGTAAGTCAGAAGTTGTTCCTAGAGCAAGAGGCTCGTATGAAAGAAGCTGCTGAGCAGCAACAGCATCAGAATAACCAACACCAAAAGCCACAATCGAACCAACACTCACCACAGCAGAGACAAATGGGACATACGCCAAAGCCTCCACCATCATCGGAATTAGCCGAGCGGCTTGACGCGCTCCGAAGTAATACAGGCTCCGTTGGGCCTGTAACTGGAGCTGATCTCGAGGGACTGGCGGAGGTACTTAAGAATGAGATCACCGCATCACTTGCAAGCCTCATCGACTCCATCGTGACACGCTTCGTGCATCAACGTCGTATTATGGGCAAGCAATCTGAAATAGCGGCAGCGGCAGTCGATAAGCTCAACTTGGACTTCATGAGAGCACAGCGGATACTCGCCGAGAGAAAGTCACCGACCCCAAAGCTACCGGAGAGGCCGTCAGGACAGATGTCAGGTAACCAACCCGTCCATCACTCGGGTGCGCCAAACGGCGTCCCGTCATTTATGACACATAATCCAATGCTGATGCCTCAAATGAATGGCCCCCGCGCGTCGGGTGGTGTGGCGTTTCCGCTGCACGCCGAGGCGAGCGGGCCTGGCCACGGTGCTCACGTGCGACCTCCAACAGGGTTGTTTCAGGCACCGCCGAAACCATTAGCACCCCTCTACGGGCACATGAATGGACACTTCGACCGGGAGCCTCATTGCGAGCAGAATGAGGCGCTCAACCTAGTCTCCACACCGAAAAAGAAGCGGCATAAGGTGACGGACACGAGAATAACACCTCGCACGGTCAGCCGGATCCTAGGTGGAGAAGGTGTGGGGCATTCACCGGAAAGTAAATTCCCGGAATCACCGTCACCGCGACCTTTCACTGGACTGTCTACAACTGTGGCAATTACAAACCCATCACTGCACGAAAGCCAGGTTTTCTCGCCATACTCACCTTTCTTCGGGGCCGGATTGGCACGGTCGCCTCCAGCAGTGCCCGAACGGGAGTCACCACCATTGCCACACGCGCCAGCACTACTGCACCCCGCGTTGATCGCGGCTGCGCATCATGCCTCACCTGATTACCTACGCCACCACCATCCGAGCGTGGGCCACCACGCCGGCCCGCAGCACCACCCACATATGGACGCACAGGACCCGCACTCTGACTGCAACTCCACAGACCTGCCTTATGACGGAGTTCTGCCTACTATATCCTTTTCAAATAGATTATTACAAACTATTATAGACTAAATTGAAATTCACAGGTAATTTTAAATCGAGGTTAACTTCGTGGATGAAATCGGAGCTTAGAATACAACAAATCCTTCACCACAAAACGCCCACTCATATCTTATTTCTGTAGTGTTTAACCTTACGACTGCCGCCGCCTACTTCCTACTTACTGGTTAGGTATTACGACTGTGGAAACCTCACAAATGTTGTGGTTTCTACGTTTTCCACGATCCCAGGCCTATTGTATACTTACAAAACACTATGGCTATTATTTGTACTCATTAGTTTTTCCTTGCATTCTTAACAATATTAAAATAACCCAGTCTTAAAATAGTTACAAGGAATGACAAGGTACTTGCGTAATATCGCAAAGCGCTTAGTCATTTTGATATTTAAATGCGTTCTTAATTTAAAAAACTCTTTATCTCAGGTTTCTTAGAAATTGTCAAAGATTATTAAAAGATTTAATCGTAAATCTATATCTTTGGAAATTGTATTAACCAAATAATATACATAAATGGGCTTACTACCAACACAATAAAAATAAAATAACTCCGATGTTACAATTACGCTTGAAGAGCAGACAGCGGCTAAGGCACGTTATAAGATTAGAAAATGCAAACGGATTAAGTATTTGTGGTGCTTCGTGTTGTGTTCACGATCCAATCAGATTTTATATATTTTTAAATAGACTATCTTGAGGGCTAGCCAGCCCTATTAAGCGCCTTAAAAAAAAATATCAATCATTACTGAAAGATGAAATCACTTTTTTTTGTGTTTGCCTAATGTATTTTTTTATTACCCGTGTACATATTTACAATAAAACCTTGACTCCATTGCACTCCTCAACATTGACGCCTATGCACCTGCGCAAGGCGAAACTGATGTTCTTCTGGGTGCGGTACCCAAGCTCGGCCGTCCTCAAGATGTACTTCCCAGACATCAAGTTCAACAAGAACAACACAGCACAACTTGTCAAGTGGTTCTCTAATTTTCGGTAAGTTCCCAATTTTTTTTTTAATCATCTATTGCAGTGATAGTCGAGTGATCTAACCTTTCTGTACTGACACTTACGATGCGAATTCAATCGCAAGGAACCTTCTTATATCTACTTATACTTCTGACTTACAGAAAATAAATTTCGTAACGCAAATTAATTATGACTTGCTTTGAAAACTTTGTAATCGAATAACTTCACTTCACTACTTACCTAACGTAATGTTGCCATTTGGCAGTATAGTTTTTTTTTTAAAGGAATACGTTTAAGGATTTTTTTATTGTGCCTAAAAAGTCTACTACTTTTATTACTCCTAGTCTATACAGACAAAAGTTATCGACTATTATCTCAATTACTTATTTATTTATTACTTTTTTGTTTTGACTTTTTGTCTTTGTTGACACTTGTTTTCATGGGTCGTTCTTAGTTAAAATTAATTTAAGGTCCGTGTCTATTTTTGAATTAAAAAAAAACTTTATTTAAAATAAAGAATTGTTAGACTTATGCGTATTCATGAGCTAGCAGAGTAGCATCGTATTCGGAAAGTTCAAATATTTTATCAAAAACATATTATTTTATTCCATGTAATAGTTTCTAAATTTTAATTCTCATTAAGACGATCAGTCTTCACGGTCGCACGGTTTAGTATTAAAACGGTTACATAATATTGTGGTAAATACGTTTTAGATATGAACTCATTTAGGGCTAAAAACAAGTCTGATATTAAATTTAATGGTGCATAAATACGCGGATAGATTAATTATTTTAAATGGCAATTTACGTAATATTATCCTTATTTACAGAATTCGTGATATATGATAAAGAACTTCAATACTTGACGTGTACCTATTTACTTGCCGTTTAATCACCTGAAGTAAGCTATTTAAATACTACCTACTATTGTTCTTAATACCGTTATAATGTAATTGTTTGATAAACTTTAATAATAATGCTTCATTTTCATGATTCACGATACATAATTGGTTATTTACATAAAGATATTCAATCAGTTGAAGTTACTTTTTGTTTTGTTGGTACTACTGACATAAAATAACTGTACCTGGGAGACTGGGAGCTTCGCTCGGTAGCTTTTTGTAAAACCGACATTTTTTTGTGTAAATTTGCGTTTTACAGGAAATACTACTAAATACAAAAATTGCTAGATTAAAGCAATAAGATTGTCTTGATAAAAACTTGATGGAAAATAGTCCATAGATACGTACATTTTAAAAATATCTGACAATTTTAAATTGATCGGTATTATTGAATTTTCAGTCACATCTTATCTATGTAAATGCGTTTAACGTTCAAAATAGGGTTAAACTGATTGATTAATAGCAATTCCGACATCTTCCTTTACAGTAAAGGGTTTTGGATTCACTATTTCCTAATTATCAAATTCACGGTAGGGGTGCCACCCTAAACAAAATGTCGAACGGGTGTAAACAAATAGACAATTTAAAATTGTTTATATTGCATTCGAACCGATTGACTTGTTTTTATTAAATTAAATACAATACAACTACGTATTATACATAAACTACAAATAAACTATTGTAGTAGATTTAAGTTGTTTTAAAATTACTCTGCATTAACAACTAACAGAATACATGATGGAGAGATTACATTTAATGACATAAGACAGGAAATAAATAGACAAACACAAATACAGGGTAAAACTACCCTCTAATTGAGGTAATTCAAAATATCGAGTAACAGATTTTTTCTAGAATAATCATATAAATTTAAAAGACGCCGCCTAGACACAGGGGAAAGACAATGTAGTCTCAATAGAAAGAAAAAAACTAAGACTTATTCTTTGTGCTGATATCGTAACGATACTGTAGTTATTTACACGTTATTAAAAACATGAACTTACAAAGGTCTGTGAACATTTAATAAGGTTTACGGAGTAGATATACCTAAGTATAAATTTTAGATAGATTTACTATTAATTAAGGAATAATTCGACAAGGATAGGCCGATGATCAAGCCTCCCACTTTTATTTCGTTTTACGTACCTAGCTAGGTACGTATAGGTACATTACAAAAAATGTTTGTCATGTACATTTAGCTAACGAAGCCAAACACGCCAAAATGAACTAACGTTGAAATAGTATAGTATAATACTTCAGAGTATAGTAAATGATCCCTGATTCGTTAGAAATGATGACATCCACCGAGACCTAGGAGTAGATCTTGTTAGGGAAGTAATAAAACAATACGCCGAAGCACATGAACAAAGGCTTCTTCAACATGTGAACGTTGAGGCTTTCCAGCTCCTTGACACCACGGAAATAGTTAGAAGACTAAAAAGAACTAAGCCCTTTGAGTTAGTTTAGTGAAGTTAGTGTTAAGTAGTGCAGTGAGTGTTACTCTTAAAGAACACATGAACAAAGTGTCTTTCCACAAAATAAATTTGTAAGTTTTTAGCAAATTAAGTTCAACCAGCTCCTCCAGCATCAACTAAGTTGGGGTCGGTTTTCAGTCTAACTAAGAAACAACCGAATTTCGATATTTTACGTGAACCGACTGCCATCAGACCTCCACAACCCAAGTACTAGGCGATATCGAAGTTCTGTAGTTAGAACAGGTTGTCGGACACAAAACACCTTATACTCCTTTAAATTACTATGTTTATTACAATATTAAAATTATTGGTAACTGCGTAAAATATTTTCACATACCTACTCAAATATATGAAATACTTTCGATCAAACGGCTACAAGCAACGGAAAAATCCGCCCAGGTATTGATTTCTACTCGACAAAATTTTCACGTTATCTAAGTCCATTGATAAGAGGCACCTGCCATAAGCCCCGTGCTTCTATGATAAACACCTTCCCCCTTCTTTTACGCTAGCTGATTATTCAAATACGATCGGCATCGATAACATACCTAATCGTATAATATACACGACAACAAATTGTTCAATAAATGACCTCAATCCGTCCATTTATCTGCCAGTTATATCCTGAGACTTACATCATCATCTAGCATCTGCAAAGTCTTAATATGTCTTAATATAATATAGTATCAGAATTCTAATGATTGGCTTCTTTCTAGTATCAGAATTCTAACGATTGGCTTCTTCCTAGTATCAGAATTTTAACATTCTGGTGTTTAATATTTAAAAAAAGTTTTATCTTATAACACACTTTTATTAGCTTGGCATGTATGTATGTTTGTAAAGGAATGATTTTCACCCCCCTCAAAACGTCGGATTAATTTGAAACTCTGAACACTTATCAAGGACCGATGACAAGGCAATAATTTTAATAGTTTTTTCCATTATCCTGATCAAGATCTTCAGGATTAGCAACTTTTTTACATCCGAAGATACGGTAGTGTTTGCACCAAGTACGCGTTTAAAATAAATATTCCGCAAAAGGAGCCTGAGAAACAGCGACAAATCCGAGGAAGATAATAAATAATAAATTATCGTTAAAAAAAATAAAAAAAACCACGCAAAATTGTTAAATTGAACTTAACAATGGAAAATAAATACTGGTAAAAAAAAACTAAAAAACATTCTTTAATAGAAAACCAAACTAAAAATTAAAAAATAAATAATATTTAAAAAAAACTCAAAAACTTTAATAGAAAACCAAATGAAAAAGTAGACAATAATGTTCAATAAATTTAAATTAAGAATAGTGTGATTATAAAAAAAATATATATATTTTATTGTAAAAAAGCGTCAGGTGATTTTTAAGATATTTTCTACTTTAATTACTTTAATTAATAATTAATGACTACTTTTACCATCATTTAATTAATTTTGACATCAAGCACCCCAGGCTTTTTTAAAGCATGTTTTTGATTTTTTTAACTATTATTTATTTAAATATGAAAACACAGGAATATCTTCATAACGAAAAAACAAAAGTTCAGTTTTAAAATAATAACATAATAATGAATTGCTAAACGTAGTCTGAACAAAAATTCAAAGAAAGTGTTTTATATGAGAGATTAATAATATTATAATAACATCCTAATCTTATTAAATTCTTTGACTGGCTGATTCAATATCACCAGATCGATTCGATATCGTTTTATTATCGTATCGGTTCTACCCCGTTCGCAGAATACGCCTGATGTCGCGATGTTTGCAAACACTTCAGCGATGTTGATATAACGACTTTCATATTAAAGCTTTCTATTGCTATCTCAAGCTTGTATTATCATTATCTAAGTAGATAAAACGTTACTGAGTGAAAGCATTGATAATACTTATCATACTTATACATGTGTGTAGGCAACAATTTGTTCAAGTTCTAATTTTGAAAATGTATTTCCCGCGCAGTCAGAATCGCCAACTATGTTTTTTTTATAAAGTCATTCAACGCACAGCGACAAAAAAAATGATCTCTTAAATCAAAACACGTGGAAATCTTCCTTTCACGACTTAATACAACTTAGTCCATTAGCATTGTCCCCTTAATGGTTGCATTGTGGACAACGGAAAACGGCCATTTCCTTCGCGATAAACATCTCTGAAAGGACTGAAAGGGTGAGGGTAGTTTTACACGAAACGCAATTACTAAGGTGTCCGACAAATGCTTTTTTAAAGGGACATCGATTACGCTAAGTTTAAAAAACATGCCTTGAGTTGTCAAGGTAAAAATAGTGGTCATTCTATAACAGCCTTTTAATTCATTCATAGTGACTGTGACAGTCATCCAAACCATAGACGATTTCATACTTTTCTTTTCCTATCGCTAGTTTATTTATAATTAAAAAAAAACTTTCATTTATCGATAACTAACGCACTAATATTGTTATTTTTATCGGATTTACCATAATTAAATTTATCTGAGTGCTAAAAGGCTATCGGTAACTTTAACTTTACATTGATTAGAGGGAGTTTTTTTAATTAATAATAATCAGACTTACTCACTGTAACAAGCAATTTGTACTCGTAAAAACAATTCTAATGAGATTTAATAGGCACGAACTAATCTAGTTGATTAGTAAACTTCATGATAACATTATAAGTACAGTTGAATCGAAAATAAAATTTAAGTACCTAATGTATTTGTGCTAGTAAGTATAAAAATGAACATTGACAACAAGAATAGGGCGTACGAAAAAAGCTATGTTCTAATTTTAAATATTAACTTTCAATTTCAAAATGTCAACTTTCATTCGAGATTTAAAGATATAAAATCATAAGTCCCCCATACACGTCCAGCCACTTGTTGACGTGTAGGACACCTCGAGTGCTCTAGCAGCCGAGAGCTCTCCTTGTGTCTTTTAGACGCTTCGGATCTAAGCAGACTTTAAGTTTGTTTTCTTTTATATTAACCTCAACACTACCATACTATCGCAGTTTAACCACTAAAGTGAACATGTTAACATAATATCCAAAACTTTCTTAATTACTATTCAGGTTCAACAATAAAATAAGAATTTGTGTACCTTTTTCGATCAGGAGTACTAAACTTTTAAATAAATGGTTGTGAATGTGAAACGTTTCATTATTTTGCAAGCCCAAAGAATTTAAAAAACCAGCTGCAATGTATCAACTTTTCTAAACAAGTCCGCTGGCTATATTAACGTCTTCATCTCATTCAATAACGCTGCAAAAGTTCAAACAAACACAAAAGTCTTCACAGAAACTTCCCTGGAGGGGCAAAACAAACATCCTTTACTCAAAGTCGATGCAAAGACAAATTCTTTTGGCGCGCGAACTCAAAGAAGTGAGCGGGCTCGCAAACAAAGAGTCACTCGTAGAATTAGCCGTTGCGGGCGCGACGATAGCACTAATTAGCAACGGTGACTCGTTTAAGTTATTTCGCTTAATTAAGTTGCGCAGAAGTGGTCTGCGGCCGGCCGGGGCAGAGAAGGCGTCGTAAATTGTTAGAAACACGGGCAACACTCCAATTAATCTTTTTACACATCCAACTAGTCGCATGAGGGTGTGCACTTAGACCAGTCGAGGTAAAAACCTTTTAAGCGGTTTACACACAAGCATACGTACCCACGCAACCTCCCGTGTTGATTTCATTTATCTACAAAATGTGCTTACATCATAAAATCTACACGAGAGATATAAGTCTGATGTTTAGGGTTTAAATTGTTTAAATTGTGCATAAATGATATAATTATTTTATTTTGATTTATAATAATCTTTAATAATATAAAAATCACAAGTTATACAAAAATATTATATGCAATGTTTAATTTCCTTTATATGTATATATGTATATATGGTAACAATATTTATTTCAATTTAAATTGGAGAAACATAATCAACGACCGAAACGTTTTCAGCAATATCATCGGTTGCGCAATATTGTAACTGAGATTTAAATTCCTCATCTGTAAGGACTCTTACACTCGGGATACGGAAATGTTACCAACCTTACGTCGCAATTTCCACATGCCTTTTTAACTTACCGTGCTAACTGGCTGAGGCTGTACATATTTATTTCAATATTTAATGTTGTAATTAAAAACTTAAGTGTACAGTTTATTGGATCGCTATTTTATACGCTTCGACGTACTCAAAACGTCACCAAAGTGTAAAGGAAAAATGTATTAATGCAAACACTTTTACATAAGTAAATGAAGGTTCACATAATAGAGTGTAGAGACAAGTCTAGTTAGTGTCACTAATTCATCCCCCGCCTTGCAGTCGCCGTGTACCGCATTGTATACGAAAACTGTAAAATTTAATTGGTTGACTAATACACTGCGCTCGGATGGAGTCTAATTTACGTGTTAACATTTTTAATAAGGCCAGGGAAGGCTAGGGCGCCAAGTGGCCGGCCATTTATATCGTACCACGCTCATACGAGCACCTCCAGTAATTAAAAGGACCCTTTCGAGGAAGCTTATGAGTAGTTTTCCTTCAAAACCTGCTAATCACACGTCACAAGTTTTTACTTCTATGGATACTGTCGCTAGGAGCGCCCAGCTACTCAACCGCCAATCCCATTAGTAGGCGAGTTTATTTAGCATAAGAATTCGTCAAAGCCCCGTACACAGCGAAAAAGAACGTCACGCCTTAGTATTAAATTCTCGCTAACGTGTCTTTACTTCCGAATTAAAGTTCACACGCACGCAACGACGTACGTAATAGCTGTAGAGGGTGCGGCCTTATATTTACATATCATTGCGATACGTTGGCCATTATAAAATATTAGCCTTTCGTAGCCATCGTCGTTAATAATATAATTAAAACATGTGAAGGCGCGGTCTTACTTATCGGCGCGATCAAGGAGTGAGTCGTGTATAAGAGGGTTTTATAGTACATCCAAAATGACGTTTCACGTTATACATTATCTATGCCATTAAAATTTAAATTCGTTCTAGAAATATAAAATAGTTTTAGAATATTTTGAAAGAAGCAGCGAATAGAATAATTCTTTTGTTGTCATGACCATTAGAAAACGTAGATAAAGTTTGCAATTACTTCACCGCATGGTAGCCACGAGCACAAGCAAACGGCCGATGTAACACAAAATGTATGTGCCTACTACCATCCATCAGCTAATGAGAGAGTAATTAGAAAAGTGGTGGTTTCTTCCGACAACCGACCTTATCTTGTCTTTGCTGGAAAAGCTTTTTAATTACTACCCTTCAGTGGGCCAATCACGTTGCACGTTGTCTAATAAACAACGACGCATTCCCTTAAAATAGAACATAAAGTAATGTTAATATATCGTAAAAAACACTTAAATAATTTTTTCATGTAGATTAAAAGTACCAGGAATGTATAAACACGTGAATATTTGTTAGCCAAGTATAACTAGTGTTTTGTCATGCGAGGTCGTCCACGCCTTGCTTGGTCTCGAAGGAGCGGGCGCGTCTTTCATTAGCCTCTACACCTTACAGGTATAATGACATGGGTTTTCGGGCTGGAAAGTCACGCGATTTTTTACGAGGGCCGAGTATGAGTTAAAATGTATTTAAGTGTTACTAAGGCATTTTTATTATCTGTGGTGGCACAAAGCGAAAAAAAAAGGATGACAATTCTAAATTCATATGAAGTAGAACTTTCATCTGGCTTCGTTCTAAATTTAAATTTCAAAAGTATTTAATTTTTCACATAAGTGCGACGACATTTATTTGAATTTGATTACAACAAAATTAACTTAACAATAAAATTATTATGTTGATTAAATATTTCTAAGAATATAAATGTCTGCAATATTGTTTTGTCCTTAATGTATCCTTAGGTACTGTGCCCACTATCGGGGGCAACGGAAGTCGAACAGTTCGTTCTTATCTGGCACAGCAAGGCGGCTAGCTGCCATGATTGTCATACCTAATAATGTTTTGTAATCGGAAATTTGAAATTAACGTTTGTATACATTGATCTAAGTTATTATATTAATAATAAAATGAGCTGCATTTATCTGCAACTAGAGGTGACCAAAATGTCGAAATTCAGGAATAGGTAATTCATAAAATTTTGATAAATAAGCTCCGCCGAACTTTGGTTAAAAAAAGATTCTGCTACCTACCTAGTAATCAATTAGAACGTGATGGAACAAATGATAAGAATTGTTACCGAATTTTGCATTTCTAAATTATTTATCCTGTGTATCGGTGTCGTGTAATTCGATAAGGACATATCGATTTCAGCAATATACATGTAATCTAGTAACCCGTTTTCAAAGATACGAATTTGCAGTTTTTTGATTATTTTATTTCATGCCAATAGGTCTTATGAAACTTCAGATCGCAGAAACAAGGACACCTTGTTTCTGTGATCTGAGAATGAACAATTTGGTTTTACACTCACCCTACAGCATATTTTCTCTTCAAATGTTAGAATGTACTTACGACCTATTTTTATTAAAGATTTAAATCGTTGACTTGTATGTGACTATATCATCATCAATACTCAATACATACAAATAAATAAAATTGAAGTGTCTGTTTGTAATGTCAAAATAAAAGTTATTTTTTAAACTTATACAGTTATTCGCACGATACCTATGCCTAAAAATCAGTTTTTTTTTAATTTTTGTCTGTCTATCTGTCCGTCTGCCTGTCTGTCCGTCTGTCTGTCTGTTTGTTTCGGCTAATCTCCGGAACAGATCGACCGATTCCCACGGGACTTTCACTGGCAGATAGCTGGTCTTATAATGAGTAACTTAGGCAACTTTTATTTTTAAAAAAGAATTAGGGTACCGCGCAAAAATATATAAATATGTACACGCGAGCGAAGTCGCGCGGGAACTGCTAGTTATCTTTATAAAATAAATCAAACGTCCACCACATATTTACTTACAATTCGATATTCAGAATTGAGAATAAGTATTCTCAGTTCAATGATACGATAGACGTTTTATCACAATTTGAAAACGCCGGAATTTTCTTCAAAAAGTCATACAATTCTGTAAACTAAGTATTTAGATAATATTTGATACAAACCAATAGATATTTGCTTCTAAAAATAACACCATTATACATATATTATAATTATGGTTCTCACAAAATGAAGTTGGTTGGCCGATCGATGACTAACTGTTTTCAACAATATTACAACAAAATTTTCTGTATATGATACTGATATCCATAGGTATACTATTGTATTCTTTAGAAGTATGTCAGGAAAACAAAGACGCAATTATTTTATACCTACATAGACATTGGCAGTCAAGAAAAACAAGAGCTAAATAATTAAGAATAAATTGATATCAGAGACTTAAAAGTCCCCTATTGACATAATGTGACTCACTAAAACTATTTTTAATCTACGTAACATACTTTTGTCACACAGAACTGTATTTATATTTTTAATATCGAAAAAAACTTATATTAAGGTGTAAGGAGCGTGCATGAAATAGTGAAAAAGTGTGGTAGGCAGTATACACATGGGAAATTAGGAAAGTACGGCAAGTCGTCGCGACCCGCCCTAAGACGTAATTAATTAAGGTGTGTACCTACCCTTATTTTTACGAGAATATTGTACTTTGTATTTTTTTTTAAATAAATGTGACAAATAATAACTATTGAAGTGACAAGGATCTTTTGGCGCGTAGATGACATTGAAATAAATGACAAAAGTACGACCTTGATTATAGTTAATACAAACTCCTTATTTTCAAGAAATACTTCATGGCACAAAGTCACATTATTGTGACTTGACATTTAGACAGGTTAAACTGTATTTTTTGATACCACTGAATTTTTTGTTTTAAATAAAGCGCGGTTAACAATATGGAAGTCGCTTAAAGTGACGTTTTAAAATAATTTTGACAGTCCTTTTTATAGAAATGCGCCAAACGACTCTCACTCCTATTTCATAATAATATATGTATACCTTACATGAGTCCGTCAAACATTTTTTTTTTTTGTTGTTTGGCACAAGTAACCCGCTGTAAAATTCCTAAGCCTAAAATCATCAAAACTCGACTTCGAAATATGAAAATCTGAAGGTGACCCTTGACACTTACCATTAATTTCTACCGTTGTAAAATCTTGACGAGTGGCAATGATAGTCACCCTGGGGAAATAACTTAAGTAACGACGCAAGCAAGTTTATATCTAGTCGCATTAAAGTAATTATCATTAGACACACCCGCCATATTAATATCATGTTAATGCCTATGGAATATCATTTAGTTCCGTATTGCGGCGCCGCCGAGAATCTTTATCTGTAATTGAATTCATATAACAGAGGGTATCTTTGGCTATTAATAATCCCTTCATTTAGCGATCTCTTTGATAATAAGTAGGTTATTCAGTAAAACACAATACTTTTTTCAATTATATTTTTTTGTTAAATCTCTGAATAATTTATTTGAAAAATTTCAGTCACAAAAAACATGCTTCCGACATAAACTAAAACATTCACAAACGGAAAATCATAATAAAATAGCATTTAAAAAAACTGTTTTGAAACTGTCTCCCAACAGTAATTAACGAACTAATTCAACGATCAAGTAACCGTGAATGGTCAGCTTTATGTGGCCCTTAAAAGGCTACGCGTACGTTTAACCCTTCCTTTTTCAAAAAAAAATTAATACCGAAGCGAACTGAGTAGTTGGGGGTAATAAAATCTCGGCAAGCTCTCAAATGAGCTGAACTTTTGAAGCCTACGGTACAAGACAGACGGGTCAGCGAGCGAGGGAGTCGGGCACAGGGTCGTATTCGAACTTATAAAATCATAATTATATATTATACATGCCTTATTGATGAGTAAAATTAATTTACTTATTAATAACGTATTTAGTGAGGTGTTAAGAAATGTCTTAAGTTACACTTCATCAAATTTTATTTTGGTATGGTCCGTAAAAGTTTACAATATTTTTTTTATTCCATAAACTCATAGTTTGCAAGAACGAATGCTAAACCCTCGGCAATGCAAAATACACTGAATATGTAAGCAAAACTTCTGTACCATATAAACGACAAAAAAAGCAGAAAATTATTAGCATTATCCTATACCTACAACCAACTAAAATGTTTGTTTCCGACTTTAATGTAATGAAAATTCTTCTTCTTCATCGTCACACTCTTAACAGAGTGGTCGTCACATCAGGGGTGGTGGCGAGCTTCACAACAATCCGTCGCCATTCCCCCATATTTATTCTTTATGCACAAAATGTATCAAAGGTGAACTTAATGCCGTAGGCATGTTCTCCCAGTCGACTTTTGGGCGATGCAGAGACAAAACAACGTACAAACAACAACAATACATTCGTGGAGAGGACCATAGAGTGCAGTTTTGATTTGGTCGGTCCAACGCATTGGTGACCTGCCGCACGCTCTTGTGCCTTCGAATTTTCCCTGCACTATAAGTCATTCCACATATGCGTCTTCTCGACGTGTTATGAAAATATAACATTTTGAATTTCTACTATTTAATAATTAAAAGCGTTCCTGGAATAAACTGATAGCTAAACTAAGTTGAAATCCAAATGAGGAAAACTGTTTTCGCTTCAATCTTTTTTCGCCTTATTCGTTAGTTACTAAATATACTAAAATGAATAATCTAGAAATAAATAAGTTTCCACACCTGTTTTGCGAAAAGCGAAATAGTTACATGAATATTTAGTTAAGTTCGGTGCCTACCTACACTTTATCACTACTTAAAATAATCTATTTTATACAACTAAGATGGCAAATTAGTACATCAGATGATGGTAAGCGGTGACCTGTGCTAAAAACAAACGCAACGTTTAGCTATCACTCGCAGTTTGCAAGCCATACCTTACCTGCTTACCTATAGATTAAAGAGGACTTATCAAAAACTAAAATCAAATTTAGAGATCTCAAGAGATATCGATGTTCTGAGACATAAGAATAGGTTCCATACATATTGGGGAGTCCGTTGCTGTAGAGTAAGCCGGTCTTGACAGTGGGCCTGTCTAATTCACTGTCAAGTACGATTGAGATCAGGAAATCAATCATATTAGTGTGAACTAAGACTTACACAGAACTCTTCTGTCTGTTCTATCTCTTTGTAATGAGGGATTATATTTCTGGTATATACCAGAAATATAATCCCTCATTACAAAGAAGAAAGACAAAATTAATGCTCAATAAATCAATAAAAGTTATAGCAATACGTTTACGCTTTTGTTTTCCTCTTCGTATATTTCTTTTCAATTTTAACAGTGATCTAAATGTTCAAATGCTTATAAAACACCACAAACTAAACATGAAGTGCCCTAAGGTTAGCAAGATAACGTAAAACATTCGCGAGAAAGTGGCCCACTTACAACTACAGATTATCGTCTCGACCCGCATGCGTCGAGACTTGGACAGAATAAAAAATATTCGCACAGAAGTTACACGGCAGACATTAAAATTGTTTAAAATTATCATACATACTTTAATTTTGCTAGTGATATCACGTAATATGGTAGAAAAGTGTATAACAAAAAATCACAGAACGACAGCGGTCCGTAACTAAAGTTTCATAAACAAATCTCATGGACACAATCTATTAACACGAATCAATGATCGAAGCCTGTTTCTAAACAACTATCAACTAAAACTCATTGTGCTATAATTTTCCAGTCCGAATTCAGCCCTGTGCCGGACGGCGCAGTCTGAAAAAAAGTTTTTTCACTAACTGAAGCATTAATCCGGCCCGGTATTAGTTTACTCGCTTTTACTTGTGTGTGTACTATGCATGTGTGCGATACCGACCAACTTTTTTCCATAGAGTGTGGAAAATGCAGATGCGTCGTTTTAAATAGCCACCGTAATTAGTGAATAGAGTGACTGATTGGCTTTTTAAGGCTTTGGCCTTTCAATTTATGTTTCTTCTAATACTTTTACATACAGACTCCAATTACGGTATGGCTTTATATTGTTTCCATGTAATTTTACTTTGATAAAGGACTTATTTTAATAATAGCTGTTAAATGCAAAAACACTACAAGAGATCAAAATTTGCATTGTTTGATTTGTGAAGATGCTTTAAAATATTTTGCTAAGAAAACTTAACTTTACTATTATATTTATTGTTTCATTTACATTTAAAACTACGTCGTTCATACGTATTAAAGCTCATTATCGAACATGGCGCATAAAACTGCATTGTTCTGCGTAAAATAATGCAACCTCTATAATCGCAGTACTCTGTAAAATGCAGTCTGTCGGCTCATTCTCCCGTGCTTCACGAAACCTGGACGCCGTCCACTCACACTCACACATACAGGTAATACACCATCACAAACATACCATTAGTGTACATACACGTAAGTATACAGAGCAAGTGTGTATAGAGAGTACTTGGTCTGCAGTAACTACCTACGGCTTTTTAATAACTATTGTATTTGGAAACGATCGAAATGAGTATGTTTTCTGTAGTCGTTCGGAAATTGTCTGGTAACTAGTTTTGGAAGTGCGTAGCTGTTGATGAGGGTTTACGGCAAGTATTAAAAACTGCAGTTGTCTTTATTAGTAGGCAGTATGGATTAAGAAGTCTATCAAAGTTTTGTGGTTGATTTTACGCTAAACAAAGATAAATAGGGCCAATAAAGTATTTCAAAAAGTGAAATACATGGTCTGGACAAATTACTTTGAGATATTTGAGATAAATAAGATATGGCACAGAGGCTCGTATTTCTTCCGTAGTGAACCACTTCTAAATAATAAAACAACAAACCTGGAGTAAATAATTCAAATACGTGGTTGAAGTTTTTACACGAATTAAAGTTCACCTTGTAGGTATTCATATCCACTATTTTCAGCGCCTCCTTGTTTATCGAAGTTAATTAAACCACTATACACAATTGGTTGTTTTTAATTTGAGAGATTAATAATTAAAATTATACATTTTAATTCTGAATGGAAATTTAGAGAATGTTTTAAAATGATGTATCTAAACTATCTAATACATGTAATATCCTGTAAATGTCGTTATATGTATGTATTTAAAGAATGTTTAAAAATAATGATGTTATACTCGTATGTATTATCCTGTGAAATTAAACATCGTTTATTTTTCCTTTACAATACCTACATGTACCTATTACATACATATACAAGTAGGTGTATTACGATAAGTATTTTCCCAATGACGTAAATTATGAATCCTAATTAAAATGTTTAAATTTAATTAAGTACTAATATTTTTAGTTTCATTATTAATAAATGTACCTAAATATTCAGTGATATCGTCGTTTCTTAGCAGTAACTAAGGAAACTAATCACTTAGTTTATATATTATATAAACACATATTCCAGGACTTACATTTATTAAATATATCATTTCCTTAAGTTTATTGTATCGGCAACTCCTTCTAGAAGCGCATTATATCGATAAACGTACCTCGAACTTGTATTGCCTTCATTTATTTTATGCGCAATAGCGACACTATATTACGAGAATGTTTTAAAATTTTCTCAATAATGTAATAATTTGTATTGCGCTCCTAGCATGTATTTTTAACCCCCGACGCAAAAAGAGGGGTGTTATAAGTTTGACGTCGATGTCTGTGTGTGTGTGTGTGTGTGTGTGTGTGTATGTGTGTGTGTGTGTGTGTTTGTGTGTGTGTGTGTGTGTGCATCGTAGCTCTCAAATAGATGGACCGCTTTCGATGCGGTTTTCATTTGAAAGCCAGTTTCCTTGCTGGTGGTTCTTAGCTATGTTTGGTTAATATCGGTCCAGCTGTGTAGGAGTATCAGCTCTTTTCCAAAATGATGTCAGGCATTTTGTAATCGTTGAAGGGATTTTCGAGTCGGGGGTATTTTAAATTTTAAATTTATGATTATTACAGTTAACATTACTGTAAATGATGTCGACACGTCGACTCTCTAGTTACACTTTCTGACAGCGCCCCTGTATGGATATAATCGTCAAAGCAATCGCCATAAAATTTAATTGTAAAAATCGTACTACTTAGACTTTATTAGTTTTGTGTACTAATATCATGAACAACTTAATGATGATGCGGAGTTTATATGAAACAGGCGAAATAGTGTATTGTAAACATTTAAGTCAATAATAGAAAAACACATGACGTAATATATACAACGCTATCGATTATACATAGGTACATATATTATATTAACTGAATGTAACAAAATAGCCGGTCTATTTATTCATAAGTCTATAATAAAGGTTGTCTCATCGTTTTTGTCTAACTGAAGAAATCGAAGACAAAAGTTACTGCCTATAAATTACACAAATTCAACACTCGGTGCCGTGGCAGCCGTGTAGTTCCAACATTTGATTATAACAGAAATTTCTCTTGGTATTAGGGTTCTTACCGTGCTATCGGATAGCGGTATGTCGCCCGCATCGTGGAGCACCGTAAGCTATGGAAATAAAGATCGCCATCGACTCTCTGGCCTACATACTTGAATGTTTTGCTAATCGGCTACATGACGGTGTTTCTTTAATACATATTGTACTTTTGCTTTTTTATATTTTGTACAAAAGACATAATGTCATGTTATAGTTATAAGACCTAGATGTATAGAAAGTTTTAACATATTTAATACATATTACTTACTACTTATGTTATTTTTAAGTTTCTTTTGCTTGTTAAAAAACTACCACTATCTGATGAACGTGATCAGATATCGGATGAAAATGGAATTCGGTTGAAAAGCGGAGGATAATTTCAATTAATAATTTAAAAATTATTTAAATTATAAATTAATTATAAATTAATATAATTTAAAAATTTTACACGTTCTTTATTAAACAAACGTTTAAACGTAAAGTATCTACAAACTACCATACCTTAACGGATATTTTAAAGAATCATCTTCATCCACGAAGTAGTAGACGAAAAACTTCGACTTTAAACTTTAAAGTTGACAAAAGATCCACACATTTTTGATACGTAACAAAGAAAAGGTTTGAAAAGAAATCAGAAAAAAATAACAAAAGTGTGACCCCCGATTCATGTCTTGGCCTTGGACACAGCTTTTCAAAGTGTAAGACGCGGCAAAAAGTCACCCTTTGAAAATTACTCGGCCAAGAATAAAACATTCTTATGTACTGAAACTGGAATAAGTTCTGTTAGTACTTTAATTAGTAAAAAGTATAGTTTCACTTAAATACCACAGAAATGCACCTGTTTTCGATATTTATTTTATTATTTGAAAATGAGGCAAATCTTACTTGACTAAGTATACCTACAAACACGAAACCTACAGAAAATTCCCGAATAGGTAATAGTGTGTGATTCACAGCATATTTCACATGAGTATGCTATACTCATGATGATGATGATGAATACATACTACATTAAACACACAAAGTAAGAAAGGCCCTTTAACCGAGAGCTTATTATCATCAGAATAAATCATCATCAGAAAATGTATAAGCCACCAATGTCGTCCCACTTTCATTTATCCATTCTGGCATACAACCACAATATTTACATTGTTTTTCAAAAATAATTCCATTGGTGCCCCTTCTGTTACAACTGTTTGTCTATGGCACGGTAGTTTAAATGGGTTTCTCACGGGAATCACGGGAATCAAATCGTCTTCTTCAGGGGTTCTACAAGATTTAATCCACAATTCCTAATACACACAACATTGTCCTAATGTCTAGTTACTTATGGAAAATAGTCGTTTTTTTTTTTCTTAAACCTTAGGTAATGTACATTTTTCTATTTAAAATGCATCGATGAAGTGAAATACTTTACCAATGCATTTTAAATAATGGTATGTATGTATTTAAGTGAAAGTGAAACAGTTTACTGCATAAAAATTATTACACGAACATCTCAAAAGTAAAAACATGCATATTTATTACTAGTAAAACCAATTTCTAATCATAGACAATGATCGTTCCGGCCATCGTCTTTCGTATTTCGAATCATTTAAATCAAACTTGAAAAAAAAAATCAAAGACGTTGGGGTCCAGGTAATCGCAAGATGCGAAATCTTAAGAAAATAACAATGACGACAACAAATAATATAATATAAGCTATATCTTTAAGAGTTAAAGTTCAAATTGTATTACAATAATTTATTACCTGTTTTAAACTTGTACTATTGTTATACGAACCGAGGTAAGGAGATTTATACTTTGAATCACAGGAAATAAAATCGATATCCGCTTGAGCAATATTTTGCCAAATCTTATAAGGGTAAACTGTGTGAATAATAGAACAGCTGATTCCCACACGTAACGGTTTTATTTAAAATACTAGTTTTGTAACCCGCTTCTACTTCCATTGTCAAACTGGGAATTTACTTCTTATAAAATCTACAGTCACTACTAGGTACCAATAAGTACATATACAAGTATTTAGATAATTCTTAAATGGTAGTTTCCAACTACTTTTTTTTAATAGCTGAATTCACACTTTTTCTTTTTGCAATAGCTAACCCGCATAGTGATTACCATAACCGAAGTGTCAGTACGTTAACCGCTTACAAATACGTCACATTTTACGTCGATTGTTATCTTTTACGTCGATAAACTACACTACATCGCTGTTGAACCAAATAAGGCATTTCTTATACCCATAAAATACTTAGAAATCATACGAATTTAAAAAGCCAATCTCAACCTATGAAACATAATTCATTAACCTAAATTTGAGATCCACTGACGATATAAGAAAAAGAAAAAAAAAGAAAATCTTTTACTTTTGAATTTAGAATATCAATTATTTTAGAAAATAGGTTTCATCCACATTACATATTTAATTTGGTTAGTAATTAAGTGGCAGTATTATTGACTGATACCTGTTACTATTTGCCATTCAATTTTACTAAAGTTAAATTCATAAATGAATGTAGATTACAAGACTCAAATAACATCTAAATAAAGACTGTCATTAATATCTACCACTTTAAAACACTCATGTGTTGACAGACCACATGCCTTTAATGGCCAAGATAAAAAAATGTGTGTCCCATTGACGAATAATCAATATCTAAATATCATATGACAAATATCATGACTTCATGAGTAACAGTTATGACTAAAGTCTTACTCACAGCTGTGCTTCACTTTCTTTAAAATTACATGTAAAATTTTCAAACTGACTCAAAAAACATCTGAAAGCCAGACCGTCTGTAATTTATTCTTAAATGAAATAACATTAAAATAATTGGATTTACCAAAATTTTTATGATTTAAACCAAGGAAAAATTAGTACAAAACTGCTAATTATATTCAAAAGTGTTACAAATTAAACAAGTGCACAGTGCGTCACACCACCTAGCGCGCCAGGCAAAAAGACATCTAATTATTTAGACACTTCATTTACTTATTCAATTAGTAAGGCTGCGATATCGCGCAGAGTGCCAATTAAAAAATAATAGAAGCCTGCGGTATGGGAGGGCTGTCACAAGAGGTTTAGAGATGGTTCGCGCCCATTCACATATAAGTATCTTCGTTTCGTACATTTATGCTTTAGTTGTGTAACAAACAAGTAAAAGTATTGACAACTGCTTTCAAGCGCTTTTTCTTAGAATTTTTAAATCTTAAATTACATAAGTGTTTATTTAAATTTCTTTAGTGTGACTGTAAAAACAAGTTTTAGGTTATGGTTTAATCTTAATTTCTTGTAATTAGTCGCCTTGTAAGAAACATAACCCTAAAAGACTGATAAAATTACCCCTTGCAACTAGCTCGTCCCTTGTAGGAACGTGAAAAACCGAATTAGGTTGTCTGAATGCGAACTCGTAAGTAATTAGCCTCGCGAGACTCTCGATTCGCTCAACTCGCTCTTGTAAGCGAACCGGAGCGAAGATAGCGAAGCGATGCGACGAGAGAGCAAAAAATGGCTAATCAAATCCTTTCCCGCTCTCAACGGTATTCGAGGACTTTTTATTTTCATTGTACCGTGAAGTGTCACGGTATAGGACACCTCCATATTAGGTTATAGAACTCCACTTATTCAGTTTAATTTTAAAGAATATTCTATGTAACGTAAAGTCTAAAATAATAATAATAATATTTACCTACTTTTACAAAGACATTTTATTACTGTTTAATTCTAAATAATTTATTTCCTTCATACATCTATATACTTATATTTAAAAAAGTAAATCAGTAATATAATAAGAATGAATCGTAATATGGCAATTTTCTTTGTTTACAGAGAATTCTACTACATTCAAATGGAAAAGTACGCTCGACAGGCGATCAGCGAAGGTTTGAAAACGGCAGAAGACCTTCACGTAGCTGGTGACTCAGAGCTGTACAGGGTGCTCAATCTTCACTACAACAGAAATAACCATATTGAGGTGAGCATGTGCTTAATATGCTAAAGTACCTAAATTTTGTCAATGAAATACAATTTGATCACATTTCATTATTAGCTTAATAAATTTACAAATAAAATTGTGAGCTCAAAATCAAAACTAAACGTGTCAAACTGATCATTGCAGGTAATAAACTGTTTTTATTTACTAAATATTGTGTTCTTATGTATTCCAGGTTCCATCAAACTTCAGATATGTAGTTGAGCAAACTTTGAGAGAGTTCTACCGCGCTATCCAAGGGGGTAAAGACGCGGAACAGAGCTGGAAGAAATCCATCTACAAGGTGATCTCTCGGCTCGATGATCCCGTGCCCGAGTATTTTAAGTCGCCGAACTTCCTCGAGCAACTGGAGTGAGCGCGACATCGACGCGACGCACATGCTTTCGGCATAACACTAAAGTATAAAAAGTTAACAAATCATTGGACGATTGTTTCGCACACCAAAATTTTACGACACTCGCATTTAGGCCTTCAGATTCAAAATTATTGATAAAAAAGTTAAATTAAATTATTAAAAGAAATTTTGAATTTGTACGTTGGACGTCGAGCGGCGTGGCGAGTGCCACGCTGCAGCCCGCGCTCTACTAGGAAATTCATTAGGTTATACGAGTAAGAGAAAATTTAAGTCACCTAGAATTTTATTTCTGCACATAATATATTTCGCTATATATAATTATTATATTATTATTAAGTATTATCTTAAAATGGTTTTTATAGTTGTGTATATCTTAAAATCATTTATTGATTTATTCTTTAAGGAAAAAAACGATTAATATATTAACTGCTTAAGTTTTGAATTTTTGTTGTTTTAATTTTTTGTTTATCCTTTGTTTCCTTGTCCTTTGGAGCATGCTTAAGTTGTTTTATCCCTCGTAGTATTTATGTTGTAGGCACGCCATGTGCGGCCGAAAATTGTCAACCTTTACCTCGTCATACTTATTTTAGGAGTAATTAATTAAAGTTAACCATAGACATTAGTACAATAGAGCAGGGTTATTTTTCGATCCACAAACAAAGAATTTAAAGATTATTTTTATACTGATAGCCGGGTTTATGTTCTTGCAGAGAATTTATCAATAGCATAACAATAATGCAGACACAAAATTCGAAAATGTTATACATCTTATGTCAAGTTTACTGTAAACATCCTTAGTTGTATTTACAAATATTCGGCAGACTTCGGATCGCAAGTTCAGTTAGTCCGGAATATTGCGATGTTCCACACCGCTCCGGATTAGGGTTAAGTTTATTTGTTAGATAAAAATACTATTTTCTGAAATTTTGCGCGGGTATACATTTTCAAACGAGTACAAGGCGTCACACTTTCCTTACAAGTTTTTCACGATATCATTTTCTGATATTATCCATATACACAATAAACACCATATATCCGATAATGATAAGGCATTCTACTGTAAACATTTATCAAAGTATTATTTTATGATAAAATTATTTTGTACACGACTCAGTCGGTTCATACCACAGTGACGCCTGTACTCGGCAGTTGGGCGCTCCGCGGCGGCTATCAAGCATATAGACATTTGAACCATACCCATACAGCAGCAATAGTTGAAGGCAGTACACAACAATAGATCTGGTACCCTCAAAATTATCCAAAGTCTAAAAAATACAGCTACATTATTTGATAAACTGACAGTCACTTTACTCGCACTGGGCCACCTCGTCCGAACAGAAGTGCCTTCAAAAATGTTGATTTTTTTACGATTAAAAGACAAGTTAAATACAAAAGGGCCCTCAATAGACTAGCCGCCCACCCGAAGCCGCCGTGCGGCGTCTGCACACCGCCCGCCCGCGCAACCCTCAGTTCGCCCATATCGAACTTTCAGTATACATACACACTTACTATTATACTATAGAAGAATAATTAGTTTGATTCGTAGATATATGTAGCGCGGCAAGCTCGATATCGTTTCCCAACCGTCGATGGTGATCACGAGTTTCCTCAGAAGCGATAGACTGGCGACTTTACATCTATGCCGGTTGGGGAACAAGTCCGAGTGCTCCGCAGATCTCGATGTATTTGTTATATCATGTAGTTGCCGGTCGCCAGCCTGCTATGTGGTAACACTTTTATTTCACATCCTTAGTTACACAGAACAAACAATAATAAATAAATAATTTCGCTTTTCAAATAGATATAAAACGGTAAGATAGATAGTTGTACAGTAATGTATAGCATCTTGTACATATACGATAGTTTTAATACAGATGAGATGATTATCGATAACTATCTTAGCGGTAATGATATTTTAATTAAGAAAACAATAGACAAAACTGGAATATCTATTGTTTTGCTGAATTGTACAAAGTGTTTAAACCATCCTGATTTTTGGGTATGTAACCGCGCAGGCGAGCGACTGGCCATAGCTAAGCAAGTAAGCATTTTTCATTTGATATTACATGTTTGTTATCGTTTCATTTGTAACCATTTTGAACTATTACGATAATATAAGAGTACCTCAGTTTAGGATGGACCAGGCGTCGACTGGTGTGCTTAGTAGCTCAGGTTAGGTGAGAGTTAGAGATACTGAAGTTTTTAAGACATCGACACATACATAGATTAACACGCAGCCTCCCCCCTTGTTCGAAAAACCGGTTTTTAGTTCGAAATTTACTTCCAGGACAGTACTGAACTTCGTCTGGTGCGGGCTTAAGCCTTTACTAGATTATGTTTAGGGCTGTCTCACTACCAGCCACCCTCGTAAGCAATAGCCCGGATTAATTTTCTACGATTCGCGCCGTACGTCGGGTACGCAGTCGTCGCTGGGCTTATTCCAGATCGAGCAACGTTCCATGTTACGTTTACAATTGAATTTTGTTACAAGTTGTTTGTTTCTTCCGTAACATAGGCACTGGCATTTTAGAGCTGAAAAGTCCTCAAACATCTGAATTAAACACGAACGGAATTGATAAAAAATGATGCCAAGAAATAATTTGCGATGAATTGCGTCAGTCTAGACGCAATAGGTATACTAAGACAGCTTAGGTATGGTTTATCCGAACTACTTAAGTACTACGTGCTTCTTATTAGCTCTAAACTGCCAAATACCGATTAATTCCTTGTATAGTAAGTAATGAATTCGTTATTCCAATCTCTTCATAGATTTCTTCATAACTAATAGATGTGTTACGCGGGCTACACAACACATATTACAATAGAAATGTATTGGTTTCCCATCAACAGTTATCAAACCGACATGCCGTAATTTGCAGATACTTGGAGCCGTTAAATGTTTTAGGATATAGTTTCATAATCAAGACTCTGAATATGTATTAATTTTGTAATTAAAATACAATACTTTGTCCGGATTTTATACTTGAGTGACTCACTGTGCAATATAACAAGACCACAATGGATATAACACGCGATCGAGCCGATTTATTAAATTAATTCGATGTTCGATTTTTAAATTTATAAGTTATCGGTTGACAATTTTTCTAAATTTAATAAAAGTTAAGACTCAAGTTTGAAACATCGAAATATTTAGTCCACAGTGATCTTGGGGGCTATCCCACAGAAAAAGTACAAAATTCGGTGTTGACTTTAAATCTCATGTTTGTATCTAATATGTATGTAGATTTATTGAAATTACCCGTTTCGGCGTCATTTCTCATTGTTTTCATATTCTTTATCTAGATAATAGTTTATTTATGTTTCACTAAAATGTACTTTATCTAAATATTTTGCTTTACACTTTTAGTATTTTGAGATCCGTCTACGAAAACGTTTGGATTATCAATGTAAAATGAAATAAATATTGTAATTATTTTCAAAATTAATTATAAATAAAAAAACAATATATGTAGAAAGTATTTGGTTTCACGTTTGGGTATTATGGTTCCTAAATTTTCGAAATTGTAATAGACTCTATTGTATGTAGCATTTCATTTTTTGGAGGTTAGGACATTTAGATGTACCAAATAGCTGTATCAACTTTTCTATACGTGAAAAATTCAATAAGGACAAAGCTGAAAATTAGGTAGTTATGGAAATAAGTATCATTCTTAATATATATATTATTATTATCTCATAAAAAATGACAAAAATTGAGCACGGATATACTATTAGGATGTCTTGAAACAAAATACTGCCGACGCTTATCAATAATGTTAGTGAGATAAGCTCAAACTCCCATTGATGCATCCAATCCTATGTCGACATACAGTACTGGCCCCTGCGAGGGGCCTCAAAGCGTTCATAATTTTATATTCGATATTAACTGTAGTGACTTTAATATTTTAAATATCCTTGTGGTCTTCATTGGTAACAGCGATACACGTTCTGTTCAGTATTGTGTGTTCTTAAGTAATCAGTTTGTTTGTTTACTTCGGCGAGCCACAGTCCATAATTGTGGTCATTTTTTATAATATATTTGTAAACTATAGCGAGCGGACGCGGACGCCAGTGATAAAATTAGTAACAAAATTTAAAAATACGAAATTATTTTTGATAGTGTCGCGATATTTTTTGTTCAGATCACGACAAATTCCGACACAGTGTGCTCGTGTTCCGGACAAACGGTGACGTGCCATTAATAAAATTGAAATTTTGACTAGTGTTTAGGCGTCGTTTCGGTATCCTCGCATTTCGGCTAAGTGATAAGTGCCCGCGTCCGCGCGTTTTGATATATTTAGTACAAATTTCATGATGTTAAGGTTACGAGGCTCAAAGCTTTTCTTTTGAGGCGCCCGCACACCCGCCCCCAGCACGCGCCTACGATATAAATGAGTCGTGTATAAAATTTTATTCAAAAAGAGTATTTTTGTATTGAATATTTCTAAAGTTGGTGTAATGGTCAAAATTCATAAATTATAGCGGTGACAAAATGGGACATTAGGTAATTTTAGAATGTCATGCGTTTTTTGTATTTAATTTTAAGAATAGTGTCGGATATAAAACGTTTAGGAGCATTAACCATTTGTAAATAAAAAGTTGATCGGTGCTGCTGCGAGGCGGGGCGCGGCCGGCCTGTTATATAGGTAAAAAAATATATAAATAACTCAAAGATGTTTATATGGTTCTGGATGTAAAAAAGATAAATTTAAAAGCAATTTTAAGGTGAAAAAAAATGAGTGGGGAAAATTGTAAACGATTCTTCGGTGTTTGTGTTAGAATGGCTGCTAGCGGGTCACTATTGTAATCTGTGGGCCTCAGACAAGTCATACCTAATGTCACGAAAACTAACCTAACCTAACTATGCATTAATTATTACGGTTCTTAATACTACAACAATACTTATACATTAATATAATATCACATTGTCATAATGCTTATAATTTACGAGCGTGTGTCTTTGTCCGTCAATGTTTAGGAACTAACCACTGTTTGATGTATTAGACATAAAGTGGATTATTATGAAAGAAAGTTGAATCTAAATTGAGTTAGTCGGTTGAAATGCCAACGGCTCGTTGCACATTGCGTTCGTCTATTTGTATTAAAATTGGCGGTTCAAAAATCTGTTGATCAAAATTATCAAAATTCTTCGATTGAATATTGGAAATACGGTGAAACATAAATTGTATCTCTAAAAGCAATGTCAGCATGGAGACTTGTTGACACCAGTGAGGGATGTTTCTTCGTGAATATAACGAGTAATAAAGCTAAGCTTTTATTTGAATACTGTCTTTTATTTGATGCTCCTCCTCCCTCCTGCCTCCATTCCTTTACGGAACATGTACCTACTTAAGATAGGTACCCACTTACTTAAGTACTGAACTTGACTTATTCAATTGTAACAACTGTGAAAACATTTTTGTAATACCTACGTATCAATTAAAGATAACAACAATACATTTTGAATGTCTTAACATAATATACACCTACTTAATATTTTTTTAAGTACGTAGGTAGGTACTGCAAATATTTTTTTCAAAAAAAAAAACCGACTTCAACAAAAAAAACTATTCCATAAAAAACTTACATATAGTTTTCTCATGAATTCCATTGTCAGAACTGGACCAAATTGAAATGGGACCACACGGGAAGCACCAGCTTTCAAATAAAAAAAGAATCATCAAAATCGGTTCACCCAGTCGAAAGTTCTGAGGTAACAAACATAAAAAAAAACATACAGTCGAATTGTGAACCTCCTCCTATTTGAAGTCGGTTAAAAAATCAAAGATAGGTATGTATATGTTTCTGTGGCCCTCTTCCGTCTCCATCATACTTCATAGACCACGTCCCTAGTTCAATATTATTACCGAAATTTCATAAACATATGTAACACAATCGATTAGGCTACAACTGGTAATAAAACTCGTTTGCAAGATTTGACCACGTAAGTGTATACTGGGGCCTACAAACAATCGCAAAACCAGTGCCCAACAAATTTATCCTTCAACTTGCGTGCCCCGCAGTTGCACGTGCGTTTATGGTCACTGCTCCACTCCTAGGGGTCATAGCGTGATCCTTAATGAATATTCTATCTAAGACAAAAAAATATTCAAATCTGTTTGATAGTTCAGGAGAAACAAACAAAAAATCCCTTCAACTTTATTAGTAGGTACCTACCTAACAATTTAGAGATCTGGCTATCGTAGTCACCACAAGAAATGCAACCATACACTAGCGATGCTAGTTAATCGTGGTCTTCTGCAGAATGGATGAGCATCCCTTGACGGGCGCTCCCATCTGAGGTGCCCTCCCTAGCTCTTAGTGACATCTCCTTTTCCTATCATATCGAGAAAATAGGCAAATGTTATGTCAGCGGCATCTTGAATATCTTCGGATTCTCATAACACACGAATGTCATATTTGTACATATGCACACACTAAACAGTGACTATGAATTTCATGTTTCTACTTTCATATAGATCCTACATCGGGCTCGACGGACCAAATGTTGTGTAATTGTAAAGTGCTACTAAATACTTCCTAATGATTATATTATTGTAGAAATCCTTCAGAGACAAGTATTTTGTGAGTCGTGGCGAAAGGATGACGACGAACCAATCGATCTAGAATTAATGTAGTCTGAAAAACTTTATGGCTCTACTACCGAATCACAACAGATAAGAAATAAAAGTTATTGTCGTCTTTTCTGTAGAAAAGCTGAGTACATACAAAATGTCCTTCAATGTATTGAAGGACATTTTGTATGAACTCAGCTGACAAAAGAAAGTGGTCATTGAAGACACGTAGTTCATATAAGCTTCACAAGATGGCAATGTGTGTATTATATAGGTAGGTATTAGCTTTGTGTAAATTTGTTCCTACATTAAATTATTCATAGTTAAACAATGGCATAGTCCAAGAGCCCGCGATTGCCAGACCTTCGTCATTTTATAAAAGCTGAAAGTCTTTTTATTCACGTATCCAACCGAGGTAGAAATGGTGGCCGAGTATGAACTTTGGATTATGGTGGTTTTGGCAGCTAGGTATGAGGCCCCAAAGTTGCAAAAAATTGAGACCTACTGAACGTATTGAAATTTGAAAATTATTTTTTCTACAAAATAGTAAAAGCTTCCTATTACTCTAAAAACAGCTGACCTTGAAAAATTCAACCCATAAAAGGGCAAAAAAGTAGTTGGAATTTCGCAAGATCAAATTTCGATTTAAGTAGATAAGTCATACAAAGTTTTTTGAACATTTGTCACCTGAAGGTGAAAAGTAGAAGATGCTTAAAAGGATTGAGAAAATTTATTTGCAGTCGATAACCTCTGAACTAATGAACCGATTTTATAATGACTATTAAAATTATACCTAGGTACCTTAATAGGTAAATATTTTTCGTTTTTTTACAACAAACGTCTTCATACCTAATCGTAAAAGTATCTGATAAATCCAGAAAAAACATACTAACTCACATTCCCTATGATGTCTTGCACCTACACAGGGATTCCCTTCTAAGGGTACACCTGAGGCCCTGGTAATATGGACTGTGATGGAACACCGTGTGGTTTTAGTCGATTCGAGTCCGACATACCACCCTACCGCTTAGCCCAGATGGGGTGACGACCCGGGGGGGTCTTGCACCTAGGGCTGACCTTAACTCTGTCTGGCAAGACGTTGGAACTAACGAAAGAGTCTGGCAACTTGGAAAACGTCTTTTAATGTTTACCTAGGTACCTAAGTACCTATCATACCGCCCGGGACGCGGATGAATGTGACTCCCGTATCCCCAGTAGAAGGTGCGAGATGGAACACACTGGTGGTTTTAGCTGGTAAGAGTCCGGCACACCCTTCTGCCGCACCCCAGGTGGAGGATAGTCCATGATGGATTTCCCCAGTATAAAAAAAAGTACCTATCATAATATAGGTTTATAAAATTCAGCTCTTATAAAATGAGGAAAGTAGAATTACACATATTACATTTAAAAAAAAACCGGACAAGTGCCAGTCTGACTTGCTCACCGACGTGAGCAAGTCAGAATGGATAGGATAATCTTTTTGATATCCTCAGGGGGCACTGGAGAAAATTGAAAGAAGTCGATAACAGGTCTAGTTAGACTACCTATATAGCCCAAGGTCTGACACTTGGTTTGATGATCCAGCTCAGTTGAAGATGTGAAATGTAGGTTGATATCATTCAAACCAATTGTCTTCTGAAACTCGGGACGTTGTTGTTTTCCAATACCCAGTGTACTGAGAAACTTCATTATGTTATGTTGTAAAAATTATGTTGTAAAAAAAATACCAGCCAGTGGCGTAACTATACCATCTGAGGCCCGTGGCTAATTCATCGGATGGGGCATAAGTTCACTCTTGGTGCCTCGTGTGCTTAGGGCCTTGGTGTCAAGGCCGGGGGCCCCCTAGGCCCATGAACCCGTGGTATTTTGCCCGCTCTGCCACCCTATTGTTGCGCCACTGATACCTATCATCCGATCCTGCTAGACAGTTTCTGAGAAACAACCCTATACTTATATGTATAATAAGCTTTCGCCAAAGGCACTGTAGGGAAATGTTTTACATTTCCCTGCTGCATATACTGCCGGGAAATAGCCTAAAAGTTTTTTTGATGGTTTGTTTAAACACGCTAATCTCTAGAACTATCACTCAGATTGAATAATTGAGAAGCGTTATCTGTACCCCCAAACCGAAATCATAACATCCCGGCCTTTATCCTTTGCACAAAATTTTTAAAATCAGTTAAGCTTGCTTAACCCGTAATGTACCGCACTATGTACTTTACAAACTGCTAGATGGCATTGTTTAGGATTCAAAGCTAGTTCGAAATAAAACTGATAGATGTCACTGTCATAAAGTTCAAGTTATGGTAAATTTTATCATTGTAAAGTGTGAACACACCACAACCATTGATTTTACTGAATGACCTCTCCAAAAAGGGCACTAAATGTTTTTATTATACGGCTAGTACAGGGCGAATAATATTTGACTGTTGATTGTTACGATCAGTGTGACAGTATAGTACTAATCTCAAATGATTTACTCCGCAAATCATTTATCTGTTACTCGGTTTGACGCAATAAAAATCCTCTTGGTAAAGTATTATATTAATCTAATGCTTTCCCAAGAGGATTTTTGATTTACTTTCCATCTATTTATTCCTTAACATACTAAGTACACCATCGAGCTTTAGGAAGAAATTAAAATTCCTACGTCGCGTCGCGATGGGGAACAAGGTATTTTTATTCGTTTCAAGTCTCATACCAGGGTTCAAGGGAAACCTGTTATTTATGACACTAGAACGTTTAAATGCATATCCTTTATAGCCAATAATTAATTCGAGTAGTTTCCAACCAAATGAATAATAACAGCCCCCGCATCTTGAGACTATTAAATATTCAAATTAACCCTAATTTCTCGCTAATCGCTTAGGGCAGCGAGTTTTGAGCTGATTATCTGTAAGACCTTAATTATTAAGTCTCAAGGAGTCACTTGAGTCTAAATAAGACTATTAAGTGACTAAGTAAAAGGAATAAATTATACCTTGGGGGCACTTATCTAAGAGGGGATGTATCTCTCATGTCTATACGTAATGGGTAACTTTAAACTTGAATAACTTTTGATAAGGAACGGCCCTGACTAATGTTTGTATTGATAATCCATATATATAAAAAACAATGCCACTTTTCGTTGTAATTTTATAACTCAAGAACGGGCTCACCTATCCAAACCAAATGTTTAGGTTTTGTTCGGACTATTTAGTAGATGATTTATATGAATTTTGCACAGAAAAGAAAACTTAACGAGGGACTTACGCGGGTGAAACCGCGGGGCGCAGCTAGTATACTATATAGGGAATGCCTTCGAATCGGCCTATGAGTGCCTTCGAATCCTTTGACACATTACTTTAGTTAGATACTATTTCGCCAGTGGCGCTGTCAGTGAATGTTTGAGTAAGGCAGCAGCACAGAGTACAGTATGAGTAATATTATTATAGAGCAGACAGACATGTGTTAGTAGACGTCATGTACTGTGTTTAAAAGTAAACGGAAAACCTCATAATAGTAGAGGTACCTACAGGTTGCTATTTCTCTTTAATTTTCTTGCCATTTAACACGAACATGTAACAGCTAATTAATAAAGTAAATTTAAAAAAAAACAAAAACCGACTTTAAGACTATACCTACATGTCCTAACTTAAACTAAAAAACCAAAACGTCTTCAGTGTACATATTTTTTTGTTTTTGTTGATTTTTCCAAAAAGTGCTGAATCAATTTCGATATTTTTTTTTTTTATTATAGGGGGCAAGCGAGCAGGCGGGTCACCTGATGGTAAGTGACTACCGTCGCCCATGGACACCTGCAACTCAAGAGTCACAAGTGCGTTGCCAGACTTTGAGATAGGAGTACGCTCTTTTCTTGAAGGTTTGAAGGTCGTTTCGGTCCGGAAATACCACAGGCGACAATTTGTTCCCGAGATGGGATGTGCGAGGCAAAAAAATTCTGGAGAACCGCACAGTGGTGGATTGCCAATTATCCAGGTGATGGGGATAAAAGTTTTGTCGCGTTGAACGATGGCGAAACGTTGTGGCTGGTATAAGTCCGAACAATTCCTCGGAGCACTCCCCATGAGAATGCAGAGTGAAGCTACATCTCTACGCAACGCCAAAGGGTCAAGCCGATCTGAAATATCCTGGCAATCGATGATTCGAGTCGCGAGAACAGCTTCTCCCTCTATGCAGGAGCTATCTATGCAGGAGCACCCCAGTACCAGCGTACTGGGGTGCTCCTGCATAGATATGAGAACAGTATTCCATATGCGGCCGAACCTGCGCCTTATAAAGTTGTAGGCGGTGGGCCGGGGTAAATTACTGTCTCGATCCTTTCAGCACACCAAGCTTCTTCGAGGCTAATTTGGCCTTACCCTCCAAGTGACCGTGGAACTGGACTTCGCTCGATATATCGACACCAAGGATTCCGATGCTGGCTGTGGCAGTCAGGGAAGTGCTTTCAAAGCGAGGTGACACGACAAACGGTATCTTTTTGGCGGTGAACGCGCAAACCTGTGTCTTCGTTGGGTTAAATTGGATTAGATTAAGTCGACCCCAATCAGAAACTCCTTCTAAGGAGGCTTCGATTTCAAACACAAGTTTGGATCGACTCTCAGTGACGTTTTCCCGAGAAATGTAAGCGCGGCCGGTATACAAGGTATCATTCGTGCTATCATCGGCATAGCAATGAATGCCGCTGATTTGCAGCATATCATTGATATGCAGAAGAAACAGCGTGGCTGATAGCACACGGCCTTGTGGGACACCAGCATTCACAGACTTGAAGTCGGAGCACGCACCGTCTCAGTCACCGAATGAGTTGGAGAGCCGATAAAGGCGCGTTAAAACCGGTGCCAACTCTGGAGCACACGTCTTCAGCACGATGGGAGAGATTCCGTCGGGCCCACTCGACTTATGAATATCGAGGGAAAGAAGTGCTTTACGCACTGAGCTTTGAAAGAAGCGGACTTCCGGCATAGAGCTGTCGCACCGCGGAATGGTCGGCGGTACGTTTCCCCCGTCATCCAAAGTCGAGTTGGACGCAAAGAGTTTGCCCAAAAGGTCGGCTTTCAGCTGCATTTGCCCAAGCTTGGTAACAATCCTGTTTTCGGCCAGGATCGACCAAACCAAGGCTGGGATTTGCCACCAATACGAATCAGAAAGGATGGAACGAAATGCTCCATTCCCTGAAGCACCACATCGGCAACAGAATCGGCAACGACGTTGGGATCATCCGGCTTGAAGCAGACCTGCCTCCAAGTATAGGATGCAAGGAAGGTTCGCATCCTATCCCAGTCTGCTGACCTATAGTGCCACACACGGCGGCAGCCTGCAACTTGCAGCCAGTGCTGCCAGCCTGCAACTTGCAGCAAGCGAGCACGTGAGTGTCGCCGTACTCCGGATCAGGCAATGGTCCGAGGAGCCAATTGGGGCCTCAACGGAGACTTGGTAGCCGTCCGAATGAGAGGTCAGCAGAAGGTCTAACAGTGAAGGCTCGTGGCTTTCTACATCTGGGATTCGCGTAGGCGTTGCTACCAGTTGTGTCAAGCCATATGTCAGGGCGAAGTCGTGAGCAGATCTCCCCGCATGATCGGTTTTGCGTGAGCCAAGCCATTCAGCGTCGTGGGCGTTAAAGTAGCCAAGTATCACGATCTCTGCGGATGGGATCTGCTGCAGCACAGAGTCTGTAGCCATTTGGACGTGGTCGAAGAGTCGGTCAGTTTCGGCATCACCGCTATGGGACCTATAGAGGCATGCATAGACGCGGGGATGGTCGTCGCTGTCTACACGGAGCCACAAGATGGAAAGGTCCCTGCCTTCAAGATTGCCGAGGCGGCGAGAACTGATATCGTCTCTAACGTACACGCACACACCAGCCCTAGGAACAAAGGAGTGCTCCAGACCGTACCCAGGGTAGGAGAGATAGGATGTGTCCGCTGAAGACGATATCTGCGTCTCGGTTAAAAAGAGCAAGACTGGCTTTGCTGTTTCTGGGTGGTGGTAAACAGCGTTGAGGTTGCAATGTATGCCCCTGATGTTGCAGAAGTCCACGGTGAGCGTGGCAAGGGCTGCCTTGTTATGCTTGCTCTTGCCCCTAGCAGATGTTTTAAGCGCGGTTGTGCCCTCCCCAGAGTACGAGGGGCAGCCTGGGCGTCCACGTCCAGGTGCAATTTAATGGGACCACCTACCAGACAAAAAAGAATCATCAAAATCGATTCATAATTGGCTGAATAATCGCGTAGCAAACATACAGTCGAATTGAGAACCTCCTCCTTTTTGAAGTCGGTTAATAAACCGTACCGACCTGATAAGACCGTATTCCACTGTAGCATTGTTAGTAGGTATGCGCCCACCCACACTTTTGGCCAGGCCCAAAACTATACGAAATAGAGTGGACCTCACAAACGAGAACAATTCTGTGGTGGGAGCTTGGGAGAACGGGAGCTTAAACCTACCCTAACGCTTTAGAAATGATTGTTTTATTATATATATTTATTTTATGATTGTTTTGCTTACAAATGGATAATACATCTTTGTCAGAGCAGAAAGTATTGTTATTGTAGGTAGTAATTCTATTCTACTGATAGCTATCCCATTTCCATTGATAGCCATTGATTTCCATTGATAGCTGCTCTAGTTTTTACTTGCTTTGACAACTACAAAAGGTATTAAACCTTATTGCATTTGTGGTGAGATATAAAAAAAAAACATTACAAAAATAATGTTTATTTATGTTTCCAAACATGTGGAAGTACAGTTTGATGAAAGAATATTTATACATCAAAATGTATATCAATATCACAACTTCGGTTAGACAAGGGCATAAACATCAAAAATTCGACAACAGATATTTAACTCCTGTAAGTAACAAGCACTGTATCACAAAAGTTTAGGGTTTCTTTCATACAAAGAACAACCATATCAAGGCCATGTACGCATAATTATTTTACAACATAGAATGTAAAAAATAATTTCTAACGGCAATTTAAAATTACAAAAAGTGCAGTTATGACCTTGTCATGCCTAAAGTGTGTGTAACGGGATAATTTTCCACTTATATTTTATGTTGTTAAACATGAAAAATGCAAAATGAGATAGGAGAATAATGTCTGAAATTTTGCTTTATATATAATGCCTGACCTATAATCTAGTAATTACATACATAACTAAACTAAAAACTATATATAATAATATTACTATTAACAAATGTTATACCTAAATACATTTTCTCTTATGGTTTTCTAGAAACATTACAAAAGTAGTAAATGCCTTACAATTTGTCTTTAACATATCATTTTTTGTAGTAATTACAACAACATAGAAATTTAAACATAGATATTATGTTATTTTACTATTTTTACACATTGAGAGTAAAATATCTTTATATAAAAAAATGTTGTGTCTGATTGTTTGTTCACGAGGAATTCCTAAATTAATGAACCAATTTTAATGAAATTTTGCAAACTGTGTGTAGTTTGGCCTAACTTGAGAGATAGGATAGTTTTTATCTGAATTTATAATTAAATTATAAATTCAGAAAAAACTAGGAGCAGAGAAGAGGAGAGAACTATTATAGAAGAAAGAATATTTATTCTTGTAACAGTAAAACAAACATCTTAATATACCATGTCAGTTCCAAATAAAGTAAGTTTCTAGAAGGCTTTCACAGCTGTTGTCTTTTTATCTTGTTTGCAGTGGCTATTATCAAACACAATGGTGCCAATTCTATTGTCAGACTCACTAAACTAAAACCTAACTTAATTTCTTCATATGAAATCAACCTTGTCTTCTTCACAACAAGGTCTATTTGTTACTGGCATCTATTTCTCAGCGCCACTAAATTTCATTAAAACCTGTCAACGTATACTCAACTTTATTTCCACGCAGCGAGAGTCCCCATTTATTCAAATGCCATATAATTGTATAAAAACTTGTTCAAAACGAACTAAGATGACGTTATTTTAATCGACACCTATGAAGACGCTTACAAAAAACACAGAGCAAAAGAGATGGCATTCAACGGATAGCGGCTCTCGCTACGTGGTATTAAAGTTTATTTAAGCGTGTCAGACTTTAGTCGACAAATAAATTGCTTATTTCGATAGCAGCGTATGTTACCTACTTATTTATATTTGAAATAAGACCTTGTTTCGAAGGGTACAAGGTTTACATCTTGTATGAAGAAAATTTGGTCAATTATAGTTAAGAGAGAAATACAACAGAATTGACACCATTGACTATAATAAGTTGTCAAGACATTCTTTTAACCTTGCATTAATTATAATAATAAAATGAATGAGTAAAGTGTTAGACAAAAAGATATCAAATTAGTACTCAAACCCTCAAACAGTTTTATCTTTGTACAATTGTACTTAATGCTTAAGGTTGTGTTCATTTGCTTGTTAATATAACTCTATAGGGTGTTACAGAAAGGTGTGGTCTAATTTTACGAGCGTTATGTGTAGCCGACAAATAGATTTATCTTGAAAAAAATGGATTTTGAAAACCAAAACTTTTTCATAAATTGTTAGCGCTTTACGTTATTCACGGGGTCTACTATACGACCCTAAAATATGACCACACCTTTCTGTCTCTATCTCTACCGAACACTTTATCACTTTCTATATAGTACTTTATCCTGCAACTCTCCTATTCCAAACAACATTAGTTTTATGTGAGCCTTGGTCTCTGCTGATTTTGTATGTAATTCCTCTGCCTTCTTCTCGAAAGCTTTTATTCTTACGTCTAAATACTTGTTTGCTTCATGTATTGTGAATTCCAAGTAATGATTTAAGCCTATATTTATTAACAATGACGACGTGTCTGCAACTGCTGCCTCCATGAAGAAGTTACAACCTAAATTCATTTGTGTTTTGAAACCATTCGGGTGGATACTTTTGTCGGTGATAACTTTCAATGTGTGTTTCTGTTGAATTAAGTCGGAAATCTCAGCATTGACTTGTTGCAGACGTAACTCAAGCTGACGGAGATCTTCTTTGAGCACATCGTTGATAAAATGTTCATATTTTTGGATCGTCTCGTCAATATTTTGTTTCGGCATTGCGAGGTGAGTATTTTAGGTTAATCTTATTACAAATAAATTTACACAACTTTTTACCATTGCATTGTACCTAAATGCATCTCTTTGTATATATATGTATGCATTCTATTGTGAATTTCCACTCCACAGCACACCGGTAATTTATTATTAATAACAATAAACCAAAACAAAACCATGAATATTATTATTTACTAAAACTGCTGACTTGCTGAGTGGTATGTGGGTTTCTATTTTAAACCTAAAGTGAGTTACGGTAGTGATTGTTTATGAACCTGGTTAGAGTCTCGTAATGAAACTGTCTCAAAAATGACTAGAACTTTATTTAATTTTCTGTTTAAATCTACATAATAAAATATGTATCGATATTATTAATTATATTGATAAATAATTCACCGTAATTATTTAACCTTCTTTTTAACTCGCTAAACAAATATTTCGCTTACAATTTATTTTATTTATCTTCTGCATTGGCTTTCTTTACAAATGCTTATTCTTCCTAAAGCGCCATCTGTAATAACTGGAGAGGATTATCTGCTTCACTTTAAGACTACACTGCCATCTCTAAACTACATTACAAAGCTTTATACCACCTTAAATTCTATCCAACTATATTTAGTAAAAGTTCATGGCAAAAACCACAGGCAGCGCTTCTCTTTTACTTGTAACCAAAGATATGATATGAAATTACTTTTAAAGTTAGTTCCTTTGTTTTGTAGTTCACAGTAAATTATTTATAAATTTATGGGAAATTGATTACATTCATTTTTATACTTTTATGGAAGGAAATAGGCGTATTATGTGAAGTGGAAGACCGCCCGACTTCCTCCCTCCCAATGGAGTTATTACAATCCTATGCAGTGCTGGATTTACACTAGGGGCACTCGGGGCTAGTGCCCAGGGCGGCAAATAATCAGGGGCGGCATGATTCGGAGGGTGAGAAAAAAAAATTCTTCGCTTTATCGAATATGCTTTTTTATTTTCAAAAAAATAATAATTAGCTAAATTCATCTAGTACAATTTTCATTAAAAAAAAATTAAGTTATCATAAACTTTGTGTAAAACTCTCAAGCTAGATGTGTTTTTCACGAATAAAGAAAATATCTATTTGCAGATATGTACTGATATTCACTGTTTGGCGCGACGTGTTCCGCATGCGCCTCTTTAAACGGGAAGGAGGGCAAGGCCTTCCGCTAACAATGATGTGGATGCCTTCTGATTGAGGGTGGCCAAAGTCTGCCAGGGTTCTCGGGGACTTCCTTCCTAGGGTATACCCGAGTCCCTTGCAATAGACTCACTTGTGACGGAACACCGTGCTGAGCCGAGTCCTCACTTCAGTAGCAGTGGTGACAGGTGGGACTCAGTTACCTCCTAGCAACCGATTGCATGTACTTACCGAAGCAGCCGTGCCCGGAAAGAACCTGCGTCAGGCGGAAAGAAAGGGTCCCGTGCTGCTGCCCTACCCACTCGACGATAACCGGCTGGAGCGCCTCCATGGCGGCAAAGCCAGCATGCGGATCCTCCAACCGGGACGACCAACGAGCCATGGTGGCTCGGCGAGCGGCCTCACGCCATTCGCGTACCTCTTCGGGCGGGGGCCGAAAGCCACTTCCCGCTCGGAACTCAGGCGCCCACCGGCGCCTTATATATATATACTTCGGCGAGCACTTCCGCCTCAGTATAAATTAGTTATTTAATTTATTTAAAAATTGTATAACGAAATTTCATTCATGTTCTAGAAAATTTCGATAATGGGGAGGCATTTTTACAGTGCCCAGGGGCTGCGCTAAGGTTAAATCCGGAACTGACCCTATGCATCAGTAGAATCACAATGTTATGCTATTAATGCCTTATTTTAGATAGGTACTTAGAGGTAGAGCATATTGCCAGATACACGTGCCGCTTTTCTACTGTTTACCTACCCCACTCACTTTTCAGTTCCTCATAATATCGTTGAATGTAAAGAGATTTTATCAACTGGTAATCACAAAGTGACACTGGCACTTTTATGTTTATATTAGAGGAAACGTATACCGGACATCCGGTATCCGGCCAACCTTGAGGCCGGATACTCGGCGGCTGAATATTAGATAAAGATTAAACTGAGCAAAGTACTCCTGATTACTACTTTCAGGGCCTCGTTGAATGCAGAATTAGAAAGTTATTTTAACTCCTTAAGTCAGTGTAACTACTCGAATGTAAGATTTAGGACAAAGTACAGACTCTATTGGAATTTATAAAAATATCTTGTGACGAGTCCTTCAATCCTGCAGTTAACCTTCAACACGGGCTACATAAGATATGATGAGATAGATTAAAAAACAGAGTTAGATGTATCTCGACAAAATTTTCTAAAACGTACGACAGGTTCTGCGATTTCTTTCATAAGGTGGCAAATGATAACAAAAGTAATCAGTCTCAAATCCAAGAAAAAACGCATTTTACATGAAATTTAGTCTGCCCGCCACTTGCCTCTATCCTGACGAGCTTCCTCTACTATAATTAAATCTTTCATATTTTGTCAGAATATAACCAATTTGTATGTTATGCGTAGTCGACCCCTACCGACCTTCCCACTAACGTCCGTTCTACGTTCCCAAACCACCTCAGTATACCATTTTCATTTTTCTTCACTACGTCTCCTTTCAAGCCACTCTGCTCTCGAACATCTACATTACCTACTTTTTTTTCGTGTGAAAACCCTCATAGATGATTCAATTAAAACCACATGGTGTTCCATACTGCAACTAAAATGAGTTAACCGTTGGATGATTATGTGCACAACGGTCTACCCAGCGCTAGCCTGCGATATCGTAAGCGGGCTCCGTCTACTAACTAGGCGATGTCTAGACACACAAAGAAATCACACCTTCGAGGATGGCTCTACGGTAGGTGGAGGACATCCACTCGCATGAAAGATGTACGCAGCAGTAGTGTGTACAGCAAAAGATTTTTTTCTAAAGTTTGTTTCCCTTTAATGCAGAGAAATTGGTATTCATTTACCAAAATTTGCCCTTTTCACTATTATTATTGTAGTAAAAAAAATATGTCGATTATATTTTGCTATGCGGCTTAAATAAAGTACATAAATTTAAAACGGATATCCGGCCACTATCCAGAATCCGGACTAAATTTAGTATCCGGCCGGATACCGGATAGTGGCCGGATATCCATTTCTTCTGTAGTTTATACTATTCATTCGCCAAAAGATCCCTTGTTTCACAACATCTTATACTCGTGTTTTGTTCTAAAGAACACATTCATGGTTATCTTCATGCGGCTGATAGAGGTAGATAAAACAATTAAACACAATGTGAACGATCTTGGAAATCGTATATTTGACAAGAAATAGTTTAAATATCACTTTTCACAATAGAAAATCAGCAAACTTACAGAAATATTTTATAAATATTTCATATTACATAATGAAAGATGATAATTACAAGGGGTAATTGTGTGTGATTACCGAAAACGCGCATAAATTCAAAATATAATTAATTGTTTTCAAAATACATTAATAAAGTATATTTAAATTAACTTTTAGTTTATTCAAATCACAATAGAATTGGTCAATAAATTATTCATTGTATTTATTAAACTGACAAAAAATATTTTTGTTCTGAAAGTTAACTGTCTTAGATATAAACAATATGTAGTTCAATAGAGATATATGGACTACATAACATCTATATTTATTTTGGTAGTTTGTGATGGATGTCATAACACAAAAAGTTGTCATAACCATCAACTAAAGGTACCTACGCCATTGATATCGCGGTGACACGCGTCAGCGGCCCGACCGCTCAAAGCTACGACACGTAGGTAGTGTTTGTATACTCTTTGGCTATGACAGCCTGATTGCGGAGGCCTTTTCCATAATAAAATAGATAATTTTGTAATGATGTTAAAGGCTTTTTGATGTACCCAATACGCGTTTTCGGAGGATTGAAATGACAACTACAGATATATTTTCGAATATTCCTTCAACAACTTGCCAAAAAAGGTATTTTACAACATGGGATACTCTTGGTTAGTATGTACAGACTTCATTTTACAATCAAGTCATAACTGTAATTTATAATATTTAATAATATAATCCGAATATGCAAAAATAGTATGTAAAGTAAATAGTGTGAAAAACGCGAATTAAATAGTAGAAAAAAAAATAGTTTAGAAATAGGTATAATAAGGAGAGAACATTCGATTAGCCATGAAACATTTCATAAATAAAGCGTTTTATGTATCAAAAATAATAACCAAACTATTTTTCTTGAACGACGTTGTTACTTGGGACGTTAAACATGGCTGTCTGTTAGGAAAAACTACTTAATTATAATTTTTTCACAAAATCGTTCTCTAAATACATGTGACGTTTGGAGGTTATTTACTTCCATATGACGTCATAAGCTTTTATCGTTGTTTCTTCAAGTAAAGGACAGATTAAAAATGTAAGATTTCATTGATTGAAATAAAAGAACAAAACAGTTATTTCACAAATATATTGTTTCAGTGATGATTTTAATTCTACACATATTCTTTCAAAATACATTTTAGCATGGTTTAGCATGGTTCCTATTATAAGCAGATACTCGTCATTTGTAGGAAATCAACTAGTAGGTTTTAAACATTTTAGAAAATTCAATGACTGATAATGAAGTCTGTACGACAAACGTCTGTATGACAAAGCCAACAAGCCGGTCTTGAAATGAGAGCTTTCTAAACGACACACTCCTTTACAATAATACCACATTATAATTTACTCTCATACAAACCCAAACGGATTGAAATGAAAACAAAAATTCAACTAAACGTTTCCTTAGTCCTGCGGATAGATGGCGCCACTACCATTATGAGTTACGGACCCAAAACCACCTTTTTCGTTTGTCTTACAACTATCTTATGTATTTAAATCGTTAATTTGTTAGATAAACTACTGTGATGGACTGTCGCTTATAATAATGTGCTGTTACTGACTTCTTACTACTATATAAAAGAGAAAAACTGTATATAATTATTTAGGAAGATTGTGACGTAAGCACCAGATAACAAGGACGATCGGGTAGGTACATACTATAAATCGTTTACAATTTTATTTATCTCATCAACAAAAGCAGCTAGACATTAAAAAACTTTGGCTTTTTTTTAAGTTGCGTTTAGTTAAAAAATCTAATCTCTATTTAATTTTTGTCTATTTAAAATCTTAATGAACTCACAAATTGGACAAAATTACAAAGAACTTTATTTTAATATAATATTATTTTTTATTTTGCACATCACAAAATTGTGATGTTGTGTCGACTCGCTGGGCGGAAGTTTTACATTACAATTTTACAATCTAATCGTTACAACAATAATCATAAATAAGTAATGACAATTACAACTAACTTAATAATTATAAGATCTTAAAATTACTAGGATCCATTCACAATTTACAACTACGTACATTAGAATAGGCTACTACAAATTAACTTCAGTTCCTTATTTTTCTAGAACAAAAACTTCACATTTTTAATCATTTATGTATCAGAGGATTTATAACGGTGTAGGTAACCGCCCCACTGGAGCTTTCCTTAATATAACTAAGCAATATTCCGATTGCTACAAATATAATATATGTACAAAATATTTACATTATGTAATTTAAATGACGTATGTGAATATTGTAATTAATATCTTGAAAATACTTAATTTGAATATGTAAAATATGAAATTACTAGTTCAGACGGCTTTTATATTTTAAGGGACGTAATAAGGTACGGCTGAATATAGTGATGGACGTACTAATTTTCTAAGTATTAACAAATAGTGTATTTTGTGAATGAAAATGTTAACAATTTTTGTGACTTAAAATATTTTGTAAAAAAGATTTTATTAATTAATTTAAAGTAAATTACGTTAAATCGTAGTGCTTCGCTGCTTGTCTGTTCGCTTTGTATAAGTTTACAAGATGACTGGCCATGTAGCATTCAGTTGGAGAAAAAAAAATTAATCTGTTCGTTTGTGTTGACTAGCAATCATTTAGTATCAAAATACATTTAAAACAGAGATGTGCTTAGTTTAAATTAAAATAAACTTTTGTTTATTAAATTTAAATTAACGTTAAACTTAATGAAGCTTTAACTTGTTACAATTTTACATATTGCATTACAAGATTAACCTGTTAAAATCCAGACTCCTACCTAGGTAGCAGTGACAAATTAGCAAAATTGAAAAAAAAAAATTATGTAAATTTGTTCCTAATTTGAAAATTAACAGATTTTTAATTACTATTTTGTTGCTGCTGATTGAGGCTATTCTAATATTCCGTGCTGCAACAAATGATTTATATTGATTTGTTTTTTTCAACTAATTAGCAACAAATTTATATAATATTTTTTTTCAATTTGTCTAATTTGCTATTGCTACCTTAGTAACGTTCAGATGTAATCAATATCAAAATGAATACCTACAGATTTTTGATAATGGAATGAATACAAGTTACATATTATTTATAAATGAATATTACAATATAAACACAATTCGTCTAAGAAATAGGACAATAAAACTCATAAAAAATAATATCGGTTTTCGTCCGGAATAAAACATTTATTTTAGATAATTATGACGTAATGACACAAACAGGGTCATTTAAATTATACCTAGTAATCGTCATTATATGACCACAAATGTAATTTTATTTTATTATTGACTGCTAAAGTGTAAGTGCTTGCTGTAATAATGTACTGCATTTAAATAACATATTGAAAAGATTTTTTTGCAAAATTGTGTTTTCGGCCTCAACACTGCTTAACTACAAATATACGATAAAGTAAAACAAAATTATATTCGTGTTCAACATTTGTAGAAGCGAAAAGAACTCATTGAATCATATTTATTCACTAAGCTGGGTTGAATAGCATTACTGTAATTTATATTTTGACGTTTTTCACCCACATCCGATGTCAATCGGTTCGTGGAAGAACTGATGTTCTGCCAAATCGGGCAAGACTGCCACAATGTACAATAAATCAATTACACTTTGGTGTTTCGTATTCATTGTCTTATTTCTGAAAATATTTTTGAAAATTATACACGTGTACCTGTAGCTTGTAAGAACAGTAGAAAACTTTAAACCTAATATGATTAATTCAGAAATGATTCCTCACTGATCTATGGTACAAAGTATGAATACCTTCTTTAGAGAAAATCTTTTTTTTACACGATACTTGCCATACAGAAAAACTCAAAAATAGGTCATGTTTGATATGAACCTCATATATGTTTGTAAGTATATATACTGTTAATTGGTCGTTACGGCTGAATGCAGTCGAAAGGGCGGTTCTAAGCTGGCCCCGCCCTCCGTGGAAACTGTCGCCCTATATAATATAATTCAGTAAGACCGTATAATGCCCGCTATTTTATTATAAAGAAATATTATCAGTCCTAAATCCATTAACCGCATTACTAAAGGTGACTCTGTAGAATGATTAAATTCTATTGATATTTATTTTATGTTTTCCCGGAGACATAGGCTAACACCCGTATTCATACTAAATAAGGTATTTCTCATAGCGTTCGTTGTAGCCAGCCCTTTCCCTCTCAAGCTACCCTTTACTAAGCGGACGCATTGCGTCGAATACTGATCTATGGTTGGTCCATTTCCGTTGCCAAGGTCTCTCCGGTATTTGACTGACAGATGTGCGTATGACGTAAATCCCACTATCCCACTAATATTATAAATGTGAAAGTTTGGATGGATGGACGGATAGATGGATGTATGGATGGATTTTCGTTACTCTTTCACGCAAAAACCACTGAACCGATTGCGATGAAAACCTGAAGACCTGGTTTAACGCATAGGCTATTTTTTATCCCGATATTCCCACGGGATCGGGACTTACGGGAAAATATGCAGCATGATTATAAATAGACGGTACTGAAAAACCCCTGATGGAAAATTTTATTAGATTAAAATTAATATCAGTACAAAAGTACAGTATTATTTGCAAATCTATAGCGTCTTTAAAATTCTTCCTCACTGTATTAATTGAAATGATTTTGAAGATCTCAAATTGTTTTTCTCTTAATTATTGTTCTATGTTCAATGAATAGTACGAAATAACAGCGATTTTCATCAACACTATGCGTTGTGTACAATAGCTACTTTACTTGAGAGTTTAAAGACCGCATAGTAAGTCAAGTATTATTTTTAAGAATTAAAATTGCTGACCCTATGCATTGTTTGTGAATACTCAGTATTGGTCAAATGTCTTGGACACTTGACCGTATTATTTCTGTTTCTTTCCTGTGCAAAATAACAAGATAAGGAAGAATGTCATGATAATTAAAGAGGCTTATTACCTACAATAAAACTGTAGAAATCGGTGATGAAGCACCTTTTTAACCGACTTCAAAAAAGGAGGAGGTTATCAATTCGACTGCATTTTTTTTTTAATGTTTGTTACCTCAGAACTTTCGAGTGGGTGAACCGATTTTGATGATTCTTTTTTTATTTGAAAGCTGTTGCTTCCCATGTGGTCCCATTTCAATTTGGTCCAGTTCTGACAATGGCATGCATGAGAAAACCATATATAAGTCTTTTATGGAAAAGTTTTTTTTGTTGAAGTCGGTTTTTTTTTAAAGAGTTATATATAATTTAAAGTGACGCTAAACTACACATTGTACAATTGTACATATACCTACTGACTGACATCATACCCCGTGATTAGTACCATCGAAGTTCGTTTTTTAAATATTCTGTAGATAACATTTTGTTTTGTTTGTGTAAAAAGCAGGTTTGTAATATAACAAAATGCTATCCAACCCAGACCTATAATTTCCTAGTACGATGTACAAAAAATAACTTAGTAAATAATAGTTTTATTACCCTTTTTCTGGAACACATATATATTAATCAGAGTGTGAAGGTAAAATAATAGGTGTTGACAATACATTTCGTACGAAACACAAAACAAATACACCAATAAAACAGCAGTAGTCGACCCGTTGATATCATCTAATTGGGCCTTAATTACAGGTTGTATGTTTAAAAAAATAAACGTTCTATATTTTGTGACTGTGGTACTGCACACCGATATGTGAATATAGTCATAGATAAACAAGCACTGGTTTAAAAAGAGGATTAACATTTGCAGATTTTATTGTTTTAGTCGATAATAAGAATAAAAATTAAAATGTTATTTTACAAAAAGAGCAAAATGTAATTTTGTTCTTTTTGTAAAATAACATTTTAATTACATTTTAAAAAGTTTATTTTATTGTAGGTATAGATTGGACTAACGATAACACACTGTTGTCGAACAAATGTAAAATAATACGTTTTCTACGAAAACTTTTACATATCTTCTTGTAATACGACCGGAATTAAAAATCCACCTTATCCAAATCTTTGGATTTTAGACATCGTTAGATAGAGTTAATAATTAGTTGGATAGGTTGTAAGTTATATAAGATTAAACTGACTTGATTAATTAAATATAAAAACAAAAGACACCCGTTCATTTTGTGATCATTAATGACCACAAAATATTTACGAATGTTAAGCGAATTTAATATATTTATCGTTTCAGCACGAAACTGAATCTGCGGTATGATATACTTTTAAAATGATTGCCTATACGTCTCTCAACAATGCATTGCAAAAAAAAAAAATATGGCGTTAGGATTTTTATCAGATCTTTTCGTGCGATCATTGGTGACGTCATAGAACTCAAAACACCTTCCATTGAGCCGTACATACACCATACATAGCGGACTTGTGTCAGACAATAAACTGTGTAGTATGCTGACTTTTATTGTTGACAGGTCTATTTCAGATTCTTTCATATCATTCCAATGGTCAACGAAGTGGTATAATCAGGTATGGATGTATTAATGAAACTATTATACAAACTTCACATGTCAGTGTGCAACGATAAGTCTTAAAACAACAAAACATAAGGTACATAATCGCGTGGGCGTGTTTCACGTACTTAACAGAACTAGCACTATTGTCCGGTACACAGTGTCCCACTGGTTTACGAGCTGTCTGCTGAACCCGCCGACGAAGACGGAGCTGGACCTGCAGACTCTTGCGCCGTCTGAAATCAAAATAATGTGAAATTTAATTTTTGGCACTTGTGTGAGTCCCGTAACGTGATGGGAACTGCTGAGAAAAATCAGAATCATCAGTATTAAATTAAGAATTAAAATGAAACTTTTATTAAGTTTCTATAATGTGATAATTTAGTAATACTGAATGACTAACTTAATTAGTAAAAGTCAACCAAGTGAAATAAATTTGGAGCGGAGTACTCAGTGTGGGTACTCCGCTCCAAGTGGGTGAGTCGGAGAAAAGTGAACGGGAAAGGTCTAGAACTCTCCCATCCCGCAGTACCAGGCTCCGGAGAGTACAGAATAATCTCGAACTTTCGTGAGCTTTGGCCTGGGGGTAACGGATGGGGCTGCTATGGTAACAGCAGCAGCAGGCCTGAGACGGTTATGTGACGTGTACCTCTTTGAACCAGAAGGGGATCAAGAGGCGGCCAAAGAATGGGTCTTCTTCGTCGATCTTAGTCTAAAATACTTAAAATATTCAGATTATCGGGAAGTGGGTCAAAATTGACTTCTAAGATTTTATTACATTGTTAATTATTTAGTTTTTCTTCGATTTCCTTGAGATTCCATCATTAGATCCTGACTTGATGATAATAGGACCACCTCGGGAGTATGCCCTTTCGAACTAAAAAAGATTTTTTTAATCGGTTCACAATTGGCGAAAATATCGATGAACATACACAAAAAAAATACATACAGACGAACATAGAACCTCCTCATTTTTGGAACCTCAGTCTGTTAAAGAGGGACATAATATACTTTCTCATCTACAGAAATAGATTTTTGTGACAAATTTTCAAGGGACGTGGTTATTCGTCCCTTAAACCTTCGTCATATCACGTTCAACCCAACAAGACTTGTAATCTAGAAGAAAAAGAAATAATTAGAACGTTTAGTTTTAGTTAATAACTATTTAACTAATTATTAATCACTTAAAATTAAATTTTATACGGTATACCACACTAGAACACTAGTGTCTAGTAGAAAAAAAGTGATGTTGTATGAAACACAATTGTCTGCGTCTATTTTTCCATTCAATTTTAATCCTGGAGCGTTCAAGTGTAGAGTGAATAGGTTTCTCTTGGATAGGCGTGTACCATCTTCGTCTTCATCGTCACTGTCCATCAGGTGAGTTAAGACTTAAAGTTCAATATTGTGGAATCACTTCATTTATCTGATTCCACAAGTAGTCATCCTAATTGAAGATAATTAATGATGTTTTAGTTGTACATTATACTTGCATTCCACAAGTCGAGATATAATTGTTGAGTTCGAGTATTTACAAGGAAAAGAACTGATTCATATTCTTGAAAAACCTAATTATTACAAGACTGCCCAAAAAAGGAGTGAAACGATTTCAGAGTTCATGTATGTATGTATGTTTTTGAGTTTCTTTATTCCGTCATAACTTCTAAATGCCTGAACAGATATATTCAAAGATATTGAATAAATGGGGTATCGTCACATCCTTACATCATTCTGAGTATCACTGGCTACTTAATAAAAAAAATGGCGGCTGTATGGCGCGTAATTCGTTTTCTGGGAAGGCAGTTTTTTTACATTTAAATTATTTTCATTTTTTTTTTAACTTGTAATCCTGATTTTTTATGCATTAGGGGCAAACGAACAGACGGGTCACAGGTGATTGTTTGAAGATCAACGCAAGGTAGACTCATGTCTAGATTCGAGTCCAACATGCCGAGGCCCTTAAAATTACAGTTTCACCCAAAAGTTTTAGCATCCAATCGCGAGTATCCACAGCACTCTGCGGTTAGGCGTTGGATAGTGATGAAAATCTTTGTCGTGTATAAAGTAAATTGTAATGTTAAAAGTTAAGTGAAAAACATTTTTCTTTACTCATTACTTTAACTAACTATGTACTACTTTAACGGAATGGTGCAATTAAATAATAACATGGCAATACAAGAATTAGGAAAAAATATAAAATAATAATTTGAAATTATTAAAATAAAAACTACACAATTAAACATACAAAAATAGGTATAAACTCAAACAGGAAGGCAGATATAATACTTTACACGACGTAAAGTGGCAATAAAAATATTTTCTTTATTTTCAACTTTTTTCATACTTTTAACACAAACGGTTGACGCACGTAGCCATATAATTACGTACGACACGCATTCATGAATACTAAGAAGATTCCAGAAATACATATACAATTCTCTATAAGGTAGAGATAAGTATCTTTTTGACAAAAAGGAGTCTTGCAAATCTCAGACATTTTGTTGACAGATCAACAAAAAGGCTGCTACTATCGTCACCATGATGGGTAATGGGTCTGCTTATTGACTATAAATAATACAAGTAGATACGAAATTGGATCACCAAGCGATCTCTAGTAAGAAGAGAGAAAAAAGAAGCAATTCCAGATTTTAAGCTCTAGTAGGAAGCCTCCGGGCACCCCTGAAGACCTTGGCCGCCTCTTGGTCATTAGGCAGCCACACCGTGGAGTACCTACGTGGGGCCTTTTCCTTCTTCGGTTTAGAGGCGCACGTGGAAAACCTCGCGCCTTTATCTCAGGCCTTCTTCTGCCAGGGTAAAGGATAGCCCCATCCGTTATCTCCAGACCAGCGCTCATGAAGTTCTGCACTGCCCGGCGCCTTGAGCGTCTTCTACGGAACGGAAGAGCACTCGTACTCTCCCTGTACCCTTTCCGCCGCCTCTTTAGCCAACATCACCACCTCGCAAAATGAAGTGGAGAAATCCCACGCAGTTTCGCTACAGACCATGGACCATGGTCTCCAGCGAAAGACTTCCCGTACCGATAGTCGCGACATTGAGGCGCTGTTGTTGAACACTCCACTCTACAAGGTGTGAATTGCAGTGACCTATGGTGCAATCACGGGTAGGAGATTATTATAAACTTGACGGCCATGGCCCGTTACGCCCGTATTATCGCGGCATAACGGGCCGTCAAGTTCTCAGCCCTGATCGGGGCCCCATATAAGGCCATTGCCTGAACGATTCCAACATAGAGTCTCCTAGAGGGAAGTGTCCCCCTAAGTTGGGCAGCAGCCGCGAAAGCGCAGCCGTCGTCCCTATAAATTTGAATTAAACCTATTTCTAAAAAATATTATTGAAGGTCCTTCAGCAAATTTGTTTTTAAAGTAATACCTTCATAAATCTTTAGTTCTTAATGTTTTATACCATCAATCATTGACAATTTTTTAAAAGTAAATAACACGTGTTATCTTCTATATTATTTTATAAGAAAATATACAAGATAGGTACCAATGTATACAAACATATCTAATAAAGCAGAAGAGTTTTTTTGGCTGAACCAGCGTTCATCTCTGCAACTAATTATCGGATTGAAAAAAATCTTTATGCATTTGTTAAGCCAATGCTTGAGGGAGGTTATAGGCTATTAAATATTACGCTACAGCCCTCAGGAGCGAAGCAGCGGCGAAAAACGCTGGTAAAACTGCGGTGAGTGGCTAATTTTTAATCAAGATTCTTGTTCTTTTGATGGTCCCTGGGGCTAAGCCCATCGGCAGTATAATATTACTAATCTTCACAGATCTTGTGGTTACTTGAAATACCTATTACCTTTAGCTTGGAACAAACTCGATCAAACAAAAAAGAATCGAAATCGGTTCATCCGTTGAGGGGCAATAATGCCACAGACAGACGTTAAACTTATAACATCTCTCCTCTTTGCGTCGGGGGTTAAAAGGAGAATAATTATGTCTTAAAAACATTCAATATTTCTCAATTCAATACGATACTAGTTTTAATTAAAAAAAAAAAGCATGAAATCCGTTGTACAATGTTGTATTCAATTATTATACCTGGCAACATTTTTGTGGCTGTAGTATATGTATGCAGATGACCTAAAGTTTGGAAAAACGATTAAGGACCCTCTAGACTCAAAATTATTGCAGTCGGATTTAGACAGACTTGTAAATTGGTGTAAACAAAACGAAATGCATCTTAATCATAAGAAATGTGCTCATGTAAAATTTACCAGAAATCAAAAAAATCAAGATACAAGTTATTTTATAGACGGCTACAAAATCCAGGAAAATGACATATAAAGGACTTGGGTGTACTTTTTGATCGGAAATTGACCTTTGTACCACACAGAGAATATTATTAAGAGAGGATCTAAACTTTTAGGCTTTGTAATAAGGAATGATAAACCATTTCGAAACCCCAAAACCAAGATTCTGTTATACTATAGTCTTGTCAGGAGTGTATTGGAGTACAGTAGTGTAGTCTGGCGCCCACACTATTCTACTCATTCACTTTGTATTGAAAGGCTACAGAAGCGCTTCCTTCGGCATTTGGAATTTTCTGTTGGTATGGCTAAGAAACTTCGTTCATATACGGAAAGGCTTAGTCACTTTAGAACGCTTACCTTATTAGAAAGGAGGGACGTTATAGACATGGGTTTCTTATACAAGTTACGTAGAAACGATTCGGACTGTCCGCAGTTGTTAGCAGATTTTAATTTTCGTGTTCCAGTCAGAATTCCACGTAAACCAATTACTCCTCTCTATCCCCCACTAAGTAGAACAGTATTAGGTTCCAATTCACCTGTGTCGAGATTATGTAACACACTAAATAAATACAGTGACATAGTAGATATTCATCATGACTCGGCAGGTTCATTTCGCAACACACTGTATAAAAACATTATTAATGAACGGTGTTAGTTGTAAGAACAACACACATACAATAAACTGTACTTACACAAGCGTTGCCCTAAAGTCTTAACAGTCACACCCATAAAATTCACTCCACATCATACAATTCTACACGTCCACACATCCCTCTGGTTAATGGCGTAACCTCCGATCCCAAGACATGTCATAGGGTTGGCAAAGGCGACTCTCACAAGCATACACACACACAATCGCATCCTCGCATGTAACATCCACACACATCATACCACTATGCACGCACATATCACACAAAGCATTTGCTTTTGACACTGTTTTAATCTGTTTTAGTTTTATGTCTAATTTTTAATTTTAGTTTACATTATTTTGTAAATCTGTACGTATGTTAATGCATGCTGAGTTCACCTTTAAGTAGTCATACATAACTTGCACTGTATAATTTGAATGTTTATTTTTAAGCACTTATGTTATGACTGTTGGTGATCCTAATAAAAAAAATATAAATATATATATATACTAATATTTAAAAATAATTACTAAGTAATCACGTGCCAACTGCCTTTAAAGTTATTTTCGAACAAGTTGGCCAAATGTTGGAAGGCTCTAGAACTTGCCAATTATACGCCTTTACTCCCACCCTCGCTTTTTTTTTCCCACGGGGTTGATTACCTATGAATCATGGTAACACTATGTCATGTATGCGTTGGCAATCCTACCTACACAGTATTCTACTAGAAAACCATGATAATAACCGCAGTTTTCTGTACGGTGGAGGATTTAAGAGCTACTTCAATCAGACAACTACAATAGGACTACAATGCACAGAACAGCACTGCACAGAAAACCGGCAGTAAAACATTGCTTTTGTTGTATTTCGCCGAATGAGTGAGGTTACGGGAGGCCCTAACCCTTTCCTCTCCTCCTCTTCCCCACTTCCCCCCCCTCTCTCCTCCCTTCGCCTACTCCATTACATTAAAGACCAGCAACGCACTTGTGACTCTCGAGTTGCAGGTGCCCATGGGCGGCAGTAGTCACTTACCATCAGGTGGCCCGTCTGCTCGTTTGCCCCCTAAACGATAAAAAAAATTCTTGGAAAAGCGTTTAAATTTGCTCCTAAGGCAACAGTAAACAACCAGAAAATTTATTAAAATTTTATTTTATTGATGAAGACATTATAATACACTTTTAAATTTCTGCGTTTTAATTGATAAAAATGCTCAATGCTGTGTTGCTCATTCGTCATGACGTCATATCGGCAGTAAAAGCGTAAGTTACCTACTGCAATTTGCCAAATTAAAAACAGATAAAAATTGAGTACTTTGAAATCATCACTACATATTATAAAACAATGTCCCCCGCCGCGTCTGTCTATCTGTCTGTCTGTTCGCGATAAACTCAAAAACTACTGAACAGATTTTCATGCGGTTGATTCTGATTCGAGTATATAATTTGTTAAGGTTTTGTGTAAATTGGTTGAAATATGATGAAGATTGTTGAAGATGTCTCCGCTACCCGTGCGAAGCCAGGGCGGGTTGCTAGTGAATTATAAAATTTAATTTTAAAATTTATGAACTGAAACTAACAGTTTCAAATTGCCTATTGTCTAAACTATCTTATTATTCCTATTGTCTAAACTATCTTATTATTATGTTTTTAGGGTTCTGTACCTCGAAAAGAAAAAACCGAACCCTTATAGGATCACTTTGGTGTCCGTCCGTGTGTCTGTCTGTCAAGACTCTTTTTCTCAGGAACGCGTGGAGGTATCAAGCTGGAATTTATATCAAATACTTAGGTACAGTAGACCTTTGGAGCTGTGAAAAAATCAAACTTCTAAGCCAAGGCAATCAAAAGATACAGCCGTTTATGCCGCAAATTTCCGCAAATTTTCGACACTGGACAAGGAATCAAAACCTACAGGGTTCTTCCCGTGAACTCAGAATCTTGAAATTTGGTACGAAGCAACGTCTTATAGCATAGTTAAAGGAAAAATTGCGAAAACCGTAAATTTTAGGTACATCATATGACAAAAATATTTTACGAAACCCTCGGTGCGCGAGTCCGACTCGCACTTGGCCGGCTTTTTTGATCATTACGTTCATAGAGTAAAATACCATATTCCAATACTGTGCCTAGTCTCCTGAAATCTTCTTCGGGTGGTATTGAATCGCCTTATTGCTGTCAGAACCAACACACGCACACACATACATTTATAGTCACATACATAAACACACACGCGTCCATGCACTTTTTATACCCACGTTCTACAACCTTTACGCTGCGGTATCTACTAACTTAAATACACTAGGATCGCTTAGGTTGGCCTATTTTATAATTAATTAATTAATTATAAGTAATTATTTATTTCATTCACCAGTATAACGCGGCGATGACGATCAACATATTGGTATACCGGACCCATGTAAATTGTTGTAGCCGTTATCACATCATTTTTGAATTTAAAAACTATTTTTTTTATTTTAGTATTCTACGGATCTTCTACATAATTATAAACTTTAAGTATTTTCCAATTTCGCACACGGAGGAATTTGATATTTGGATATCACATTCCTCCGTGTGTGAAATTGGAAAAAGGAGCTGATGATCTTCGAATGGCTGAACAGATGTTCTTAAATTTTAGCTAAAAACATTTTCAAAATCAATCAAAATCAAAATTATTTATTTCAAGTAAACCCATTGTAGGTATTTTTGAATTGTCAGGAGGAGTCAGTCAGTATAAGTCGGTCGTGAAGCTAGTTGCCTATTCCAAAAGGTAGATCGTAAGGAGAAGAACAGGCAAGAAACTCCAAGGACACTCTTTTCCAACATGTTTCTTTTTACAAAGTTATTTGTTACATCCTACTAATATTATAAATGTGAAAGTTAGGATGGATGGATGTATGGATGGATGTTTGTTACTCTTTCACACAAAAACCACTGAACCGATTGCGATGAAACTTGGTATGTAGAGAGCTAGAGACCTGGATTAACATATAGGCTACTTTATATCCCGATATTCCCACGGGATCGGGACTTACGCGAGTGAAACCGAGGGGCGCTGCTAGTTGCTCATAAGCGCAATTTAATGTGAGGACAATGTAACATAAATTAATATTGTTCTAAAATGGAAAAGAAAATCACAGAGCTGCTAGGCAACATTGAAAATTAACATAATACTTGTGACTACACAGTTCTCACATGTACAATTAATTTTTTTTTTTAAATAACAAAAAGTAAAAAGCGTATCATAACTACAATGTCAAAATATAAATAATCAAAATATCAATAAATCTCATTGACAGTGTGACTGTGGAGCAGGACCGGCATTTTGCCAAGCATTTTTATCACCTAAATAATGATCTAGTTTATAATATGCTCATTTACATAGCGTGCGTTTTATACAAGTTTTAAATTTCTTCTCACTTAGTTGAAGAATATTATCAGGTATATTATTATAGAATTTAACGCAGTACTCGATCAAGTCACCATTCAAACAAAAGAAACTAAATCAATAGGGGCGGTATCATAGCCCCTTATAGCCCCACAGCCAGACACAGAGATACACATACACACACACACACACACACACACACACACACAACACGTATACACATACACACAGATACACACATTAAACTTATAATACCTTTTTGCATCGGGATTAAAAAGTTCTAATTTCATTCTTCCTTATTCACATCCTAATAGACTTTTTGAAACATTGGAAACTTTTGCATTTGCTTTACGAAATAATATATAGTCTTTTTTTTTATTTGTAGATAAAGAAACTGTATATTTGTATGTGAGTACGTCTTATTTAGTTATAAACGTGAAAGTTTGTGAGGATGTATGGATGTTTGTTACTCTTTCACGCAAAAACTACTGGACCGATTGCGATGAAACTTGATACGTAGTAGCTGGACACCTGGATGAATGCATAGGCTTTTTTTATCCTATCGGGACTCTCACAGGTGAAACCGCGGGGCGCAGCTAGTATGGTCATAAGGTTTAAGATGCTGATGCTATCTAGGTTTAGGTAGGTTTTAACGATAATACCTAGAAACATAGGAGTTCCGTAGGTAATTAATATAGATATAAGTATGATTGACTGCACGGATGGGGGCAATGGTTTAAGTAGTCACTTCGCCACTACGCCGTGCCGAGTGTTGTGGGTTCAAATCCCATCAGGAATAAAAATTTGTGTGTAAAATAGTGTTTTTCGTGTCCATTGTTTAAATTTTTGTGAAGCCCCCGCCGCGACAAGGATATATTCCTAATGCGGGAGTCATCTTCATTAAAAGAAGAAAAAAAAATATATTATGGATTCAAACCGTCTCTATTTCGACACAACATGTTATCTATTTTATCCTAAAAATTAAATATTATTTAGTATTTTAGATATCCTTTTAAATACTCATAAGTCATCGTGTGTTTATTTGTGTTGCCCGAAGTTGTGAAGTTTGTCGGTCAGTAGGCCAACGTACATCGTCGCTACCGTACAAGACAGGATCGTATAGTAGGCGGGATAAAAAAAAACAAGTGAAACAATAACATGCTCCACCGCAACAATGTTGCAAACCAGTTTTCGACCAGGGATGCATTTGGCACTTCAAATAAAACATTAATAATCACAAATTGTTTAATTAAAGAAATATTGTAAATGTTTAATAATTCTGCTAAATATTATTTAACTGTAAAATGTTTTAGTATGTATATTTAGATTAAGATATTTATCTATGGGCCTATGCAGCCTGAAATAAATGATGATTATTATTATTATTCTTTTCATTTATTTCATAAATATATAAATTACATTTTTAAATATACTTACAATAAAAAAAAACAAAATATATTTAAAAATATAAAAAATAGTGTCCCACCGGTATCGGGTACAGGGACCAAGTTACCGGTGGTTAGGGTTCCAGAGACAGAAACCTCCTCATTTATTTTTATTATTATCTTTATTTATTGTAAAACTTATTAATTACATTTTTAAATATCTATAAAACAAAATATATATTTAAAAATATAAAAAATATTATTAATAATATTACCTAATACATATACACACACACAGGACGGGAATAAAGTTTGGATTGTAAATTACTTCACCTAGAATGTATCGTTAATATTAAAGTAGCAGTCACGGCTACTTGAGACAACATTTTAGTTATGTTAAAAATGTTTATGTAGAGAAAATCAGCGTAATTCTAGATAACAATAGTTTTAAACTGTAAACGTTGCTGTGTTGTTAGTACTGCTTTTTATTACTTTACTAGCTGCGCCCCACGGTTTCCCCCGCGTAAGTCCCAGTGCCGTGGGCATATCGGGATAAACAGTAGCCTATGTGTTAATCCAGGTCTCCAGCTATCTACATACCAAGTTTCATCGCAATCGATTCAGTAGTTTTTGCGTGAAAAGTAACAAACATCCATACGTCTTCACAAACTTTCACGTTTATAATATTAGTAGGATTTCCTTAAAACAATTGAGTAATTTAAGCCAAATGATTACCCTATCTACCAATTGTACTTGCTAGGAGTGGAGTTCATACGTTATATGCAATTTTCTACAATAATAAAAAAAGTAATATCTTAGCAGCAAACGACATGATTTACATGGCATGCTATCAACATTTTTAAACGTTATGAACCATACCATATGCAATTGAATACGTACAGAGTTGTTCTAAGATGCGAGTATGTGATTATGTTGTGTGTGTTGTGTGTAAAGTTAAAATTGAGTGAGTCATATAGTCATATGCCAGAATTTATTTACTAAAATAAACACTATCTGTTTCAATTCACGCAATGTAATGTGTAACAAGATTTTGAGACACACTATGTATGTTAATAAAGTACGACATTAGCACTTACGTTATGAGTTTACGTTTCCTTTGACGGAATCAAAACATGCCTTAGTAGAAGTTTACTGTATTGTTAGCAAGAAGTGTCACATAAACTTGGTCGATACCTGCTGTATTCTATAAAATATTCAGAGAGGGCGTCTATCACACGCCCTGTCTTTCCAAGTTACGATGCCAAATGTAAAATTTCAGTAGCAAATATAAATGGCATTATACGGTGTGACAGAACGAACAATTTCTACGAACACAAAACTTGCAGTGAGTCTCCAACACGTGTTCTGTTATTGATTCTGTGGAAGGGCACTGAAAATAAATTTGTATTTCCATTTTATAGCTTACAGAGAAATTGACAAATGCCTTCCAGTACTTATTTTACGTTTCCAACTTCATCATGGGCTGATGGGCTGATCAGGATTTCTCGCTATGAAATATGGCATAATCGTAATAGATTGTTATGAGGGCGTGCAGTTAAAGTTATAATACAGTTATAATATAATGGACTTTAACAAAACTCCTTAAAGTATCTACAAAATTAACATACCTACATAATCATTCTTTTAAACAAAATCTAAGTAAATTTATCTGGTTCTGGAACCCGTAGTACAAGGTATCTGATAAGATTATTACATTGTACTAGCAACGCCCCGCGGTTTCACCCGCGTAAGTCCCGGTGCCGTGGGAATATCGGGATAAAAAGTAGCCTATGCGTTAATCCAGGTCTCCAGCTATCTACATACCAAGTTTCATCGCAATCGGTTCAGTAGTTTTGGCGTAAAAGAGTAACAAACATCCATCCATCCATCCATCCAAACTTTCACATTTATAATATTAGTGGGAATATACTAGCAACCCAATCCGGCTTCGCACGGGTAGAAAAGCATATATTGATTTTTTCCCGCATCTTCAAAAATCATTGTCATATTTCAGCTATTTTACACAGAACCTTCATGAATTATACATCTAAACCTTCCTCATGAATCACTCTGTCTATTGATGAAAACCGTATGAAAATTCGTTCGGTAGTTATTGAGTTTATCGCGAACAGGCAGACGCGGAAGGGGACTTTGTTTTATAATATTTAGTGATATTTGTTCAAGGCGATAAAATTTCATCAACTCCACTTCAATGCCGTACAAATAACTCTATTATTCTTTTGGGGACCGTCAATTGTGGTATTTCGGTATTATAGGATGTATATAATTACTAAGTTTAAGCTTATATTCTGGGGCTTCGAATACTTCTGTTTTAGAGAAGATGTATATGAAAAACAATCAGACCAGAATGAAGTCAAACAAAAAACCGTATCAACGTTACCCTTGTTATAATAGATGCATTTCGCTTAGTGGAGGGAGGAAGGAGTAATAAAGGTACAAGCAGTGCGAGAACGAAGTTTATTTATCTTTACTAGAAACTTTAAGAAAAGATATCTTGTCGTGAGACCTATATTCAGGAGATTACGCTCCATGGCTGATGGTGATGATAATGGATTGCAATCTTGACTTGTGGTTTACTTATTTTATCTCTATCAATTTAATCTCACTAATATTATAAATGTGAAAGTTTGGATGGATGGATGGATGGATGTTTGTTACTCTTTCACGCAAAAACCACTAAACCGATTGCGATGAAACTTGGTCTGTAGATAGATGGAGACCTGGATTAACGCATAGGCTACTTTTTATCCCGATATTCCCACGGGATCGGGACTTACGCGGGTGAAACCGCGGGGCGCTGCTAGTACCAAATATTTTTCTACGTATGAGTACTATGATTATTCTAATGAAGTCTATATAAATAAAAGGTCCAGTATAGTTCCAATCTTAGTAAAAGTATTTTTACTTTTAACCGACTTCAAAAAAGGAGGTTCTTAATTTGACTGTATGTTTTTTTTTTTATGTTGTTACCTCAGAACTTTCGACTGGGTGAACCGATTTTGATGATTCTTTTTTTAATTTGAAAGCTGGTGCTTCCCGCGTGGTCCCATTTCAATTTGATCCAGTTGTGACAATGGCATCCATGAGAAAACCATATATAGGTAAGTCTTTTATGGAATAGTTTTTTTTTTGTTGAAGTCGGTTTTTTTTTTGAAAGAATATGTTGCAAGTTGAATTAGTTAAACTTCCTGAAATAGTCAATACTCAAAATGTTCTAAATACGTCCCTGAGCTGTAATTTCTAGGATTACTTATTATCGGCTAATTGAGAGTTAATTATAAGGAAATATTAGTACCTTTAGTTCAATTAATATATTTTACGTTCAAATGGCTAAAACAGGTCTAGGTTCGATGTAATAATACTTTTGAGTTCTTCTCTCTTCTTTTATGCCCGGTTCCTATAATCAAGAAACGATTCGTTAGTTGGTGGGGTCCGCGCAATGTGTAGGTAATACTGGTATTTTTGTTTTATTATTTAAGTGAAGGTGAAGTAGTGTTTGAGTTTGTCCATTAAAAACAAACATACAAAACTTTCCTCTTAATAATATTATTGTTATTTGGTTTAGATTCAGATATTCTTTAAACAACGTTGCGTGCCGCGTTTTTGTGCCGGCATCGTGCTACAATCCAATACAAAATATTTTATAATGTACCGGCCCACACACACGTACCTACATAAATATGTATTATTACAAATGAGCTTGCACTCGTAAAGAACTTTAAAAAGTAAACACTGTTTAAGTGGCTCGTGAAATATGAATATTTCTTTTGTCCGTTGTGTAAGTTTATTAAAAACTTACACAGGCTTGCACTTGCAGGCACTTGCAGGATTTAAAATATTGAAAGTTTTATTAATCAACTAGCTTCGCCCCATGGTTTCACCCGCGTAAGTCCCGATGCCGTGGGAATATCGGCATGATAGTAGCCTGTGTGTTAGTCCAGGTCTCCAGCTATCTACATACCAAGTTTCATCGCAATCGGTTCAGTAGTTTTTGCGTGAAAGAGTAACAAACATCCATACATCGTCACAAACTTTCACATTTATAATATTAGTAGGATAAGACCGGAAGGAGCAAGCTTAGCTCAGATGTTTTTTCGAGTGTCTTGGTTTGTTTTAGCTTTTGAAGTTTAGAAATGCAATGTTATATTAAAATTACAAGTCTAGCTAAACCAAGCTTACGAGTTTTTTTGAGCACAAACACGCGTACGGAGCATAAGCTAAACTAGACTTGACTTGCCATCCATGATAGCACCTAAGCTGAATGTTGTCAAACATAGCTCATATTACAACTCAGTAAGATTATGTAATAGACTTCCTTTAGAAATTAAAAGCACGCTTTATACATCGGAATTCAAGTCGAAACTCAAGGCATTTCTTGTAGACGGGTGTTTCTATTCCATTGATGAATTTTCTAAATGACATTTAAATTTTTTGTAACAATTTTGTAGACTTTCAATATTTATTTATGGCTTAAAAATTTATTTAAGGTGACTTTATTTAATTTATATGTAATGAATGTTTAATGATTTTTATTGAAATTTTTGTTAATAATTAATGTTCTGTGATAGGTATTGTTTTATGTACATTTCAACACAATTATATATTGTTATGAAATAAATGAATTGAATTGAATTGAATAGAATTGGAAGCTGACAAAGGAATTTTTTATAAAATTAAAAATGCTTCAAATCTAATTTTAAAACATCATTCCATTGACTACAGCCTTTTCCGAAAAACTGTTTATTATATTGTAATAGCCTCCGGAACCTAAGTGACGAATTAAAATTAATTAAAGATGCTTCTTAGATGATAAGATCTGAAGGATGAATGGAAGAAACACTGAGTTTTCTAGACAAGGCAAAGCCCACACTAGTCCCTTCCTGAGTAAGTCCAAGCTCCGAATACGTATAATAACGTAAGCGTAACGTATAACGACCCACGCTCTTTATTGGTCAGCGATTTTGCGTGCTATATTAATTTTTTTTTGTAATGTAAATTCAATAATTATCTTTTTAATTGAACTGGTTGTACTCAAGGTTGGTCCCATTTAAATTTGAAGCAAATATGTGATAGAACCATAATCAGATTCTAATCTGTTGGCAATAAGACCATCTAGAAAGTATTACCTTTCAAAGAGAAAAAGAATTTTCCAAATCGGTCCAGCCATCTTCGAGTAATTAAGTAAAATACATTGAGCAAAAATCGGTTAAAAATGACTACTACCTTAATATAAAACAAGCACCAACGAAAGTCGCTTTGAAAGCACTTCCCTGACTGCCACAGCCAGCATCGGAATCCTTGGTGTCGATATATCGAGCGAAGTCCAGTTCCACGGTCACTTGGAGGGTAAGGCCAAATTAGCCTCGAAGAAGCTTGGTGTGCTGAATAGATCGAGACAGTATTTCACCCCGGCCCACCGCCTACAACTTTATAAGGCGCAGGTTCGGCCGCATATGGAATACTGTTCTCATATCTATGCAGGAACATCCCAGTACCAGCTTCTCAACAGAGAGCGACATTCAACAGAGAGCGACTCGAATCATCGATTGCCAGGATATTTTAGATCGGCTTGACCCTTTGGCGTTGCGTAGAGATGTAACTTCACTCTGCATTCTCTATCGAATGTATCATGGGGAGTGTTCCGAGGAATTGTTCGGACTCATACCGGCCGCAACCTTTCGCCATCGTTCAACGCGACAAAACTTTCATCCCCATCACCTGGATAATTGGCAATCCACCACTGTGCGGTTCTCCAGATATTTTTTTGCCTCGCACAACCAATCTCTGTAACAAATTCGAAACGACCTTCAAACCTTCAAGAAAAGAGCGTACTCCTATCTCAAAGGCCGGCAACGCACTTGTAATTCTTGAGTTGCAGGTGTCCATGGGCGAAGGTGGTTACTTACCATCAGGTGACCCGTCTGCTCGTTTGCCGCCTATAATATATAAAAAAAACGCACAAACGAACGGTTCCAGGCTAGATACTTTCTTACGCGACGTTTTATAGAAAAGCAGAAAGAGTTCATTTGTTTTTAAGCATTAACCTCAGAATCTAATAGGCTTCTTTCAAAATGTATTTATACATTTATTTAGGGAGGTTATTGGCTTTCTAAAATTATTTTTGACATATATTTCTAATTTTGAATTGGAGAATTATTAATAAAAATATCAATATCAATCTGGTAAACTATATACGTAGATTAAAAGTTAGTAAAATGTATAGATACATAAACGACAATGGTTTTAAGAGTTCTATTTGTAATCAGACGTACGGAACATCCATGAGAGTGAGAGGTAAGAAGACCGAGTAAAATTGCTACCTGTGCTGCTCACTCACAAGGTCGACATCAGTTGTGAAGTGGTTTAGTATCCATGCAGAAATACGGCGACATACCTGTTTCGATACACATTTTTTACCCTCCGTTTGAAAATTCATAAGTTTCATCCAGAATACTAATACACTCAAGAGCAATGAGTCCGGGTAAAAGAGATAGCTGAAAATCTTGGCGGCTAATAGTGCTAGCTTAGTGAAACGATGGTGTTTGATAGAAAATTAAATGGAAGTAATAAAACTTCTTGGTTGTTGTAAAATTATACCATAAAAATGTAAAAAAAAATGATGTAGAAGAAACTTGATGTACAGCATAACCGTAGTAGCAGCAGCAGCAGCAGTTGGCAGCAGGAAGAGGTAACACAAAGTATTAAAATTTGAGAAAATTATAAGGTTGTCGAATAGTACGGTATTTTTCTATTTTAAGAAAATATTGGTTATTTCTTTTCTTTTTGTATCTTTTTATACTTAAATAAAATTATAACTAAATTTTATTACTTTCATTAAAGGAGTATAAAATTGTCTATTAATACATTCATTGCCCAACCAAAAATGTATTTCACTAAGCTTCTTAGCTTCAGCTCTTTATTTTATTATTTGTTGTTTTAGCGTCAACAAAAATACACATTCTGTGAAAATTTCAACTGTCTACTATAGCCCGCTGACAGACAGACGGGTGGACGAACGGATGGACGGACAGCGGAGGGCTTAGTAATAGGGCCCCGTTGGTCCCTTCGGGAACGGAACCCTAAACACTATAGGATTTCATATCTATCATATTTCTCTAAATCAATGTATGTTTGTTCGTATTTTATGGACTGCTGTACCGTTCATCTGATCATAATGAAATTTAGCAAACACTTTACCGGGGGTACAGAGACATGGGGTACCTTTCATCCAGAAAAGAAGTACTGTTCGCGAGGGATGAAAAAATTACTTTTCAAATCAAAAGCAAGTATAATATTATTTGTTTTAAGTTTCGAATTTCGAACGGTCGATTTTATCATTATTGAGTTTTGTTTTGAGTTACGAATATTATTCAAACATTCATATTTATATTGTTTTCGAAATTCAAATCTCAAACTCAACGTTTTTTACAGCCGATTTAACATTTACTATATTACATTACTAGCTGTGCCCCGCAGTTTCAATTGCATAAGTCCCGATGCCGTAGGAGTAAGTATCGGAATAAAAAGTAGCCTATGTGTTAATCCAGGTCTACATACCAAGTTTCATCGCAATCGGTTCAGTAGGTTCATCGATACATCCTCACAAACTTTCACGTTCATAATATTAAGTAGGATAAAGTATTATATACCGAATATAATAAAATCCATATGTATGAAGCAGTGTATCACAAAGGACAATTCTCATAAATGTATGCAATCCTGTACTGAGTTGCATCAAAACGAAACTTCATTTTTCATGGACTACATTTAATACGACTCGACGACTCGACTGGCCTGTTGGTCTAGTGGTTAGTGACCCTGAGGGTCGTGGGTTCGATTCCCACCTGAGTCTGGGTGTTCTTTGTGTCCGTTGTTTCTATGTTTGTAAAATCCCCCGCGACACAGGAGTAATTCCTAATGCGGGAGTTGTCTTTAAAAAAAAAGAAAAAGAATATACTAACACGCACAACTGTTTTTTTTTTACAAATAAAAACCGGGTTTTATCACAATTTCATGAAATCGAGAATTACCTAAACTACCATTTTCATTGATAAAAACTACTATATATATATTTTATTGCTTGTAACAACATTATACTGTTCATTTACGTATTAACGTAAATTATTTAAACGGATATTTCGTTTTGCTACACGGAATCCAACGTATGTTACAAGTTGTAAGTTGTGGATTCCGTGTAGCAAAACGAAATATTCGTTTAAATAATTTACGTATAATGTTACATGTACACAACAGTATAATGTTATAGAATGCCTATTCATTCGATGCCTACGCTAACAGCTGACACGAAGGCCGAACCGTTTCGTTTTAATAATATAATCAATACCTATCTGGTCAAAATCGATTAATGGAATAAGAAAAGTTAATACTTACTTCAAGATAAAAAAATATTTGGATTTCAAATAATTTACTAATTATTTGTTTATTTATCTATTTTTTAATAACTTTTCTAATTAAAATACCGGAACTATAAATCATGAATGAGAGGAACGGAACGTCAATGCCAATGCAAAAATAAATGAAATAAACTTAACTATTTATATTGTTTTCAAATTATATCCCCTGTTCACAAACCATATTCCAAACTCAAATACTTGTTATGTACAAAAATGTGAAAATAATTACTACAATAATTTGAGTTTGACGCGTGAGAAATATTTTTACCACTTTTGGTCATTGTCCTTTTACAGTGGACATCTTTAAATGTTAGATTAGATCAACAATCTCATCAAGCTGCTCATTTCACTGTAAAAGACAGTATGTTTAGTAAAATTTTAATATTTTATAATAAATTGCATATTACTAGCGGACAAAATACAATGCTACGTATATATGCAACCATGCCGTTGACCTACCTACATATTATGCAGCTAAATATGTAAAAGATGTCGGAACATTTTCCTTTTCTCCTTCGTAGTACTGAGTCAAATGTAACTGCACGTATGGTGCAATGGTCAAGGTTGCCACTAAGCCTCGGCGAGTGTTGTGGGTTCAATTCCCGCACGGGATTAGTTATTACCTATAAATTAACATTTTTACAATTTTAAATTATTTTATTAATGAAATATTCTACAAATAAATTTGACTGGTATTCCACCGTCCTCGCAAGTGCCCGAGCCCAAGGCGCTCCACTAAACTGGAGAATAAATAGCAAGGTCACCATCGTTCACCACGCCGAGTCTGTTTGTTACAGTATACTAGGGTTCCCAGAATTCGAACCACATCGCAGAAGTTTATCACACAAGGTTTTTGTCCCCTGGACCCCGTTACGGAACAACATGAGCTTTCAGTCGTATTAACATAACCGATACGATAACCACGGTGAGTTGCCGCCTTATCAATGAAATAATTATACCATACCATTTATAATTAATATACAATTAGAAGATGTAGAATATACGGGATTTCTACTTGAATTCGAGCCGTTTGGCTATAAAAGGATCTATGCCCTCTAAAAGACAGCTTGGACATCATAACTAAGAGCTTTTTCCGCTTTTAAGCATGGTCGCTATAGCTCTATGGTGTTCATTACACGGTAAGTTTTGCTGTCAGTTTTACCACAATCAAGACTGTGACTGACGGATAACCTATCGTTCTAATTACTGTAATTGACGGTTGCATGATGTTGAATGCCCAAAATCTGGATAGCTTCTTTTTACATCATGCAACCATTAAGTATGACTTTTGGAACTGAGTGACGCTTGCATGAGCGTGTAATGGACGCCTATGAAAGGGGTATACACTGTATACAGTCGCCAACACAAGTGATACCATTTGCGAGTGTATGTTGTTTTATGTAACCGTTAGTAACTAGTTACTCAGACATCAGACATGTCGTGTACTTTTTGGTAACTCAGTTGTATAAAAATCTTGAGATTTGTTACTAATGTAGTCGTTACATTAATAACTCTAGATCGAAACGTTATAGGCACCCACAGACCAGGCTTGCCTAGTGTGGGGCCATCGGACAAAACATGTTGTTTTCAGGAAACTCTTTTGGCAATAAATGATTTATTTATAGAAATTTTTCGAACGAGTATCTTCTGTTCCATATCGTGATATTTCGTGGTGGGGTGTAGTGAGATGTCATGTGTATTTTTTTACATAGAACACTATTATATCTGTATTTAAAGAAAAACAATAGCAAATTTTGAACTAAAAAATACACGTGATTTTGGCTAGGGCTAGGGGTTAGTCTAAAACCTCACCACGTATCATCAGGAGCAAAGGGGAGTTAAAAGTTGCTAAAAATCATCACGTGATTAATGGACGACCCCTTATGCTTGACGCTATAGTGGTAAAAAATCAATGCTCTGCCATTATAATAATCTGTCTATCAAACATCGCAAATTATGCGTAGTCAGTAATTGAGTTGTAGTTCCCTAGTCCACAGCGTGACAACTTAATTAGTACTTAGCTATAAATAATTTTATAGAGAATGTACCGGTAATGAGTACCACCAGTGACTATTGTAGATAAATAAGTAAATAATCATTTAATATGCGCTTTGGTTAAAACACGCATATAGTTTTGTAATTGATAGTTTTAACCATATGTTGGATTCCACGTTATTTGTACGATTATTCACTAACTGACTGTGACCGCGACTTGAACCGTAGATTTTCCGGGATAAAAAGTAGTCTATGTGCTATTCCAGACTATAGTGTATTTCTGTGCCAAATTTCATCCATATTCGTTTAGCCGTTTTTGCGTGAAAGAGTAACAAACACTCATCCATCCATCGTCACAAACTTTCGTATTGTAAACTAGCTGCGCCCTGCGGTTTCACTCGCGTAAATCCCGATCCCGTGGGAATATCGAGATAAAAAGTAGCCTATGCTTTAATCCAGGTCTCCAGCTATCTACATACCAAGTTTCATCTCAATCGGTTCAGTAGTTTTTGCGTGAAAGAGTAACAAACATCCATACATCCTCACAAACTTTCACGTTTATAATATTAGTAAGAAGACATAGACAAAGAAGTGTGATTGGCCTGTCATTTTACATAGCACCAAAGTATTAACGTGAATTATTGCAAGTTTTAAAGCCGTGAAATAATAAGTGTGTAAGTTTCTACTTTATTTTTACATATTTCAATCAATTTACACAAAATCGTAGCAAATTATACACCTAAACCTTATTCATGAATCACTCTGTCTATTAGTGAAAACCGCATGAAAATCCGTTCAGTAGTTTTTCAGCTTATCGCCAACAGATAGACAGATAGAGAGACAGGCGCGGCGGGGGACTTTGTTTTATAATATGTAGTGATATGTAATGTAGTGATACTAGCCGTTCACCGCAGTTTCACCTGCATTTATCGTCACTGCTTCCGCGCCTAGGGGTCGTAGCGTAATGTTATATAGCCTATACTATTCCTTATGAATCTGTCTATCATATACAAAAAGATTTTTTCTAATTCGCCAGGTAGTTTCAGACAACAAACAAAAAACTTCAGTTTTATTATATTAGTAATATTGTTTTGTAATAGTGAATCGTATGTGGGAATAAAATGTCTATTTAGGTTTATAAAGTATAAGATTATATAACCGTTTTGTGTAACATAATACATATTATGAAAACCTGTCTGGTGTTACGCATCTCATTACAAACATTAGTAAAATTATATCAAACAAAATTACTTTTTAATATTTGCCAAACAATTTTCCTACCAATTGTCAATAACAAAATCTATACTTAATATAGTTCAACTGTTTGTAGCAGTTCGTTGGGCAACACGCGTAAACGCCATGAAAATCACGGCGCTTACGATCTTACGCTCGCGAGAAAACTACAACTCAAAAACGATCGAGCGCTGCTTGTTAATACTGTAGGATTTGGCTACAAATTATTTTTTAATTCAAATAAAAATCGGAACATGTATTTTGTTCTGAGTGGCTTCTCTAGTACATAATATCTCGGTGTATTGTACAGATTAGACTGGCTGTTGGTCTAGTGCTTAGTGATCCTGACTAATGATCCAGGGTTCGACGCCCACCCAGGACAAATAATTGTGTCATGAGCACGGTCATTTGTTGTGTCTGGGTGTAATTGATCTATTTGTGTATTTGGTAATAACTAAGTATGTTTATCAGCAATCTGGTTACCATAGTACAGGCTCTGGCTATTTTGAGATCAGGCGGCCGTGAGTGAAGTGTCTCAAGTTATTATTATTAAACCAAATGATATCATGGTTAACTTTGGACGTAGGTACTCTTTTAAACAACTGAATTACCACTGCCTACAGTTTAAATAAGAAAAAAATGTTGACGAGAGACATTTTTGCTCTATGCCTTTTTAATGGTATCTGTTTTTACTAAAATTTATGTGCTCAAAATCAGCATGAATCATTCCCATTCAAATCTTATGAAGTTCTATATTATTACAATAGAGGGTAGTTACAAAAATGCATCGTAACCCTGCTTTAGTCTCAATTTACGACTATTTTCTATAGAAGAGACTTTGATCGCTGAAGTTTTAATATCCGAAGTCTTTACGAGCGCGACGCCATCATTGGTTATTGAATAGTTGACTTTGGAATTAATTATAAAGGAATTTTATTGACAGTTTAACGTTAACATGATTTCTTTGGTGTTATTTTATAGTTGCCCGCACGGAACATGATAATTGACGTGTGTTTATTTCTGAACATATCTATAATTACTAGAGAACGCGTGGTGGTCGAATTTCGACCATGGTTTATTTCATTGGCCAATATTACTTGACCTGTCATTGTATAGACTTTTGTACCATGACAGGTCAAAATATAGGTATACTGGACACTCATAGCTGTATATACCCGTTTTTGCATTTTTTTTAACTTTGTAGCAAATATTGTTCAAACATTTTAGCATTCGTCACTTCTTCTCTGTATAAACTATAAGTGTGCGAAATTTCATACACCTCCGTCATCCCAATTTTCGTAAAAAGTGATCGAAAGTTTTCGCTTCACGTATTAATATATAGATTTCATTTTTATAACTGTTTAATTTTTCTTACTAGGCATCATTGTTTTTTTGTAATGCAATTATTATGTCAAATATGACATGCCAACTTGCCAACCCCGATGTGGCAACATTTACACGCCAATGTTGTACTTTGTAAAATTGTAATACGTATTTTTGTTACAAAAGCCACCAAGTAATTATAATTGAAGTCAAAAATTTAGTAAATAAATCGAGTAGTAACAAGAACAACAGATTATTGCTGAATTGGGAGTCTCCGAGAGAGGCGAGATAGATTAGTAGGTACTATGGCGTTAGATTGTTTTTTAACACCCGACCTAATAAGTAGGGGTGTTATAAGTTTAACGTGTGTATCTGTGTGTCTGTCTGTGACATCGTAATTCCTAAACAGATATACCGATTTTAATTTACTTGATCGAGAGTGCTCTGAAGAGAATCTTAGTTACAATTTAAGAAAATCTGTTTAGTTGTTCGAAGGTCATCAGCTCTCTAACCGTTGAACTGATGTTTTATTCGGGGGTATTTATACTTGTCTGCAACCAAGAAGCGTGGTCAGTAAGATAGTAGTATTGCAAGTGTTATAAACACTCGCAACACACTTATATACCGTAATGGTAATCTAACAATGGATATTGATAAATAAGTTTCCGGCAAAATTAATTGGGTAGATGCCTATCCTCAAAATAAATTATTTCGCCAAGTGTCGCAATAAACTTAAAATACTGTGAAAATTATCGTCCAGTTTTATTTCAACGTTTTTAATTATTAAATTAACATTAAAAGTAAATGATTTGACAATACTAAGGCGTGACGTCACGCCTTAGTATTTCATACAAAAATGTACGGATGCGTTTTGACGTTTACTAAAAAGATACTGATTTGACTTGACAGTCATCTACCCTATTATGAGGTTTAAAATTTCTCTTTAATTTGTAGATATTGGTTTTAAAAAAATAGCGTAAAATCTTTCTTCGTCTTTAATTTAATTTCAGTATATTTCGTCTCCTCACTTTTAAAGCCAAACGGTGAGAGTCGAGATACTTAACCCTCTTCTTGTATGAGAATATTGTACCACAAGTGCTTTTAATTGAATGAAAGCACTTGAAAAATGCATTGCGTGAAAAACTTGAAAAACATAATTATCACTACATATTATAAAACAAAGTCCCCCGCCGCATCTCTCTGTCTGTTGGCGATAAACTGAAAAACTACTGAACGGATTTTCATGCAGTTTTCACCAATAGACAGAGTGATTCACGAGGAAGGTTTAGATGTAAAATTTGTTAACGTTTTGTGTAAATTGGTTGAAATATGATAATGATCGTTGAAGATGTCTCTACTACCCGTGCGAAGCCGGGGCGGGTTGCTAATGCAGTATATTTTTATGCATACGATAGGTTTAAATTCGAATTATATATTTTCTAATAGACGTCCGCAGCAGTTTACACTTTAGATCAGATATTACTAGCAAAAACAGGCTGTATTTCTATTAGGTTTAGGTCTAAGTATAATTTATATCCCCTTAAGTTGTGAAACAGATTAATCCCACCTGAAAATGCGTGCTTTAATGATTTCATGCTAATATAAAGGACGAAGATTTAGTACGCTGTGACACGATAATCTCAGAAACTAATAATCGGGTCTGGCAGATTATTTTTGCAACATACAGCCTTTTTATTATAGAAAGTATTATCATAGAGACTATCCATCAAGCCACCGCTCTAGGGACATAAAAAATACAGACGGAACATGTGGCACTCTGTGGCATGGCGGTAGTGTATAGCCACGCCGGGGGTTACAAGTTCGATTCCGGTTCCGTTTGTATTTGCATTGACCTGTTTCTATGTTCGAGAACCCATAGTAAGAGTTCTACTTAGTTTGGGTCTAGACAGCGCTGTGTAACAGGTATGTCCTTCTGTACCCCTGACGTTTGCAAAATTTCATGATAATTGGTTGAGTAGGTAAGGAGTGAAAGCAAAGTTACAGTGGGAGAGCCATGCTTCGGCACGTATGGGCCGGCTCGACCGGAGTAATACCACGGCCTCACAGAAAATCGACAGTGAAGCAATGCTTGCATTGCTTTTCGCCGAGTGATTGAGGTTACCAGAGGCCCTAACCCTTCCCTCTTCCTGTCTCCCTTCCTCGCCCCTTATTCCCCCCTTCCCCTAAGCACTTGTGACTTTTGAGTTGCAGGGGCGGCGGTAGTAATTTACCATCAGGTGACCCGTCTGCTCGTTTGCTCCCTACACCATAAAAAAAAATAAGAAACAAACTTCCTTTCGCACTTATAATATTACTTGTAAGGACTACGGATACGAAGGATTACGGTGTCACTCACTTATATATTTCAGGGGTCCCCAACTAATTTCAGACCCAACAGGGGCCCTTTATCAAGGAGTGATAGCTTTTATGTACGTAAGCTCAGCCGAGAAATTTTCTACACTAGCAATAATATGTAGCCTCTGGGCTCTGCCACGTTTTCTTGTGCCTTTCTGGTAAATACGACAGTGAGTATTTAGTTGCCGTGTATTATAGTATTATTGCCATATATGTAAATCATCTAATACTCCTATTACAAGTTAAAATTACGTAACCATTAACCTGAACCGTAGTTCACAAGATACCATTGTTTTACAATGTTCATAATATTCTTGCAATAACACGATCGTGTGTTTCCACAGTTTTATCCAATTGTCCTACAAATATTATAGATGATGTTTCAAATAACGGTGATCACGATGTTTAATAATATTAGTGGCTCTACCTCATCCATTTACATTAAACCCAGGTAATGTTTGATTGATCAGGTAAACATTCTTGAGAATACAGCCAAATGTTTATACCTTGTGTGATCTTCTGAACGGCTACAAACTCACGTTTAGAGTAAAGTATTTACTTACATAATAACTGCAAGCAGATTGTCTCAAAATGGTTAGAAAAACTGAATTAAGATGAAACTCAGAATCTTTTAAAAACAAAAATATAAATATTTAATCGTACCAGCGTAAATTAACATGCACACACACATAAACACGCACGCAGGCACGCACGCACGCACGCACGCACGCACGCACACACCAGCCATATTTGTTCCTTTATTTATTATTATTATTACTTACATAATATTACTTTATAACAAGTGTGTTTATATATAGGTACCTAAGGTAACGTAAATGTAAAAGCCTAGTTCTGTTCTAATGGGTGATGTCCTTAAGAAAGAGCACGTCAGAAATAAGATGTGGTTGAGTTCTGTGATTACCGAGTTATCTAGTCTTGGGGCATCGTGACTGGTCAGCTCAAAACTGAAATGGGTTTCTCGTATAAAGACCTACCCGGACGCCTACATGGCACTTGCACAGTTTGGATTAATGTAGACTTGGATACTTGAGTTTGTTTCGGCGTTTCTTCTTAAGGTTAGTCATAGGAAATGCGGGCAACATCTAGCTTTAAAGAAGAAATCGAGGTATAAAAATTTCTAAAACGACCTATTTGCAAAAATAAATTCATTTATCATTTTTTCTTTTTTATGGGATAGGGGACAAACGAGCAGACTAGTCACTTTATTGTAAGTGACTACTGCCACCCATGGGCACCTGCAACTCAAGAGTCATAAGTGCGTTGCCGGCTTTTAAGGTGCGAGTATAACCTCACCCACTTGGCGAGACACAACACAAACATTGCTTCACAGCCGGTTTTCTGTGAGGCCGTGGTATCACTCCGGTCGAGCTGGCCCATACTGGCATGGCCCTCTCACAGTTAACCCCCCCCTCCCACAATCATTTATAATACCCGAAACGGAGAGCTTGCATAAATGGTTTAATGACAGTTTAATGACACGCGCTAATCGTGAGGTATGTAAGGATAGAAGCAAGTGGTGGGCTGTTGCCTTTGCCTACTTCGAAGCGAGGAAGGCGTGAGTTTATATGTATGTAATAATTTACAGCCTACTAAACGTAGGCTTGATGAGATTTGCCATTCCATATTGTAACCCTGTAGAGCAGTGGTTCTCAAAGTTGTCTGGATCGCAACCCGTTTAAATATCCATTCATATTTTGCCAATTTAGATTATATACGATTAAACATAATATTCTATCGATATGCACTAGTACCATTGTCCTATTTACAAGGGTACTTCGTGTACTCGCGAGCGGTTGACGTTTATGCTCAATCTTCCACACCCTTGAGATCGCCTGGTGGTCGAATTTCGAGCAAAATTCATTTTTTGTATATTGAATGGCCAGTATAACTTGAACTGTCGTTGTATAGACTTACGTACCATGACGGGTATATATACTGGACGCGTGTACCATGATGTAGCCGTTTTCAAGTGATTTCGAAATTTGTAACGTATATTGTTTAAAAATATTATCTTTCTGTTGTACTTTTATACATAAAAACATAAACTTAGTATTCCAAATTTCATGCGTTAGCGAAATTTTTCTACAATTGCGGACCTACAAAGATTTCGCTTCACGATATTTAATTTATAGACATATTTTAATACGTTCCTCAATTAACTTTAGTGTAAGAATTTGTTAGGGAATAAATTTTTACTAATGTTTGCCCGGTGGTCGAATTTGGACTAAACAGTAAGTACTGAAAATTGTCAAAAAACATGTATGAATTTACATGTTTCTAGTATTTTCTTTCCTCTTTCCACTACTACTACACTGTACATACCCACTTTGTGTATTTATTTGTAGCCATATCTTGTTGGTGTACAATAAACATTACTTATTTTATTCTAATCTACACTACACTGCATCGTGCATTGTATAATACACTTTTATAACGCTAAAGCCCCGTTAACATTTATTTTATTGATAAAACTAAAGCTCTAAGGTTGTCTGGAAGAGATTGCATTTTGCAATAAGGCCGCCTTTTGTACCTTATCTGCATGACACATGTATGTATGATATTCTACTGTATAAAACACTTTATTTGTTCACCATTGTGTGTACAAATAAAGTGTTATCTATCTATCTTAAGCTCATCATTAGCTACAATACAAAAATAAAGGAAATCCGTTGACAAGCAAAGAAGAAACTGGCTTTTAACTATTTTTCTTTGCCTATTTATATATAGATAATATTTTATTAAAATGAAATATCACATATTATAATGAAATCAGCATCATTCGAACATACATTCTTCGGCAATGAGACAAGCGTGGATATTATATTCATTGATATCGTGACTAGGTGTTTGATCTGTTTATAGCAGTAAAGACACTGTGGTCACGGCATTTGAGAGCTTTCTCCACGACTGTTGGAAAGTCCTTTAAATTTAAATTCAACACTTGAAACCGTGACTGTCACGATTGTAAGCAACTTGCTGGTTGGGTTTCGCCTAATATTAAGATTTAATCGATTAAAATTATAATCGACTATTAGCAAGGTGTATCGACTTCGAGATCGGGAAAGGAAAAGAAGACGTGTCATTACCAAAGGAGGAGATCACAATATGTTTAACTAGATGCGCCCCGCGGTTTACCCGCGTAAGTCCCGATCCCGTGAGAATATCGGGATAAAAAGTAGCCTTTATGTTAATCCAGGTCTCCAGCTATCTACATACCAAGTTTCATCGCAATCGGTTCAGTAGTTTTTGCGTGAAAGAGTAACAAACATCTATCCATCCATACTCACAAACTTTCACGTTTATAATATTAGTAGGATATTGAATTGAATCGATATTGTGTGATTAAGAAATTAAAACGCAGAGAATAAAAACACGATCATGAGACGATAATTTCTGTAATTATCACAAATGTCAATTGCTCGGCAAAGTTCATGACTAAAAGTTACTTTGAAACAATCTTTATAAAACGTATGGATTGAACTGTGGAATGCGCTAAGAGAAAAGAAAGCGTCTTGCTTAACCAATTTAACTAAATACTTACTTTTCGAATTCTGAACTAAAAGAATTGTAATTACAAGATTGGTAAGATAAGATACAAATTATTGGAAATCGATTCTAATTAACTGATTGAAATTCATAAAATACGAACCAAAAAAAAAAACATAATTACCCATTAAATAGTAGGTTTCCATTGTTAAAAATGGTATTAAGAGACGCATAGACAAAGAATTAATTCGAGAAGAGTTCCGTTATTAAAAATACTAAAGTAAGTAATATTTAGTTAAGATACACCCATTGACAAAACAGCTTCCTTTATGCGTAGTTTTTAACTCCTGGCAGTTTTTTTTATTAAGCAACAATTTTACATAAAGCAAATAAAAAAATACTTTAATGTCATTTAGCAAAGTTATAACTATAAATTTAAAATTTAAACCACCCCGACTCGAAAATCCCTTCAACGATTACAAAATGCCTTACATAATTTTGGAAAAGAGCTGATACTTTTACATTGTTGGACCGATATTAACAAAACATAGCTAAGAACCACCGCAAGGAAACTGACTTTCAAATGAAAAAAACCGCATCGAAATCGGTCCATCCGTTTGAGAGCTACGATGCCACAGATATCGACGTCAAACTTATAACATACCGTCGTTTTTGCGTCGGGGGTTAAAAACGAACTACGTAGTGTCTACTGATCCTGGATCGCGCAATAATAGTTATCGCGCTCATTGGTATACACACACTTATTTTACAACTTTTCAACATTATCCTCTAGACCGCGGTTCGCGTGACACTATCCCCTCGCTTGGTCGGAGAGGAGGACCTTCCGACCAGACGTTGAGAGACCTCTTTGCGTTGGAGAGACATTACCCCCGTTCCTCTACATCTAGTAAATTATACAAATACAGCTCACAGCAACGTCATTCAATAACTATTAACTTTTAATTAAAACTTCAAAATGGTCGTACGCGTATCGTTCTAAGAAACTTTTTACATTAAATGTCATTTGGCCTCATAAATTTTACGAGTCCAAATGATTCGAATTATAATTTTATGAGTTTTAGGAGGTGGCGTGAATATCTTCAATATTTCTTTAGCTATATTTATTACGATTTTAGAACTTTATGAAATTTCTTAGTAAAGAGTCCGATATCCATTATATTGTTCAAGGCAAAAAGAAATGAACAATGACGTTATAAGCGTAAATACGGCTAACATGAAGCTAATAGTAGACATTATTATTAGAATTAGAGGAAATAGGGCAAACAGGAGATGAGGCTCAATATGCAAATTGGACACAGTAGGGAAGAAGGTCCAGGCAATTTGGGTGTTACAGTTCAAATTGGGAACTGCCCAACTGAGAAAACACTTTTCATCTTACAGTAAACCGTTGTCAGTATTGTCATTGGGGATGCTGTAGGATCGACGACGCGTAACTTGATGAGTTTGTTATTCTGGTTTAAAGCGGTGATCTCTGCAACTGTCACTCACATTTGCAAAATTCTTTTTGCATTTGATAACCCTATTCTTGAGGAAGGTTATAAACTATTTAATATCACACTACGACCCTCAGGAGCGAAGCAGTGACTAAAAACGCTCGTGAAACTGCGGAGAAATGTTAGTATCCATACTAATATTATAAATGCGAATGTAACTCTGTTTGTTTGTTACCTTTTCACGGATAAACAGCTGAACGGATCGTAATGAAATTTGGCAAGGAGATAGATTATATCCTGGGGAACGACATAGGCTACTTTTTATCCCGGCAAAATGTATGGTTCCAGTGGGATAAATTTGAATTTCCACACGGACAAAGTCGCGGGCAACAGTTAGTATGAAATAAGTTAAGCACCTCTGGATGTTGCATGACTATGACAATTGTGTATTATTAGGCAAGCCCATCGAGAAATTACGAGTTCGAATCTCAGGAACCGATATTATAATAAAATTATTGCCAAGTACCAAAATATTCGACAAAAATGATTTTAATAAAACTTTAACGCGTAACGCGTGCATGCCATTACTAATATTGAAAGCTTCGGTGGCCGCTTACCATCATGTCATGTACTTATTTGCCACCTCAGTGATAAAAAGAAATAAACATTGAATATGTAATTTAATTTAACAATAACAATTCATCGCTCGTATGAATGCGCTCGTCGTAGAACGACGAGCTTATTAGCTTAATAGCTGGCTTAATATGAAAACAGCCAAAAATGCGCGTAACAGGCCGTCATTAATTATTTAAATAGGAATCGCATAAAAGCTATATTAGAAATAAATAAGTACAATAACTTGTACGTAGCGATCAAGATTCATTTGAAATTTAATTTAGTAAGATTATACACGGCATAGTTTAATCATTGTGGAGGATATCACAATTTTACGAACGGGCATAAAACGGGCATAAACGCCGCATCCACTTACTTTTATTACCGGCTACCGAGCCACTAGTGTTGTCTGGAATAAGTTTCCAGACATGATTTTAGGAACACTGGAATTAGTTCTAACTTGTCCTTTTATATTGGCTTTAGGTTCTGTTCGATTACAAAATATATAACAAGAAAGGTAAAGAAGCACCACAACTATTAATTATTATTACATATATATACAATTATGTTACAATTTTTTTTTACATATTTTTACATAAAAGACATGGCAAAACCACATTTGAACAAGGCGAAAAAAGCTAGATTCTAAATTGAGAAACTGTAATTTATTGATTAATTGGAAGACAGTCACAATTAAATGCAAATAGTAAGCTGTTTATAAAGCCATCCTAAAACTAACTGGCCTGTTGGTCTAGTGGTTAGTGACCCTGACTGCTGAGCTGAGCTGGTCGTGGGTTCGATTCTCATCCAGGACAAATAATTGTGTGATGAGCATATGTTCTGTGTCTGGGTGAATTCAGCTGTAGGGCACAGCCAGCAACATCGAGATATTGGAAATATTTCAGACAAAACCCTTACGAGCTATCTTATTTCTATAATATTACCCAAGAGTAAAAGCAACAAATACATCTACAATAACCTGAAAATTAAAACTGTTAAGCAGGAAATAACACAATATAGCATTAAGTATCAAAAGATACTGATAAAATGTACTGCCTTCTAAATTAAGTAGACGAGGTAGCCATAATACACAAAATATTTAAGCGACATAGCATTCCTTCTATAATAGATCGATTTACCCACAGAGAGTAAGCGGCGGCGGTGGTCCGAATGTGAACAGCGCCATATGACAAGACAAGACAAGCTTGCTATGTTGCAAACAATAAAAAAAAACAAATATTTCTTTAAATAAAGAATGATTTCACGTGTGTATTTCTAGTGTGGCCGACTAGTTTCGAACCCGATGGAATAGTCGGCTATCCCCTATTTTAATTAATATGAATACCACGAGAAAGTTTTTATTCTAGCACCACAACTTTCAAAGATGCACCAAAAAGTATTAATCTACCTAGGAAAAGTGTAAACATACAAAAGTCTCGGAAATGTTATATGACGTTTACGACTCTTCTACTTAGCGAATCTACAACAATTAATCATTCATTTTCGAAGCAAGCAACACTAATCTAATATTTCGTGGCAGGCAACCCTGGTTCGTCGAAATTCCCGCCATTTCGGCCCATGGCGGGTATTATAACGTTTATAACTCAATATGCAGAAACTTTAATGGGTTTAGTTATGGCCGGAGAGATTTCAAATATGCTCCAACGTTACGATTTAAGCAGCGTTTGCAAGTAAATACAATGTTAATAACGATACAAATACATTTATTTGGGTAGTTTTCAATGGTTAAAATTAATAAGTTGGACACTGCCCATAAAATTATGCACGAAAAACATGAATTTGTTCCTGTTTTCAAAATTTTCGAGTTTGGGACAGCAGCGGGACGTCCCAATTTTTTATTTCAAACATGTTCTACCGTTTTAATGTTTAATAAAGAGAAAATTATTGGGCATCATCCATTGCTGTATTTTTCTGGAACCAATAGACGGCTGAGCAATGTGTAATCAAAATGCTATTTCTTACATAGGTCACTAGGTTACGAGTGTCACGTAAATTGTTAATTAACCTGCCTTTTTATTCAATCCTTGTTTTTTGTAACCTACCTTGTGCCGGGTGCTAGACTAACCGAGACTTAACGTCATTTTATATATTTACCGATTAAGTCGGACCCTATGATTCAGACGTAGTAACAGTTTTATAATATACTAGCTTTTGCTCGCAGCTTCCCTCGCCTAAAAGATATTTTTTTATCCCTCGGGAATAGCACTTTTTTCTGGATAAACTCCATGTCCTTTTCTGCATCCCGGATAACGTGTATTTTTTCACCGTTTCACCCGCGTTTATGGTCACTGCTTAGGTCCTAAAGATAATAGCGTGATGTTAAATAACCTGTCGGAAAATGGGGTGTAAAGGCCTCTTACACAAAAAGAGGATCCTCCAACCAGGCAAGGGGATCATGTCTGGCAGTATTATACGACTATATATTACCTACTTCAAATTATCACATTTTAGTTTAGTTAGTTTTATAGTTTTCCAAATATTTTTTGTATTAACACAAAACAGTTTCTAAAAAATCCTCTCGATAAATAACTGCAAACGTGTCAAATCATTCACATTACAAAAGAAAGCCATTCGCGCCATGCGTGAACATAGGAGCGCGCAAAAGAAAGTAAAACGACAGTTTTAATCAACTACATACACACACACACACACTCACACACACACACACACACACACACACACACACACACACACATACACACACATATACACATACACAAAAAACCAACACATGTTATAACATTTTAGCAGAGAGATGACATTCTTTTTCATGTTAACATACACTACCTGTTTAATTTGACACTTTTGAATGTAAAAAATAACTTATACTAACATTAACTTCCCGATTCTGTTTTGAAAAATTTCTACATCCGTAAGTTACCAACCACCAGATGAACATGTGAGCGTCTCGACCCCTTTCTTAGCCTCGCAGTGTTTAGCCATACAAATAATATCAAAGAAGATATTTAAGTTATTGGTACATTAGTAGTTTAGTACATTAGTAGCAGTAGCAAGCGAGATAAAGTAGCTGCTGGCATTCCATACTGATGTAGCTCGGTCTTTATTGCATGAAGACCTGTTATTTAATAATTTACACTCACATTAGGTCTGTTGGCCTAAGTTGAGTGTAAATTATTAAATAATATCTATAATTTTCGTCGTTAATCGAAAAATAAATCACAATTTTATGTTGTTGGCATGCAACGCTATGAATACGAAATTAATGAACACAGAATCGCTACTATTATCATTTCAATTTTAATATCTAACAGGTATGATAACACAATATAATATACAATTATACATACAAGAAATGTATTGTATGAAAATTCTACACTTAAAAAGTGTAGAATTTTGTAGGCGTCGCGAGTCGCGCGATTATGTCAAAGTTATCGCTGACTTCTAGAAGAATGGTGTGTCACGCGGTTATGTCAAAAGATGTTATAAACCACGGAACCATGAAACTGACATACTTATCTTCCTAATAAGGGTATAATTGACCTGGAGCCCGCCGATTTAGTAAACTACTTACTTTTGCAACTTTTGTTACTCATTTGTTTAAAACGTAAGAATTTAAAATGGTTTTGTCATAGCGTATGTCATTGTTTGTGATTATATCACGTGCGTATTTTAAAAAACAAAACTGGGTCGCACATTATGGTTAATCCCCTAAACGATGCTAGCTGCTTGTTTTGGCTTAGCAATAATGAAAAAAAAAATACAAAATGGCATACGTCTACCGAGGCTTTTATCTTTCAACCTCTAGTCATCCTGCTCTATAGTTTGCCGTCAATATGATTTCAGAAATTGCTATGTACGCGTTTCTCTTAAAAATAATAATCACTACATATTATTAAACAAAGTCCCCTGCCGCGTCTGTCTATCTGTTCGCGATAAACTGAAAAACTACTGAACGGATTTTCATGCGGTTTTCACTAATAGATAGAGTGATTCATGAGGAAGGTTTACGTGTATAATTTGTACCCGTGGGAAGCCAGGGCGGGTTGCTAGTAATGTATAAAGGCCTTTGCATCTTGACTATATGATTGAAACAGTATCCCTGCGGCAGAGGCTTTCACTCTCCGTGTTGTTTTCCACGCGTCTGAGCTGTCGTGGGTGAAGTGCGCTCTCCAGACGCTGCATTGCTTGGGCCGCAGTTAGATGACGTAGGCTTGTCCAGGACCCAATCAGCCTCTCGACAGCGAACGACGAAAGGTAACCCAATACGTGCGGAGCCAGGTCATTTGCAGGTGACTGCCGCTTATTTCGCATTAGACCCTACTTACGCCTAATAGAGACACCAACTCTAGATTTGATTTCGGAACTTTCCTTCTCCTAGACCAGGGGTCGGCAACTTGTGGCTCGCGAGCCACATGCGGCTCTTTCGATGTAAAGTTGCGGCTCTCCAGTTCCATACGAAAAAAAATATTATTTACTATCAAACCCCTTAAAACCGTGAAATATATCCATAATTGACTACTATAATATAGTATGACTGAGATATACTTCTATTGGCGTCAGTCAGTCGTTCTCGGACAGCGCGTACGACGGACGTTACATTGCATATGCATTAATATAATCGATGACAATTTTTGCATGTCTTCATAAATTCAACTTCATGGTAGATATCACAATTAAACTAAATGAGCTAAATCTGAAACTGCCAGGATAGAGAAACCCAGCCTATACCTTGCTGGAAGAAGAGGATTGTTTAAAAAAAAAACTTCTCTTTGTTGAAGACATGGAGAGCGGTAAATTACTTCAACATAGCTTCAAAAAAATTAAGGATGGATTCTGAGAGATTCGACCAATTCAAAACAATAAAAGTACTCTTGCGTTTATATTATGTACTGTACAAATATCACATCATCTCAATACAAATCCAAATGAAATCAACATTGAGCAATTTTAAATTGAAGCTGGCGCGTTTCAAATGGAATTGCTAGATTTGAAAAGCAAAGCCTTGTGGAGTCGGAGGTCCAGCATGCACATCACGCAGCACAAGTGGACAACTCTAAAAGAAATGCCACGTGTTGATGCTTTCATATTCGGAGCATGGAATAGGAACTTAAAACAACAAGTTGTGAACCAGATTTAACAAAACTTTCAAAAGGCATGCAAAGCCGATGTTCCCATTAATGTAATTATTTAATAACTTTGAATAAACCATTTTATTATTCTAGCAAAAATATGCTTTGTGCTAAAATATTTGTATGTTTTTATATAAATAAATAATATTTCGCATTTAAAGTCTTTTATTTTAAATAAAATATCAAACATATATAGTATGTATATGACAATGGAACACTTACTTAAATCACTGAAAGGGTATAAACTCTAGCATGCAGTTACAATAAGAATTTTTGAAAAAAGTACTATCCGTTTGAAAGTTATGACCATTTGAATTTCCAGGTATTTTACCTAGGCTTCTCGTAAATGGAATGATAATATAATAAAATGAATTATTTTCTCTTCCACTAAGGTGAAGTCATAGTAATAGTAAGTATTAACAACCATAGGTTTAAGTTAAACCTATGGTTGTTAATACTATTACATATTCAGCATAAACCTTTGTGGGAGACTGGTATAGCACTAGGATTCCCTGTCACACAGAATACCAGGCCCCCTTAGAACAGTGTTTGTATTACGAAAGTCACTTTTTGGAATGTGTAAAGTTAGATTTTAAATCGTAAAATTTTTTTTTATTAATTTTTATTTCGTAGCTAAGAAAATCCATAGAAACCAACTGCGGAAACGAAAAAAATCTTTTATCATGCCCGTTCAGGGATTTGAATTGAAACCTAAAGTTTAATTGGCTCTTTAAAACTGTAACATTTTGAAAATTGTAACTTTTGACTCTTCCGTCTCAAAAGGTTGCCGACCCCTGTCCTAGACGTTTGCAAGTCAATGCTCGGAGACCGTCTCCCCGCTGATTGATTGGGGACTCCTTATTTTATTTGCAGCTGACGACTATATCTATAGGCCATGCACTATCCACCTGCGGCTTTGTCAGTAGCCTACAGAACAGCCCATAATAATAATCATTTATTGACTCATAATCTTTTACAATATTAAATTATAGGCACACACAGTAGGTATGTATTTCCATTATGATATTAATACTCAGTATTTTATAATGCTATCGCTATAACAGGGTCTTTTTGACGCTTTCTCGGGGAATTCCTTCCTAGGGTATACCCGAGTCCCTTGCGATAGACTCACTTGTTACGGAACACCGTGTGGTTTTAGTCGTTTCGATTCCGACATACCACCTCACCAATAGCCATGGTGAGGTGATGACCCGTGGGGGTTTCCACACGAAAAAAAAAAAAATAGGGTCTTTTTGACGCTAAAGTTCAAAGTATTAAATTTAACGGTATCCATAGGTACTCGGGAATTTGAACTCTGTCTCTTTACTACGTAAATGTAGCATCTTTCGAATTTTCTTTATCGTCTGAAAGGTAGCTTTATTAGATGATAAATAGATACGAAGTGTGATACGGGCATACATATTCTGGTGCTAGTATATGTGACTTTCTACAATTAATTGCTGGTTAATTTACTTGCATTCTTACGTTTTTATTATTTAACAAACAATAGAGGTCGTACATTAATTTTAACGTACATGTTTAATGCACTAAGTTGTAATATGATGTTTAGTCTATGGACACAGAGGGTGCTGTTTCTACAAAACGCCCCGAGATGGGTTTAAAGGGGTCAACATAGTATAAATACGCCTGTTAAAAATTCATTCTGAAATAAATCTGAAGTAGGGGAAATGACACCCAGTTAGCTCAAAAAAAACAACGGTGACACGTCCGAACTCGGAACACCAACAAAGCCTACTGAGCTTAGGTAGTACAAATTGGCCTACTTTTTTGTTACGTTTGACTCTTCCAAGTAAGTTGCAATGGCGTCTACAGACTTAGTTTAGAGCTTACATTGTTTAAATATATAGTATTACGAAGGTGTAGTGAAGTTTTATTAAGGGGTTATTTTAAGTCGTTTAAAAATAAAACTTAAAATTTAGAAATTTTGAAGGCTATGTGGCACATTCGACTGCAATGTTAGGCAGCGGTTTGAATTTCCGCTCAGTTCAAATATTTTGCCTGACATGTGCGTTTAACTAACGTAACATACAAAAAAAAAAACAAAGTATGTTTAGGTTTACCCGTGTTTTAGATAGAACATTATGCTTAATATAATCCCCACAGATTCAGTGGACATTTCCCACAAATGCAGTGTTATCGGAATCGGAGCAACTACAGAACGGGTGTGCCCTAAACGTGTTCTTTACAATCTTAACACTTACGGATAAATAAATGTCTTATCTCTTTAATAATGTTGTTGGGAATAAAACCGGGCGAGGTCAGAGTCACAGTACACTTAAAACGGTATAAGAAGGTAATACAGTAATATATTGTGAATAAGTAATTAATTACTATGTATAATGCGCTCCTTGAGGGAGGCCTTCGTCCAGCAGTGGACGGCGATAGGCTGATAATGATGATGATACTGAAATCTGGAAATATGTTTTTTTGGCGAGTGTGCAAAAGCTCGTTCGAATTAATTGCACCCTCACCATTCCTTCATCGGACTACTAGAGGCAGACAGAAGTTCCATCCTTTCATTGTCGAAACACCAAAAAGTCGAACTAAAGTCAGTCAATTATAATCCTGGAACGTTCAAGTGTAGAGTGAATAGGCGTGTACCATATTCGTCTTCATCGTTTCTTTGCATCGGGTGAGTTAAAAGACAAATGCCTAATTCCATTACACAATAAAAAAAAAGTTTATGGATAAAGTTCAAATTAGAAGTAGATAAAACTGTGTTGGCGTCACTCGCCTTATTAAAAACATATCATTCTCGTACCAGTACCCGTTCGCTCCTTGGCAAGTAGCGAATGGAGTTTTATTACTGAAACAGTTACGTTGGTGGAGCCATTTGTCAGATGAACATTTTTTTCTTAAGAGTTTATTACTTAAATTGATAGGACGTATAGGATGAAATATGTCTGATACATAAGAGCGGTGATGAAATTAGGTGATTAATAAAATATTATTAAAGGTTTTAGGCAATGGGTCTTAATTCTGTTTAGTTTTTGGCTTTATAGTTACAAATAAATAGTAATTTATTTATAACTCAAATAATAGTGATTTCCAAATCTTGTAGAGGAAGACCCTTCTCAAAGAAAGGGCTACGCTTCGCTTTCTCTACGAGGTTCGGAATTAGCAAATGCGTAGAATCAAACTAACCGATTTAATACTTGTTAATAGCATGCTAATATCAGACCACCCTTAGGGAGGAAGGTGGGCTACGTCCATCGCAGTAAATGCTGAGAGTCCACCTTTTTATAGGGCATAGCGTACAACCCTTGTCAATATCATATACTCTACTATCTGAATGCAAGACAATAAATGAAGTAAAATTATTTTTTTAAACTAGGTATTTATTAAACGTGGTCGGATGCTAAGTTATCACGCCACGTCATACGACACTCTACAGATTCAGCTTTGATCAAGTTGTGTCGTATGAAAACCAGTATTTTAGCCTAGTTTAAGTACAAGTACTTTTTTAATGTTTAAAGTTGTATGCCTTGTCTTACAAAATAAACTGATTTTCTTTCTTTCTTCTTTCTTTCTTATCGAATGGCGATCACGGACTGAAAAGCGATATAAGATATCCTCCTTTAGCGTCGCCTTATATTACCTATATGTAAGTGTCCTATTCCTATATGATAAAATGCCTATAACATTTTGTCATATTGATGACTGATCGATCATTATGGGCGTGCATAACCGTTTGACCGTAGAAATTAGAGCAACGGGTTAGTATTGCATTCGAAAATATAATCTGTAAGGAATATAACAATAATAATAACTTGAGGCACCTCACACCTCTATGACAGTACCTTTAGAGTACTGGATACATTTCCTTACCGATAAAGGCAATAAAATAGTGTTATAGTAACAAAATAGCAAAAAAAACTGTACCCACAAGTTTAACTTTTGCTGTTTTATTTCTTGGATCCGGTTGTTTCTTTTTCCGCAACGAAGCTGGTAAGTAAAGCAACTATGGATTAACTTTCTAATTAAACTTTATTAAGACGTGTATGTGAATGATAAGGACTTATTTTGCTAACTATGGGCTAGCTTATGAACAATGAAGTATCTGTACTTCATTGTTCATAAGCTAGCCCATAGTCCTCTGGGGCTGGGGTTAGTATGAATTACGCATAATAGGGTCAAAACTATGTAATTTTGACAATAAAGTACCATTAAATAAGTTTTTCTATCACCGGATGTGGTAAGAAACAGTACCTTACCGTTGTTATTAGGTCAATTTTGCTGGCAAGTAGAGTTGCCATGCGGGGACACAGTGAGGGAGTGAGTGAGTGAGAGTAGGGAGTTGTTGTTAGTGTTTATACAACTAAGCTGTACAAATGAAAGCATACTGTATATCGATTACGACAAATGACAATTTTCAGGCTCTCACAGAAAACCTTTGGCTTCCTAAAGTCATGATGCAAACCAATACATGTTCACAAGAAAAATAGAACTAATTTTATCTTTAAATGGGAAGTGAAAACTGCATGTTAAGGCTCGAAAGACCCGATGTATCGCCGTCTTACGATATTAGTTTATTGACACAAATATAAAGACTTTATCTTGTGCCTTATAAGAAAGGTACAGTACTTTTTAAAGCTGTCTGATTAATACATTCCATTGTTGTGAGGTCTAATAAAATGGGAGACAGTGTAAGTTTATTCAGTTTGCACAATAACTGTATTAAAGTCGAGAATAAGCATCTCAAGTCAAGTCTTTCGCAAATCATTGATATCTGCGGACGTCTGGACGTCTAGCTCAGTTAGGAGATACAACTTGCTCATTGCTTTGCGAGCCAGGGTGATGTATTGACGTCGTGACAATGTACAACACGGTTTCAGTTCCGGTGACCTACTTAGACTTTTTTTTTGTGTGGAAACCCCCACGGGTCGTCACCTCACCGGGGCAACAGTAAGGTGGTATGTCGTCGGACTCGAACCGACTAAAACCGCACAGTGTTCCGTCACTGGTCTTCTTGCCGGGGCCTCAGGTGTACCCTAGAAAGGAAATCCCTGTGAACCCCGACAGACCTATTTAGACTTGTCTTTTGCTACAATTTTCAATTTTTTTACCACTTTTTACTTTGCAGAGGCCTTGTTACCATTGCGTTTAATTTTTATTACAACAAAAACAACAGCTGTGGCTATGGCAAGAAGTCAGACAGCCAATAATAGGAAATTTTAAACAATTTTTTTTTCCAATTTCAAATACATATTTTCTTGTGAACAGCCATGTGAGCAACTAACCAGACGGCCTTAAGAAATTGTATAGATGCTTGGTACACCACATGCGTATGTATGCCAACTAAGCAGAAATTTAAAAAATAATAGACACATGGGCAGTGGGTAAATCAAAGATTATCCAACCGCTGACTCTGGAAGGATGGCAGAAAGAAACCACAGGAATGTTCTGTTCAATTTTTATTAAACCTTTTTATTGCATTTGAATCGCTAAGATTTTTTTTGTCTCTAGCGTTGATAGCGGTACGCATATAGGTAATTAAAAGCTCCATATGTCCGTCAGCAATCGTGGTCACCCTTAGGTATTTATCGTTAACCTAATTTTATTTTATGGTTTTGTGTCACTTCAGTGCCAAGCACTCGCTGGTTTATAAATAAAAACAATGTAATCCACCGATTGAGTACAGTGGACAACTACATAGTTTTATTACGTCTGATAAAAACACGCAATAGTCGCCTTTATACCCTCATAGCTAAGTGCAGTGTTAAGTTGACATAATTTGTTGTTATTGTACAGTGGGTTGTTAATTCTATACTTGATTGGGTGCTGTCAAAATTATGATCACATTTTAATGTTAGATATTAAGAGCTGAATACGATGTTTCGCAGTGCAGAAACTCGATTCGTAGCCTCCTGATTAATCCAGGCGTTTTGTAACAAAAACCATGTGGTAATATGTATGTATACATTTTACTTTAAAAAATGCACATTTTTCTAAATATATTTTACTAACGATTATAATGTTCAAGATAAAATAATATGACGAGGAACTTATTTAACAAGTCCATTACTAGTTTATTATTTATCTATACATAATGATTGCGTTCCAATAATAGCGCTTTTCACCTTAATGCCGTCTTTCTAAAGTAAGACGTTTAAAACTTCTTGCTCTCAGAAGAACAAACAAGGATTTTGTACGTCATGAAATGAGTCGGAAATATTGACTTATTCGGAGCGGCCGATTCGCAAAAAGCGAAGGTTCTTAATCTTAATAATTATAGTTTAAAAAACTAAAAAACACGCTTTTATAGAAAATTCACCAAAAAAATTAAAAAATTTAATCGAATTATTGCATTGTCATTTGTGTTTGACAGGTGTGCAAAATTTCAATGAAATCTGGCCGTTTAAAGTGGGTCAAAATCGCGCCCAAAGAAGTCGGTTACAAACATACAAACATACAAGTGAAACTAATATAAAGCGGGTAAAAATTAAAAAAACGTTTAAAAAAATATTTAAACAGTTTAATGTAAACTTTGCACACTAATTAATAGAGTCATCAATAGGTCCCAGACAAAATTTCGTAGATTGATCATCCTTAGTTTTTGAAATTTATTTTATTTATTTATTTATCTATTTATTTATAACTTTATGCACATTTGGTACATTTAGTCATTTTACTGCGTATTTAACTTACGCATGGACGTGGAAAAGCAACTTAATTTGTCTATAACATTAGTTTGGAAGGTGTTCATTTGCTGAAACTTTGCACACTAATTAATAAAGTCATCAATAGGTCCCAGACAAAATTTCGTAGATTGATCATCCTTAGTTTTTGAAATTTATTTTATTTATTTATTTATCTATTTATTTATAACTTTATGCACATTTGGTACATTTAGTCATTTTACTGCGTATTTAACTTACGCATGGACGTGGAAAAGCAACTTAATTTGTCTATAACATTAGTTTGGAAGGTGTTCATTTGCTGAAACTTTGCACACTAATTAATAAAGTCATCAATAGGTCCCAGACAAAATTTCGTAGATTGATCATCCTTAGTTTTTGAAATTTATTTTATTTATTTATTTATCTATTTATTTATAACTTTATGCACATTTGGTACATTTAGTCATTTTACTGCGTATTTAACTTACGCATGGACGTGGAAAAGCAACTTAATTTGTCTATAACATTAGTTTGGAAGGTGTTCATTTGCTGAAACTTTGCACACTAACCAATAAAGTCATCAATAGGTCCCAGACAAAATTTCGTAGATTAAACATCCTTAGTTTTTATAATATAAATATTTTACTGCGTAGTCAGTGCACTTATCGATGAGAAAAATCTGTCTAATTTGTTAACATTTTTTTTAGAAAGGTGTTCAGTTGTTAAACGGCTCTTACACTTTTATTATATATGGTACATTAAACTGTTTAAATGAATTTTATCTATTTTTTAGAAGTTTCTTTTATTGAATTTTTAAGGATGAGAACCTCTTTTTGCGAATCGGCCGTTCCGAAGAAGTCGCTAACTTCAGACTCCTCGTCATGAATAAGGATAAGTCAAGTCAAGGAATTTTAAAGATAATTTAAAAAGCAACAGATGTCTATACAAAGTTACACTTTGTTCCGAAACTTTTTAGCTGTGATTTGAAGTGAATTTGAAAAACATTCTTTAGTACACCAAAATTATTCGCAGTTCTACGTAAAACCAATTTCAAGCAAAGGAACAGAAGCATGGAGTAATACCACGGCTTCACAGAAAACTGGTAGTGAAGCAATACATGGCTTTTCGCCGAATGAGTGAGGTTCCCGGAGGCTCTAACCCTTCCCTCTCCCCCTCTTCTCCCCCTACCCGCACTCTCCCTCTTCCCCCCTTGCTCCCCTTCCCCTACTCCCACTTTAAAGGCCGGTAATGCACTTGTGACTCTTGAGTTGCAGGTGCCCATGGGCAGCGGTATTACCTTACCATCAGGTGACCCGTCTGCTCATTTGCCCCCTATAACATAAAAAAAGGATTCCTACTATATTGCCTGAATGACTATCATTACAAAACAGTATCCATATTTCAATACATGAAGAGAATACTTAGTACAAATTAAAAAAAACCGTTTGAGGAACGTGAAATTTGGAGTAATTAAAATTTATCTAAAGAAGAAGTACACAAAGCTAAATAATTTAAACAATATGTTTTATTTTAAAAAAATATGTGGAAACAGCTACATCACAGCCACACACGTCCAGGATAATATGTTGATCTGTCACGGTAAGTCTATAATGATAACTCAAGTTGAAACAAAACAAAACAAAATAAATTTAATGAATTATAGTCGAAATTCGGACACCGATCTCTAATACGAATTAATCGGTACATACATTTGGTAAACAGTTCTTAATTCAAATTAAAACCAGTCGGTAAAGACTGCAAATACAAACTTAATTAAAATCAACTCAAATTCAGGAGTGTCAGGGTTGAATTTTGGTTGTAACTGATCACACCCACAATTACAAGCAGTTTAAATGATAGTTTGTCTAAATGTTGTATAGTTTGTTTGTTTTGTCTGAACGCCATTAATGTCTAAGGCGTGATTAAAGGAGATGGATGGGGGAGTGATTGAGTTATTAGTATTGTATCAAAGAGTTAAGTGTCGCTAATGACCTAGAAGATGTTTATATGTAGTAATAACGAAGAACAAAGGTGTAAGAGACGTGGTTTTTATTTGCAGAAGCGAAACTAGAAAGATTTTTTTGTAATTATGAGCTTAGCACGCGTTTTCAATCGAATGACTAACCACACGGTAATTTCACGCTGCGTATGACTTACTATGTTTATTTACTAGTTTGAGCTGAAACAGCATCAGCATAAGCAAGCAATAGCTGTCGGTAAAATCAATTTAAATTTCAATGGTTTTTTGTGTGGTAAGTGATTTCGTGAAAAGGGACAGAAGTGCACGTTCATTTAATAATAATAATAATAATGCAGAAGGCAGTCATTCTTGACACGGCACGTATTGTGAGGAGGTTTCTATCTCTGGAACCCTAACCACCGAGAGCTTGGTCCCTGTACTCGATACCGGTGGGACACTATTTTTTATATTTTTAAATATTTTTTTTTTTTAATAATGTATTTAAAAATGTAATTTATATGTTTTATAGATGTTAATAAAGAGAATAATAATAATAAATTGTTTATTGCAACAAAAGATACATACTGGTAAAACTTATAAATAAATAACAGTCATTTGTAGTCACAGTCAGTGTCTGAGTGTAATTAATCTATACAAGTCTGGCTACACTACACTTAGTGACTTAAACAGTGATCGGACGGCCGCATGTGAGGTGTCTCAACTAACTTACTTACTCTAATAATGTACCTGGACAAGGAACCTTCTATCCTCTACGTTTAAGAAAAACTACAAAGCACAGAAGAATTAAAAATACAAAATTAACTGACGCCAAGTACAGCTAGACTTAAACCAACTATTTTGGATCACACAAATATATACTACAAATAATCGTGCTTCACGAAATTAGGGTGGCAAAAACACTAATTTTTGCCACCCTAATTTCGTGAAGGACGATTACTCGCTTATACTACAATGAAGTACTGCGAGTGTTTGTAACCACTTACAATTTATTAGGATGACCGTCAACACATCAATCAATCAATCAGTCTATTGTTTTACCCACTGCTGGACATAGGCCTCCACTGGACATAGGTCCACCGCCTTCCGCATCTAATCCATCCCAACTACCTTCTGTAGATTGTCAGTTCATCTGACTGAGGCCGTCCTAACGTCTGTTCATCGATTCGCGGTAAACGTAAGACGGGAATAACCGTAGGCAAAAATATCAAAATTATTAACAGCTATTACCAAAAGAGGTTTATTAATTTTCAATGTAAAGCTATCTATCTATTATATTTATTTATTCTATGGCCATTTATATTTTTTAAGGAATTTAGTCAGCAGCAAGTGGCAACACAGATTCTATATCGTTACTTGTTAGTTGTGTCGTTGTCGTTTTAAAGGCAATAATTTGTAATGACCAGGAGCCGCGCAAGGGTTAGTGTCCACTTCTCGTGTATTTACAAACTATGTACTAACATGCTTTTATTGGCAATTGCTCTTTTATTGAACTATTGAGAGAAACTGTTTGACTCTTCGGCTTCGTGTTTATGCTGCCATTTTTATTAGTAAATTGTGTTATAAATAAGTAATTGCAGGTACAACCATTGTCTTATTAAAGCAAAGGTTCTACGGCCTTGATTGGAGACCTTACAGAAGACCGCGGTTGTCCAGTATTATGAGTATTGGCTTAGTGATGTGCCGGTGAATAGGATTCTGCCGGAGGTCTGTATGAGGACGAACGGAGAGGTGATACCACTAGTATTTTGGAACTGGGATCATTGCAGGTACAACCATTGTCTTATTAAAGCAAAGGTTCTACGGCCTATGATTCGAGATCTTACAGAAGACCGCGGTTGTCCAGTATTATGAGTATTGGCTTAGTGATGTGCCGGTGAATAGGATTCTGCCGGAGGTCTATATGAGGACGGACGGACGTATTTTGGAACTGGGATGTAATTGGTTAATTTATTTGTATAATCGTGTGCATGGGTGTCAGTTTCTTTTTTATATTTTATAGGTTTGCGTGACTTTGGTAAAAGACGAACCTGTACTTAACTTTATGTATGTTTGTTTTGTGTTGTTTTGAGAAAAAAGGACATTAAGTATAAAAAAAAGTAGTGTCGCTTTTTGCTGAAATGAAACTGTAAGTTAATGGAAGTAAGTCAATTGTGACAATTTTGAAACAATCTTAGAAGTAAATGGAGTTTCTGTAACAACATTAATTGTATTTTTTTTTATTTAACATGTCAAAATGACGAGATAGTTTTTGAAAGCCACTTTTTATTTTGTCTATCACATTTTATTGCCCTATTGTGACATCAATTAAATGCAATGACTCAAACACCAAGGTCATCACCCTGTATAAATCCTTACTAATATTATAAATGCGAAAGTAACTCTGTCTGTCTGTCTGTCGCCCTTTCACGCTAAAGCTACTAAACCGATTTAAATGAAATTTGGTACACATATAGTCTAGAGCCTGAGAAAGGACATAGGCTACTTTTTAATGCGAAAAAAGGGGTGTAAGGGGTTGAAAGGTGGGGATGAAAAGTTGTATGGGAGTATCGTCATATTTAGAGCTAGAAGCTTGAAACTTTTCATTTCATCCACGCGGACGAAGTCGCGGGCACAGCTAGTGTATTATAATACAAAAACTGTTTTCAGTAAGGCGATTACAATTAAATACGATACAGCTTTAAACACAATTTATGTAGTACGAACATAGCTTATTGACGAGTCATGGAACATTAGTGCTCTACGTCGTGGGTGTAATTTCAGAGCAGACCTATTGTTTTGCCAGATGTGATGTGCACGAAAGAGACGGAAGAGGACTAGTGCTGTTTTATAAACAGCACTAGTCCTCTTCCGTCTCTTTCGTGCACATCACATCTAATAGGTAATCTCGATGAGCAAAGTGTATTGAAATTTATTTAATATTTGAATCTGTGTACCACTTTACCCTGCTCTACTAAAGGGATATCACATCAATTAAACCACTAGATTTAATAGAATAAAAGGTAGAATATACGACCCTGAGAATACAATAGTTTTAACTATTGTATTCTCAGGGTCATGCTATTACAATTTTCACAGTTTTTAGATTCTACAAGGGTTTAGGGGGTTCGAATTGATCCTTAATATTTTATAACGGAATATCCAATAGCTCAGTTTCTTTAATGTAATAATAAAGGAAATACCGGTCTCTTCTCACCAGCCTCTGGTACCTACGTCAATGCTTGAGCAATGTTTTAAATACCCTTTATTAAATATGTTCTTAGTACAATTTTCTGTATTTTGTTAACGGTTTTATTAAACATGTAAAATCACTCAATACGGTTAAAATACATTAAAAAAATACATAATTAGTTAAAATACCTATCTGTTTATCAAAAGGGAATGTCTCAGGCAAAAGCCAATAAGGCCACGTGCGTGGAAAACAAATAATGAAACCAAAATCCACTCCCCATGACTAGGCTAAAACATTATCGGATCTGAAAACACAGCACACGAGGAGGCATGACGAACAGTGTCTTCCGTAAAATTCCAGAAAATACCAACTATGATTTTTTTTCAAACCATGTCGTCTCCTTTACAAAGACGTGTTGTTTGCTACCAGTAAAAGACTTTCTTCTAACATCTTCACATTTTTAGGAGTTCACTCAGATATCTTGAAGACCCGATTTTTGTAGTCTCAACTCCTACTTTTAAACTCAGGCTTTTACAGCGAACTACGATAAGTTAATCGCAGCGACCAAATTTGCTACGTTACAAAGGACAATTCCTGTTGCCAGCCGCGCAAGATCTGCCTAGGTTCCTGGGAATTTCCTTCCTAAGTTATACCCTGATAATATATCCGTATTAGTGAAATACTGTTAAAACAACTACAAAAACCAACAAACTGTAGAAATAGGAAATCTCTTCCACTTTTTTTTACAACTAAATAATTACTTCTACTATTCTGGCCTGTTGGACTAGTGGTTAGTGACCCTGACTGCTAAGCCTGAGGTCGTTTTCGTCGTCGGGTTCGATTCCCACCCAGGATAAATAATTGTGTGATGACCACGATAATTTGTTCTGTGTCTGGGTGTAATTTATTTATTATGTGTATGTATTTAGAAATATATACTTATGTTTATCAGCAGTCTGGTTACCATAGTACAGGCTCTGCCTAGTTTGGGATCAGACGGCCGTGTGTGAGATGTGTCAAGTTATTTTTATTATTATTATATTATTATTATATTCGTGATTAGCTGAAAAACCGCGAGCATTGTTCAGTGCTGAGTAGTTATAGACCAAGTTATTTGCTTTAAAATTGAAATGAGAGTATAAGTATACGCTTTTGGCATATTCGTCGTCATGTCTGATTGAGAGTTTCTACCGTCTGAAACGCAAGTAGCATATTCATTTGTGGTTGAATTTCGATGCTTGCTTTAGGCAGGTCTTCTAGCAGATTATAACTCTATTGCCTAGTATTGCTTCTGCTCAAGAAAGCAGGCCCAGGAATCGTATACGAACACAACATGATTGATGTAAAGATCAATACATATTACGCCGAGTAAAAAAAAAATTGTATACATTGAGAGATTTTGTCTTAGAAGTTATTGTACTGTTCTCGTGTTGTAGTCTCTGTAAGTTTAATAATAAATTCGTTGTAATATAACATGGACATGTGCAAAAATAGATAGTGTTGGTAAACGTGAAGTGTAAAAAAAGGAAATTTATATCGTTATAAAGATGTAAATTTCATCCATTAATCTTTTGACACAAATTACACACTACGATTCAACTGCATACGATAAAAATACACACACTTAACATCTGTTCCTCAACGCATAATCTTGCACCGATGTATGACAAATGACAAATAATTCGCCATGTTGCTAAGCCAGGCGCACACGGTCAGACGCGCGGGTGCGCGGGAACAATGTTTACGTTAAAATCACGCGCGCGTGACCGGACCACGGCGTTTATTTCCAAAACAATTACTACACCAACCGGGACTCAACTTTCGTGGCACTGTTATGCCGGGCTACAATATTCGTATTGACAAATGGATTTCACCTTTCATGCATTTTATGCGACAGAAATACTTTGTGTTTCTTGAATTCTTCACGGTTGCAACCGGTTCCCAATATTCCTGTGGGCGTTATAAATGTTTTATTTAACCCAAGAGATGGAAAAGATGTAAAATAATAGCGTAAGTAATGCTATCCGATATAAATGTGATGAGACGGTATAGTAGAGATGTTGCAAACAGAATTTTTATCATGGAGTCATAGGAATCCATATACTGTGAATGGATAAAAAAGGATAGATCAAAAGGAATGCTGTGTGATGACCTATTCAAAAAAAAAACCTATAATATGTCGGATGTCAACAACATGGATTGACTACACGGATCCCGGTCCGGTCACTACCACCTGCATCTGCATTGTGCGTCGTGAATTTCATCGCCACACGCAACAATTATTTATTTGATCAATAAATAGTTGTCATGTGTCTGGGTATAGGTACTTGTACGTTGATGATGTGTTTGTTTAGTCGCCAGGCACCGCTATTTAATTAGTGCGAGTAGAATTATTTCACTTGAAAAAGTAAACGACGTACACACGTACCTAAGCGTATATATGCTTGTATGCTATTGTTTGCTCCATAGTGGTACAAACTCTACACCAAACGGGTAAACTTCATAAATTAGTTAGTTTATGCTCATCAATGTCACATTCAAATGTAATAATTTCGTTCACAATAAAAGAAATATACTTAAATACACACATGTGCCCCCGCCTTTAACCGACTCCTAACTTCTCCTAAGCCGTTTTCCGTTGATTTAAGTGGTGTTTGTTAGATAACATCCGGTAAGCGCATGCGATCTGAATACTTATTTACGACGCTTGCAATGTAACAGAGACTTTATAAATACTAGAGATCGCTTGTTGGGCGATATTCAACCTTAATTCATTAAGTTTTAAATGTTTTGTTTTCATTGACCAGTTACACTTGAACTATAATAATAACTTTACACATCTCGCACACGGCCGTCTGATCCCAAAGTACGCAGAACCTGTACTATGGTAACCAGACTGCTGATCAATATACTTAATTTCTAAATACATACATATTATAGATAAATGACACCCAGACACATAACAAATTATCATGCTTATAACACAATTATTTGTCTTGGGTGGGAATCGAACCCACGACCGCTGGCTCAGCAGTCAGGGTCACTAACCACTAGACCAACAGGCCAGTCAAAACTATCATTGTATAGACTTGTCGTACATGACAGGTCAACATATATACTAACCGCCTTTAGCTATTTGTAGTCGTTTTTTCGATGCAATTCTTTTATTGATCTCAAAAACTCGTCAATAGCTACTAAACAAAAAAAAACCGGAGATGGCAGAGTCTGATTCGCGCACCGAGGGTTCCGTAAGCAAACAAACTTGTATCTAAATAGTACGTCCATCTCGGGAATCAATTCTCGAAGAATTTTACGAGTTTTTACCGAAAAACAAACTTAACTTTGCAGTTCTAAAATTACTTTCAGATACATCGATATACAACAAATTAACTTTCCAACCTCAAAATATAAATTTGTAATGTAATATTTTTATGTCACTGAGGTTTGTACGCCGTGTCCTAGAATTCCTGGACCCTCAGTATACTTACGATGGACATAGGCCACTCCAGTAGATACTGATTTTCAGTGCCCACCTTAGTTGCCGACTTAGAGATGTCGAATCTATACATAAATAGGTTTAAGATCAGTTTAGTACTTTTCTCCTCAGTTTGTCTACCGATTTGTTTATTTTTTGAAGTGAAAATTTCTTTAGGCACGTTGGGCATTTTTGGTATGGGGAAAAAGCACTGAACTCGCGTGACTGTCACGCTCAGATGACATATACATATATCATGATGACATGTAGATGGGTGTATGTATATGTATACATATATATATGTGCATGTGTTTTCACTTCTGACATGCAGTCCTACGACTGACCGTTTTCTTTTACTTACTTTCTATTGACGAGCTTTAGTTCTATCCAAAAAAAAAATGTAACACTTTTTTCCTACATTCGACTGGGCTTTATTGTCATTAAAAATTTTAAAAATCAGTCAGTCAGTTAAAAAAACAATTAGTTCAAATTCAAACGTGTGTTTGAACCCCACCCAGTGCACTACCGACGTGAACACAAGCATTTAGCTCAGCTACAGGGGTTAACAAGATACAAGTAATGTCACAGAATATTTAATAGTACAGGGCCACCCATGTTACTAGTATTCTTTAAAAAAAAAACAATTTTATTGTTTCCCCAATTTTCCGGGAAACCTTATTAGGACTGCTACGAAAATTGAAAATAAAAGACTCAATATAGTCGTTTCTTAGGTGATGAGATTGTTAAAGAACAGAATCTAATTTCTATTTATATAGATGTGTATGTAAGAAACTATAGATAAATAAAAATACACTTTATATTCCTGCGGTTAAGAAACAATTTCATTAGGTCACCGAATCATATCAAAACTCAATCGTACTGCTATCTCAACAGAGCTTATTTTCTAATATCCTGTGGTATTCGCAGCCCAGACCGCAGAGATGAATCCTAAACTCACGACAATGAATACCAAGCTCATAAAAGTAAGTTATTTAGCTAAGTTTATCTTTGTTACGTATAGATGTCGCTCCATTTCTCTGATTATCATCTTGCGACTAGTGAGATTGCAGAAGTAATAAAATGAAAATGTTGTAGTACGTAGTACATTTCCTTGTGTCTGACATTGCGCGAGAAAGAGATGCAAAATTAACATAATTATAAGTATGCAAGTGTCTGTTTAATAAATGTATTTTCTTTCTTTCAACCCCACTAATCCCACTAATATTACAAATGTGAAAGTTTGGATGGATGGATGGAAGTTTGTTACTCTTTCACGCCAAAACTACTGAACCGAGACCTGGATTAACGCATAGGCTACTTTTCATCCCGATATTCCCATGCTAATATTTTATTATATTTACAAAAGAAGGGATGATTGATGGTACATGGCCTGGCTCCGGCCCGGTGTCATACCTTTAAATTTTAACAAAACTTTTACTTGTTTTATCATACTTAGAACACCATGAATTCATGGTCATCATTTAAGACACAAATTTTGCCTTTAAGACTTAGTTACTTCTGTATTAATAATTAAAGACCTAGCCCGGCTAACAACACATTTTTTTTTTAAATATTACGGCTGTTATAACTTTCTTTGTATATAATTCTACATTCCGCTGTACCTACTGTTACTCTTTGAAAAGATTTTGGTGTACAATAAAGAGGTATATTATTGTTATTTAGTTACACAAGGACATTTATTAAGACTAAACATACGAGTTTTACTATTTATTTGTAGTTGCTATTGTTAAAAACAGAACAAAATGTTCTTGGAAAACCTCGCGTTTTAATCTCTTCTTCTAGTTAAAAACACTCAAAAATAAAAAGAAAAGAGTATACGTAGTATTTTGTTCAAACCAAGTCCATAACACAATTATAACTTTTTCACCTTTTATTAGTACGACTCAGCCACAAAGGGGTAAAGCAGACGGCAATAAAAATTACGGCCATTTGGTTTTACGAGCTCACTACCAAAGGTACCCTCTGAAGACTTAAATAGAAAATAATTCACTAAGCAAAGTTACTTGTTTACATTACTTTACATTTACATTATGAAGGGAGAGTGGACTTTAGTTATTTTTTGTTAGTCTGGTGTTTAATAATGCAGAAAAAGTGACCAATTATGTAAAGTGTCCGAGATTTTAAAGGAATAAAAATATATATGTCTATTTGATGTACAGTCGTGAGAATTTTTAAGTAAAATGAATATTATGGATGTTAAACTATATGGTGGACAGAGAATGAACAATAAAGAGGATGATCTATTAGAACGATGACTGACCTAAATGTGGTGTAACAGACAGCTAGGATTTTATTTACGGTTTTTTATTTTAAAAAAATTATTGGCCAGCTGGTGTTCCTGTCCTAGTGGCGTCTCCAGTCACAGGAAATACAGGACATTCGAATACGCAACGACAGCTTCTGTGAGCTACTGTAGTCTCAGTCCCGTTCCCGTTGCGGAATTCCTTAACCTAGGTTCCTCTACCTACCCATTTTTCCTTAGACAAATTTACCTTATTCCTCTTTCCCGTCTTAAATAAAACAACTACATTCAGGGAGGGCTGGTGTCAGGTAGGCGGTAAAAGGAACCAGGCAAAACCCTTTGATGATGAAATTGATGAAATGATTGATTGATGAAAATTGAGAAAAGGGCAGGAAAATTATATTTTCAATTATTTAGCACTAAGTAGTGTAAATTAGGGTATTTTCAAAATAAGTCACTTATTCATCATGATGTTACATAGTGTTACGTTAAGTGAACGTCGTAAAGTTTACACACATCCATCGAATTCATTGGTATGAAGGCGTTTCTTATTTAAATCGTGGTTAAATGGTTACGTAATGGCTTAGTTTAGCATTTACAACCGCTTCTAGTACTTGTAACTGGGCTTGCAAAAGCAAGCAAGTGTATTTTCTTAACTTACGTTTTTTATTCACAAATAAATAAAACAATTGCAAGCATGTTTCGAATATGAAATTACTAATTGTAAATGGTAGCAAAGGTCTTGATTTTTTTTTATTTTTTGTAAATGTTTTTTGTAAAGTAATATAAAACAAACCAGTATGTTAAATTGCATAAATTTATCATAAAACATGAGTACATAAACAGAATTATAAAAAAGCAATTTAATTCAAATCCAAGCAAATATGTATGTCGAGAGCTCGAAATAACGTTACTTAATTAAATTAATAGATAATTTCGGATAATTAGCTCGATAAAAACAAACAAAAAACACTTACTATTTCTTATACTTATTGACAGTTGTGTTTGTACAGTCAGCTCTAAATATATCTAATTTTAGTGGGTTTTCCACGTGATTTAAACTTACTTAGGTAGTTTTTACAGGTTATGCAGTGGTTAAATAAAATTAAAAAAAAAACAATTTTTATAAAGCATCTACACTAAAAAGGAGTACATAATTATAGTATTGTTGTTCGAATGATATTTAAAAGATTTGTTGCCAAAGTAAAATTCACGATGCAAAGTATAAAAATAATAAATATTTCATCATTTTTAGTCATTTTAGAGATCATAATTTGTTTTTTTAGTAATATTATTTATAAAAATAAAAGCTTTATTATCTAATACATTTTAAGTCTTTATTTTATTCCTGGAAATTTACTTATTTATGTAATGTTTTTCCCTTAAAACAATGGAGATTTTTTTTATTTGCTCATGAACTTGTATATGTCGTGGGCCATATAGGACCATTTTATTTTATTTTTATATGTGAAGCGAAAACTTTGGATCCCTTTTTACGAAAATTGAGGGGACGGAGTATGAAATTTCGCACACTTATAGTTTATACAGAGAAGAAGTGACGAATGCTAAAATTTTTGAACAATATTTGCTACAAAGTTAAAAAAAAATTGCAAAAACGGGTACATACAGCTATGAGTGTCCAGTATATATTTTGACCTGTCATGGTACAAAAGTCTATACAATGACAGGTCAAGTAGTATTGGCCAATGAAATAAACCATGGTCGAAATCCGACTACCACGCGATCTCTAGCTTTTATTAATCTGTCAAAGGGGCAATAGAAATACATACTCTGTGAAAATTTTAAATGTCTACTTATTACAGTACATGAGACACACATCCCACTGAAAGACGGACGGACAGCGGACAGCTTAGTAATAGGGTTCCATTGGCGATCTTTGGGGACGGAACCCTAAATAAACTAAGCTGGTTCATTGTGTAGAAATTATTATATCAGCAATATTTTTGACATTTTTTACGAGGTAGTCCAGTCAGTTACAACTTGTCCCCTTCGTTATAAATTTGAGTAAGTGGTTTGATCAATAGGAACCACTCTATTGAATAGACTCAAAGAACCGTAGAAGTTGAAGGTGATGTATTGAAAAAAAAATAGTTTTACATTTGGTTTTACTGAACAAAACATATCTCCGCCATTAGTAAACTATTAAACTATTGTAGTAGCGAAGACTGTACCTACATTACATGCAGATGGAAACGAATTTTACTTAAGAGTGACTGACAAAGAGCATGCTGTCCCGTTTTATGCCGTTTTCAGTGTCGTCCCTCACCGCTGAATTGAACATGATCATTTTAGAATGCAGATATTGTACAAGTATTTGTTCTATGTGAGCATCAAAGCCTTAAAACTCGGTAATAGCAAATAGCGAACTGAGCACTGTATCATTTCTGCACCCAATGTAATAGAAAAATTCACGCGTCCGTACCTTTTTAAAATATAAAATTTTCAAAATATAAAAGAGAGCCAGAAATAAATTTAAGATGGCTACTGAAGACTACTTTAAAGTAATGGTATTTAAGGTCATTAATGGAAATAGAAAGTAAAAAAATAATTAATTATTAGGGACGATTACTTCTCTTGTCCAAATTCACATTCTGACTATGATAGACATAACGTGACCTAGACCCTTTTTCATAATTATCGCAGGTAATTAAGTGGCGATCTCCATTCACAAAAACATTGTTACAAGCTCATGATGATCAAAGCTCTCACACAACGCAATCTGAACATATATTAGTGAACATATAATATCGGGAGCGTTCTTGCCACACCGTATTATCGACGCTCATAAAAGTTCCTAAGCAAAACGGTCGTCAAAGAGAACATTGTAATTTTTAATATACTTATAACATCCATGTCGATAGAAAACCTCGTACCGTACAAAAAACAATAAAAAAATGTTAAGTGCTAAAAGATTAGGCGTTAAGTTATAAAGATTAACTTTGTGCCTGTCAATGACAGTACAGCTGAGACGAACAGGAAATTGTAAGACTCTTCATAAACGCGTATTGAACATGATTTTTACATCATTCTCACATAGATCTGTTTTCGGGCCCTACAACGGATCGACGTAATTTTTGGCACAGGTACTGACGTAGTTTTCGGCATATCGGCTTTAGGGTAGAGTAATGCACCTAGAAAATGGTAATGGTACGGCCCTTTAGGACGGCTAATGATTCTTAGAACCTCGCCAATTGTTAAACATATAATCTGGACAATCACATCATTTACAAAATATACAACTTCATTCAAATATGAAATGATAAAACGAAAGTCCGCGAGTGACTTAAAAGTTCTACAAAGCAACAATTTAAGTTTGAATACAGTAAGTAAATTTCAGAAAAGCGAAATCCAAAAGAGTTGAAATCCGAAGATAATTTTGAAATAATAGTTCTGCTGCTGTAAGCACAGCCCTATCAGTATAGTGGCGTGTATTTCCAAAGCTACATCTTATCATTACGCAGCATACTACAGCAAATTGATGTCTCCATTACGAGAAATCACAGGTTAAAGAGACTTTTAAGCTTTCCAGTTAACGTCATTCATGTGAACTAATCACCATACTTGTTATGATTTTAAGTATAAGATACTAAATGTTTAGCGAGGAGTTATTGATCTACATAATTGTTAGTTTTAAACTGATAGTTTTCAGACCTAGACACTAAATAAGACTAACACTCTGTCTTTTTTCCAAAGTTAGAGAATCTGTAATTTCTTTCGTATTCGTCTCAATATCAGAGACATGTCACTCAAAGCTGCGAAGTACCATCATAAAATTATAAAGTATTTTAATAGGTCTTCGTTAGCCCTTCAGGCGACGTACACTAATAAAGGAAATGGAATCAAACTAAACATTTAAGTGCTAAAGAATCAGGCGTAAAGTAATAAAACTAAACTTTGTCCCTGTCAATGACAGGGCAGCTGTGACGAACAGGAAACTCGTAACGTAGATCGTTAACACGTGGGAATTGTTCTCTTATTATGTTGAAGGTGGTCTTTGGCTTTTTATTGAGAGGGAGACTGCTCTGTTCATATGTTTATTACTAATCCACGTCCCGTGGCTGCGCTGGCGCACTTAACACCATGTACTTATTTAAATAGTTTACTCTTAGGAAAAATTGATGTATATCTAAAACAGTCTCTAAGTACACCGTTTACAGTTTATAGCAATTAAGATTAATTGTCTTGCCTTTCGCTTGAGATAGATCTGTTGTTATTTATTAAATTTTTCAGAATGAGGTGAAATTCCTAATCCGTTCAACATCATTCTTATTATTAAGGGACCATTGAGAGAAAGACAATAACTGCACGGATGGCGCAATGGTTTAAGTGGTCACCTCGCCACTACGCCGCGCCGAGTGTTGTGGGTTCAAATTCCTCACGGGACAAAAATTTGTGTGATCCACAAATAGTTGTCCCGAGTCTGGGTGTTCTTTGTGTTCGTTGTTTGAATGTTTGTGAAGCCCCCGTCGACACAGGGATATTCCTAATACGGGAGTTGTCTTTTTTAAAAGGAGCAGAAAGGAATATTCATAAATATCAGCTGTGTTTACAAACTATCCCACTCCATTGGTCCGATCTCTTTCCAGTATGAGAGGAAGTTAGTTTAGTCCATACTCTATTATGATTCTCGGGGACTTCCTTCCTAGGGTATACCCGAGTCCCTTGCGATAGACTCACTTGTTACGGAACACCGTGTGGTTTTAGTCGGTTCGATTCCGATATGCCACTTCACCAATAGCCATGGTGGAGTGATGACCCGTGGGGGTTTCCACACGAAAAAAAAAAACTATTATGATTTGTGCGGTTTGACGTCCTTCACAAACTTTAAATTAACGAATAATTAATTAAAGTACAGCCTTGTTAATTACAATATTAGTGATGTTTTATACTGTTTGTTTGCAACTGAGTCTGCAACACGCCCGCAACGATACTAGTGTTGCAAACAGTGTGATGTTTGCAACACTAGTGTGTTGCAAACATCCCTAGAGTAAGTCGATAGTTAATGACTTCATACAATTTATTATATTTACTTACCATATTAGCTCCTAATACAAAATAATTTATGACTGTTATTTCAAATAACGAAGTACAGACGGTGTGAACAGTTAAAATGATTAAGTTGCGGACTGCGACAATTAGAAAGAAGCTCTAAATCACACTGCAAGTTGGCAAAGGTTTTAATCTAATATTAAACACCTTGTATTAAACGTAGACAGATCAAAATGTGGCTGGATGGTGCAAGTTTGGTTATAGACAATATTAGATTATTATCACTCACTTCATAATAATAAAGTTCAATAAGTACTAAATTCAGCTGTTTCTCAGTATGTTCTGTTATATTGTTTGATAAAAATAAATGAGCATATTTGAAGAGTAGACCAATAGCGTAGGTAATGTTAAAGTATATAGCTATGCTATGTTATACTTGCAAATTGAAGTTGTTTTTTTATTTAAAAAATAAAAAAAAAGGAAAATTTAAAAGGAGCAACAAAAATAGCTCTGGCTAACAGATACCACTTTCCAGGTACCAGACAACAAATGACGTTTCAATACAATAATTATATTTAGCTTTCTTTCTTTAAGATTACAATATAAAGCATAATTGAAGATTATTAAGAAGAATATCGTAAATTTTTACACGAGTTACATTTTAGCTTGAACTGTATCTATTTTTTATCTAACGGAATCTATCAACGTTTTCACCAACTTCAAGAGTTCTGATTAACTTGAAAATTTGCATCATCAAATTGTATCAAGAACCGATGATAATATAAGACTACAAAAGAAAAAGAAATTTTATAAAAGAATACCATTTACGCTTTTCTACTTTTTAGTTCGGTTTGCTAAACCAAACTAAAAAGTACAAAATAAATTTTTGATAGTAAAAAAGTAAGATAGAAAGCATGATTGATGATGATGAAATTTATTTTCTACTTTATGGTTTCGTTTTCACAATCAAAAAATATTATAGTATGGTCATACCCGAATTTAACTGAGTGATGTAACTTCATTTATCTGATTAATTTAAGTTGATTTATTTTATATGTTTGGTGTTGATCGTTTTAATGGGACAAGAGTATTTTTGACCGACTTCAAAAAAGGACGAGGTTCTATGTTCCACTGCATATTTTTTATGTATGTTCACCGACTTCTTCGCCAACTGCGAACCGATTTTAAAAATGTTTCTTTTGTTCGGTAGGGTATACTGCCAATTTGGTCCCATTGTCACCAAATCAGGATCTGATAATGGGATCCCAGGGAAATCGAGGGCAACCCTCAAATTTTATAGGCACTTATTACGTTTTTCATATATTTCCTAATTATAATTTATCATCATTACCTACAACAGCACATTGGGTTACACTTTTAAAAAATATATATTAATTATTAAGGCCTGTATAAAAAGGACAAGAGGCAAAATTTTTGTTTATACGTACTAAATTTCATATGGACATGTTTCCAGACTCCGACCTGCTAATAAGTATTTCTTAAGAAAAAAAAAACAGCTTTAATAGGCTTGACCCGGTAATCTAACCACACAATCGCTCATAAACATTCCGCAGACTTGTGATACGGAGCCAACAAGGTAGTCAATTTACCATGTGCTTGTTAAAATAGTCTGCATACTTACTGCAGTAATTTTATGGTACCATTTACACCTAAACGATCTATCTCCATACAACATTCAATAGATTTAGTCGCTAATAGAGTAAGATCTTCAATTAGTATGTACGTCTTGTTGTCTTATTTACATATAAACACACGCTTTTTAACTTGGTACTCGTGAGAAAATTATGAGGTGTCTCGTGAGACTTGCATGTAAATTTGTTTTCGTAATAATCGGTCGTTATTTTTCGCAATAGACACTTTTTAATTTTGGAACATTTCGATTTAAAGAACAATGATGTTTTGCCTTTTTGTAGTTCCGTCTAGAATAATTAACCCAGTGGGGCTGGTCGACTTCGCAGTCGCAGGACGTCAAGGAAAAGTAGCGTTCTGGCACAGACTTACATATGTCTGGTAAGGCAGTGAACATATATAGAGTGCATGGGTGGTGCAATAGTTAAAGTGGTCGCCTCGCCACTACCGCGTCGCGCCGAGTGTGGTGGGTTCGATTCCCACATGGGACAAAAAATGTTGTGATCCGCAAATACCTGTCCCGAGTCTGGATGGTATTTGTGTTCGTTGTTTCAATGTTTACTTGTCCCCCGCGACACAGGATTCATTCCTAATGAGGGATTTGTCTTTTACTAAAAAGAAATATATGAAAATACCATATTCCGTGTAGCCCAAAAATTTAAATAGTTAAAGCTTTCAACAAACTTTGAATTAGTTCTCAAAAATAATTGTTTTTAATCTTTGTGATCTCAATCGGGGCATTGACTTCTTAGCATTCAATGAATCAAACCATTAATGCGGTTAGCAGCGGGCACCTGTAGATAATGATGTGACATTTAGCGTTCGAAGCCCGGTTACACTAAGTGATAAGAGACAGCGGGAAATTAATGAGGAAGTAAATTAACACAACACGAATTGTTTGATTTTAAATATCATATTATGGTATAAATATTTAACGTAATGACGTTATTAAGGTGTTATTTATAAGTATAACCGAAATAAAGGCAATAAATAAATATTGTGATTGTTATAGATGTCATGGTTAAATCATATATCGAATGTCATCAAACTATTTATTTAATTAAGGTTAGGAATGACATTTGATTTTTAGAAATAAAATGAAATTTAATAAGAATATTTAATTGCCTCCAAGAAAACGTCTCCCAGTGCTTTAAAAAAAAAAAGAAGTTTACAGGTAATGCCAAGTCTTTATAAAAGTGTAATTTGCTGAAAAACAAACACCATCTGCACATGGAAACAAGTTAAGTACACTTTGTCTCGGCCTCCCTATCAGTAAACCTTCGTAGGTTTACTGATAAGGAGGCCGAGGGCCGAGACTGTATGAATCTCAATCGGTGTTCGAGCAACGATTGAGATTCATAAAATCGCTACCGTTTTCCGCTCCCCGCGTTTAACTTAATCTTGTTTACTTGCAACTTTGTTGCATACGAGCCCAGACAGCCGAATACGGCGAAGAATGTCACCGAACACGATTGTATTTAATCGATTTATCGATATACAGGGTGCGTAGCGGACCCACTCGAGACGGTAAATTACCACGTGGATGACCTTTATCCTCTAGTACTTTTTTATGAAATTGATGAATGAGTTTGGTAGGTAGATGACATGTAGGTCTTTCACCTATGTAGGTGGATTGCGTTTGTGCGAGGTTATCGAAGCCATTTAAAAAAATATATATTTAATCTGTATTTTAAAAATATAGATCTAATTATATGACTGATCTGTTGGTCAACTTATTCACGGTAACTTGTCAATCCTGACTGCTGAGCCAGGGTTCGATTCCCACCCACGACAATTAATTGAGCATGATCATTATTTGTTCAGTGGCTGGGTGTAATTTATCTATATTATGTATGTATTTAGAAATATTTAAGTATGTATATCAGCAGTCTGGTTACCATAGCGCAGGCTCTCCCTAGTTTCGGATCAGACGACCGGGTGTGAGGTGTCTCAAGTTATTATTATTTTTAAACTAACAGTTTTTTCGATCATTACCCCATAGTACAAAGCGTTAATGAAATTGACTGATTAGACAGAAATGACTGGCATAGCTATTTTTTAACCCCTGTAACTTTAACGAGTGTATGTGCGCCTGATCGGGGCATGACAGCTTCTAAACTGATGGACCGACTGAATGGTGGCTTGATCGAGAGAGTTCTTGGCTATAATTTAAAAAATCTGTTGAGTCTTTCGAACATCATCAGCTCTTTTTTAATCCTTGAAGGGATTTTCCAGTCGGGGGTACTTTTAATTTACATTTGTTAGTAAGTTTTCATACAGTAGCAAAAAATAACTGGCACTAATCAACTGATATGTATGGAGGCTCTACTTTTCTTGTTAGCTTCCACAATTATAATGTAATAAAACTTAAAGAAATACATTGGTGCATACAACGAGTCCGCAGCGTAAGCAATAACTTGAGACATCGTTGTAAAGGAGTATACTTACTGAATAATATAAAGGAACTTACATACTCTACACAACTCTTACTACCTATTACTGATGTAACGAATATTCGTACTAACGTAATTACTGATATTGAATAAACGTACGTAACAAGATATTATTGTACTCAAATCAGAAACTCAATGGGAATGCACCTTAAGTATAGAAAGACATTTGCGTTCTTAATTTGTAACGGCTACTCAGCTTTAGTCAAAAAGACTGCACGCCATATATGGCGTACTTGAGTACCAACGTGAAATTGACCTTGAAATTGAGGCCGTAACTGGATTCGAAAATCAAATAAAAACGATGTTATAGATACTGATTAATGCACAAATGTGGAAATTTTTAAAAGTATATTAAACATTTATTTAGTTTCGATTTTCGAACAGGTTTGTCGGAAGTTAACCGATTGAGTTGGATTTGATGGATGTTCCCATTCAAGCGCCGACCACTTAAACATTTTTAGGTTTTTTTAATGGATATTACTATTTGTCTGTATTAATCTAGGGGGCCGTTTATAACATACGTCACGCAAAATTTTACCATTTTTTGTCCCCCACCCACCCCTTAGTCACGCTGTGTCATATTTTCAAATCAATCAAAACCATTTATAATAATAAGTATTTTTTAAATTGTCAGGAGTAGGAGTCAGTCAGACTAAGTCAGTGGTGAAGCTAGTTGCCTGTTCCAATACGTAGATCTTATGGAGAAGAACAGGCAAGAAACCCCAAGACCACTGTTTTTCAAAATGTTTTTTACAAATTTCTGGTTACATTGCTTAGGTGTAAGAGTAAATGAAATGTGAGGACAACGTAACACTTTATTCTAAAATATAAATAGACCCGCTAATTAGTACTATACATATTTAAGTAATAGCAGTCCGGAAATGACCAGCCGCGACCAACGGCACCCGTTCACGAGCATGACGCACACGCCAGCCATCGTACAGATCAACCATATTGAAGGGAGCCCAACGATCCGACACATAGGCACGCCACCATCGGCAGGACTTCTATACGAGCATGACATAGAATCAGACTCGGAATCTGGTAAACAAATCAGTAAGGTACAGTCGCCACATTTCGTCCCCGAACCTAATTTCGTCCCCAAGAGTTTCTATTATTCTAAATAACGCCACCTAGTTCTAATACCCCAAATCTAAAGTTAGTCACGTTAGTCGGCCATTGGAAAAAATTGGTGGTGAAACATTGCTCTTGTGTTAAGATATTTAAAAAAAGAAAAAACTGTTCAAGGTGAGTTTTTGATTAAAATATTATCGGAATTGTTTAAATGTTGATGTGTTTGACTTATTACAACATTTTTTTTTGTCACAACTTGTTATTATAACGTGGATTTAAATCGATATAAAAAGAAATAGGTTATGTCTTGTGTTTTTTATTAAATTTAGGTTATTAATATACAAACAGCAAATTCCTAATATCGTCCCCTTACTTGAACCTAATATCGTCCCCGGGACAATATTTAGATAACCTCACTTCATTCTCAGGTGCATTTTGAATAACTGTTTTCTGTATTTATTTTCATATTTGCACGTGACAATGGTGTGACTATAATCTGCCTACCTCCTCATTCAACTGATCCTAAGCAGCCTTTGGACGTTTCATTTAAGTTTCCTTTAAAAGGAAATAAAGGAAGGCGGAAGGAAAAGGATGAAAGAAAAGCAGGGAAGGAAAGAGCTAGAAATATAAAAACAAAAGAAAACAATAAAAATAAAATCAACAAGCGACAAAAGAAACCATCTTTGATGAGGACACATCTGATGATGACCCAAATTTGGATTCTACTGATGATGAAGATAATGACAATGATGATGCTGAATGCCCAGTTTGTCATAAAAGCTTTTCTCAAGATAAAAAGGGAGAGAAATGGATAAGATGCACCAAATGTTTCCAATGGATGCATGAACATTGTGTTGAAAATTTAGGACCTAATTTTATTTGTGGCATTTGTCTGCAGAATTAAAATTACTTAAACTATATCAATGATTAATAAAAATCTGATTAGATATTATAATTAAGTATAATTATGATAATATATGGTACAACCAGTAATTATATTATTGATAAAAATTTAATTTAAGTTGACTGAGTCTTGTGATCTCAATATCGTCCCCAGGACGTAATTAGGAGCCAAAAAAATATTTACCAGATTTTACACTTATTGATTAAAACTTTTATTGTTCAAATCGTATTTAAGTTAACCAATTTTTGATTATTTATAATAATAAAGATATGCTCAACCACATATTTTTTTTTTAATATCGCATACATTTATTATTACCTAAATTTTTGCATAAATAAAACTTGACGGTAGTTAAACAGGAGAGCCTGTAATGCATTTGTTTCAAAAGTCTGTGTGTGTGTGTTGTTTCAAAAGTTAACAAAACTGTTTCATTACCGCGTTTCATTCATAAAATATCGTTGAAAATTCTTTTGTCTTCGTGCCGGATGATATCTTTTTATTGTTTATATTTTTAACGGACATAGTATTTTTTTTAAACGTATTTATTTCAACTGTTTGAACTCTAAATAAAACAGTGCATATGACGAGTTCAAACCTTTTTTTTATGGTATTGGGGCAAACAAGCAGATGGGTCACCTGAAGGTAAGCGATCATCTACGCCTATGGACACCAGCAACTCAATAGTCACAAGTGCATTGCCGGCCTTTGTGGTGGAAGTACAGTTTTTTCTTGAAGGTTTAAAGGTTCGTATCCTTATCCTTCTGCGGAACATTTATATTCTAATAATACCCGCGTCGTCCAGGATATGATTGATTGTTCTGCTGCCAGTAAGTCCTTAAATTATTTGCTACCTATTATACTACCACAGTAACAATTCAAGTATAATATAGTACAGTATTAACGAACGTCCTTAGAGCATCATAAATGTATAAAAATATACACTCAAATAGTACTAACGTCGTTTCCGGTACAAGGTCTCTATTGAGTATTGCTAAGACACCGAAACTTAACTGATCGAAAATTTAATTTAACTCCAAACAGTCCTCCTCTGACATAGGAACTATAAACACCCATTAGTAAAAACGGAACATCAAAATTCATGCTATGAAATCCATTAATTCATATCATCGCAGATTTATTCTCAGGTTAAAGTTGGGGCAGACAGCAGCCGGGGCTGGACGGTGACGCGGCGTGGCTATTTGGAATGTACTAGCGCCGAGCGCGATTCGGCTGTGTGACATCTTCCATATTAACTAGTACATTACAATCATACATACAAATCACCGTCCCGCCCTGCCTGCTGTTTGCTCCAACCTTAAAGTTGTGGCTTCAACGCAGCTGTAGGACATATAACCTGGAATTGGAAACAATTAAAACTGTTCTAATGGTTTCGTTTTCGGATTTGGTTGATTGGTAGAAAATATATAGCGCATTAAGTTCCCCAAGTCCGACTACGACACGTAACTATATTAAGTAAATAATTGCAAAAGTGTCACATATTAGCAGCGCGGAAGAGTAATAAACTTGACACAAAATGTCCCCGATGCCGCTGTTAACGGCTACCGCTGGATTATCTATATTTGTTATATTACCGTTGAACTGTTGACACGTGAAATACCACTTTATCGACTATTTGGTTCGACTGTGTACTAATTTTCAAAGTAGCACACTCTTGTAATGCTAGTTCGACAAGTCAAACAATTACTAACAAGAACATCAATATTCGATCGCATTTTTTCAATTACAATAATTAGCCTATGTTCTGATGACGGGCGTTGAGCGCGCGTTTTAATAACGCGCGTCAACTAGTACGAATTTTGTTCAAGCGCTCGCCACGTGAACCCTATTCAAAAACCCAACCTAATATTATATTCTAATACTTTAAAGCTTAATTATAATTTTATAATTAAACTTTCCGACACTATTGTTTGGATTCCAAATTTAAATCATTCAAAATTGAAAATCCGTAATCTTAAGAACGTTGCTGATTCTTTATTCAAAAATGAAAATGGAACCATAAAACCGACGGAAGTACCTACAACTGACGTTTAGATCTAATATTATATAAAAAAAGTCAAATTATAAGCAGTGTGCCTTGGATCACTTGACTTTAAGTAACTCGTAATTATTGAAGGCAAGTAATTCTGTACCTATAGATAATGCTGTACCTATAAATAATGTATTTAGATTATATGCAATAATTAATATGTCAACGGCAAAATTATTACATCAATTTTATAACAGAAACAATCAATCAATTACGTTGTTGTTGTTGTGCTAAATATACCTACCACTAGAAAAAATTACACATTCCCGCCATAAAACGTTCGTATGTTAGGCATGAGTCATATTCGGTCATCACCATTATAAAATAAAAATAAATAGATTTTTTTACACAAACACTTTTGTTTATAATTTGTTTATATTTTTATTTATGATGTCCTACTGATGACAAATATTTGGAAACAAAAGAATTCCAATAAAATCATTCGCGTGCAGTGGTTGTTTAAAAAAAATGCTGCCGTAACAAGCCTTTCGCTGCCTGTGATACAAGTTCACCGGAGCGTATACTTTTGTTCTTTTAGCAACTCCTGCAATAACCATTTCAAAAAATTTGCTCCAAAAATTCTTTTTTCATATTTTAATTTACATTGGATATGGAAACAAATTTAAAGAAAAGATTTTACAGATATTTACAACAAAATGCTTCTAAAACAAATATACATATTTTTGTCTATTTATTAGAAACAATTTGATACGTATATAGTATTTTCTTAAAATTATATTTTGAAATCTATAGTCAACGGAAACATAAGAAAAAACTTAAAACTAAGACTACCTTCTATATTATACAGTAATGTTTCCATTCCAAATAATTCACCATCACGACCATTCGTCCAAGAAAACTGTCTACTAAAGATGTGCTAAAAAATTCTCCGTGACAAAGAGATTACATCTCTAGGGCAGAACTTTTAATAAGAAACAAAATAAAATATGATTTATAACCGTAATAAAATCTTATTTGTAAACTAAACTACTCCATATAATACGTTGATTTGCATCAAAAACACACGCTTGACTCCTCGTTTCGACCAATGTTGCCATATCTATAAATTATGATATAAATTATAAAACTGTGACAGCACAACGACTCTCAACCATAACATGCAAGATATGACAGTTACGACTTATGTCATTACAATTGGCAATAATGCGAACGTTCGCAATATATTTACATTTAAGATACAAATAATTACATTCTAAAATTAAAATGTGTTACTCGTATGTGCATATTGTGTGTAATGAGACTTAATTGCATTAATATGTAGAAAGCATGGGACACATATAGCTTTTACACTGTTTTTTGTATTGTAAAGTTGAAAGTGTAGGCCGAATAATGTACCACTAATAAAAAATGTTCCCATAAAAACAAATACATTTCAGGTCATACAAGTAGGTAGGCCTACACAATAATAGACAGATTGACAAAAATATAAATTTCTGATTAGATTTTAAATTTTCGTTTTTAATTTTTTTTTTATTTCTGTGTCAGTATTTGTATAATAAAATAATGTAAGCAGCAAGACAAAAATATAAAATTTTGATTGGTTTTTAAATTTTCGTTTTTTTTTTTTATTTTATTTCTGTGACAGTATTTGCATAAAATAATGTATGCTGAAAGACAAAAATATATTTTTTTATTGGTATTTAAATTTTCTTTATTTGTTAACTTTTATTTCTGTGTCAGTATGTGCATAATAAAATAATGTAAGCCACTCATAACTTTAGCTACTGTTACTGTATTTTTGCCAAAACTATAAACCGTCTTATATAACCATTGGTTTAGTGTCCCGAAGGCTCATAGCCTACTAGACGTTCCAATTTAACTGTCAGTAATATAGATAAATTTAAATACTGAGACAATATTTTATGGCTTATTTTAGGTACGGTTTACGACGAGAGACGAGACCGGGATGAATGTCTGTCTAGATTTTATGATAGCTACATACAGGAATGTTCAGAGTTCAGAACATTTGTTGAAATATTTGACGACCATTTTAGTATATTCTCGTGTAGTGCCAACTCGTTACGTTTGACAAAATGACCCATGTGTCATAAGACTCTAGATGTGCCCTTTCTTGTGGTTTGACTTACTATAGTCGTTAATTAATTCACCATAAATTTATTGAATATAATTTTACAAAAGCTCTCAATATTTGTTGCACAGCTACTGAAATAAAACAAATATTTAAACGACTAATGTTAAAAATACTATACATTACACACTATTTGCAAAATACTCTTTTAAGTAATAATAGGTTTATTAAAAATAACAAACCTTTTTAATAATCTCGATTTTAGATGCAGTTCCTTTAATATGAACACAACAAATTTGTAACTACTTATAAAACATTTTTTAAACATTGAACAGCGGAAGGTCGCTGACCCAACACAAGAAACACGCATATTAAAATTTTAGGTACAATATACCGGTAAGCTGTAAATCAATATTGTTACTAGACGGCTATGGCACAAAGGAGCGCTGCGCAGCGCTGCATCTGCTAGCCAATGTCAACGGTGACGTTTACGCGCGAAAAGTTTTACGATCCGCAGACGACGACGCGTCAAACGAAAAGTGATGCAATTTGCTACTGTGTCAATATGTCGATGTTTTGTCACACATACCTATCTGGTTTGCTTTGTTTTTGTTGTATAGATAAAGTTAGAGGGCTCGGGCTTGCCGGCAATAGTCAGTTCGAGTTACAGATATGCCACCCTGACCTTCTCGAGCTATTGCGTACACTCCCCAATTCCTCCGTATAAACAATATGCTTTTCCTTCCATTACCTTGTTTTCAATATACTACTAATTTCCCCCTCTTGAATTCCCAAGGTGCCCCGTTGGCGACAATGGGCTTGCCACCAAGTTAAGCTATTACGCGAGTGGCATCAAATTATATTTGGCAAAATGTGGGTGTTTAATCACCCCTGCCTACCCCTTCTGGCGTGTATGTATGTATGTATGTATATGTAGTTGAAAGGGTTTATAGTTTAACTATTCATTGTGTAGTCTCTTATTAAATTTGACCTCTTACTAAGTTTAATCGAAGTCTTAGATATACAGTTTAATAAAGTATTGTCCGTTTTCGGTATTCTTTATCGACAAGGTAGATTCTGAGCATGGTACGTCACTAGATGTTCTTTTTACGACCGTCTCGTTCCCGTGTTCCATTTTTAAATGGGTCTGCTTGTGGTAGGTCATTGGATAAATAATAATTGTTACGAGCCGATTTAGCAGCTAAGTTCTTAGAGTCATTAAAAATCCTAAGTATATTTTCTAAATTTTTACTTTATTTAGTTATTTCCTACTCCAAAGCCCTACTTTAAAATCGATCCTTTTTTTAAATTTCCTCGACCCGACGTTAAGACTGCGTAATTTACGAGTGGCCGGTAATAAAAGTTTTTGTTGCGAAAAGCGACGGAGTGCTATAAAAGTTTGCTGTCCCTTTCCACAGTGAGTTTACGAGCGTGAAAACGCGAGATAGGTATATCGTACCGGTAGTTTTATTACCGGGTATGCGATGCAAGCGATGTGAACTTATATACAAGAGTAGCTAGGAAGCTTGGTCGCAAACAATATGTTGAGTGTTCTGTTTTTAAATGTTTATTTTATCGCCGACCTCACAAATGAAATTACTATTTAAGTCGTAGTAGGTAGGTAGGTAGTAAGTAATGGCACGTAAATAAATTAATAATTAAAATCTAGTAAGTACATTGAAAATAAAGTAATTAATATTTATAAATGAAAAAATATGGCGACAAATATGTACTTAAATTGTCAAATAATTCTAGTTCAATAGGTAGAATTCTAGTTTCTCAGGGATAGGTTACAGCAGGGGTCATCAAATGCCGGATGTCTTAATAAAAGCTGTTCCCGGATCCCTTCTACTTAAGGCGCAGTACGGCACACCGTGTGGTTTTAGTCGGTTCGATTCCGACACACCGCCCCATCGAAAACCCCGGTGGGGTGACAGCCCGAGGGGGTTTCCACAAGCCCAAAAAAAAAAGGGGTCATCAAATGGCAAACCGTAGTTCGGATCCGGACCGCCGACCTATTTTGTGCGGACCTTAGGTAAACAGTACAATATATAACTTTCTACCTAGAAACCTAATCTTCTTTGATTAAGTTTGTATTACAAATTAACTTACATTACTTGAGTACGTAAGCACAAAAGAGCGGAAGTTTCATGCGCTTTGGATAAAATTTGTGTGTGTTAACAACTGTGTGAACCAACTTTCCTTCAAAGTTCAGGGAAGGCAAGAAATGTCATTTATCACATTAATGTTAAAAAACCTTGGTACTTTTGTTTATTATTTAATCAAATGATATAATGGTTTTTTCTTCTTTAGATTTCTTCATTGTAATATATAATATAACATTTAAGTGTATTATTTGAATTTCAACAAAGTAAATACACGTGAAGATATTATGGCTTGGACACTGATAAGATAATATATTATGTAGTTACTTCATTAGGTAGGAAAGTAGTAGAAACGGACCACGACGGTCATTTTGTTTAAAAATAGGGCCCCAAATGAAATCGTTTTCAAATTTGGAACGCTTCACGAATGAAACTTTCAAACTTTCGTTTACTATTCGATTTTCAATTTATTATATCATTTCAAAAATTGTAGGTTTTGACGACTAGTGTAGTGAATGCAATTTCGATATCCTTCTTGCTCGAAATTATCGAATTCGACTCAAACTTTTTAAATTGAAAGGAAATCGACTCGAATTGAATTTTATTTAGGTACTTTATTTCGATACAGACATTGCTAACTGAACCTTGCGAAAGTTTAAATACCATAAAATCTAAAAAAACAACTTCAAAATCCTTAGATATGACTAGGTATAAAGTAAGCAATCCCAAAAAGATCTTTCATAAGCTCATCTCATCTCACCCGACCCCGTAGGTATTTGTTTACATTGTTTGACTTTTTGGATTTAGGGTTTCTTTTGGAGGAAGGAGCTATAGCTAGAAAGGCAGTAATCAGTGAAATGACACATGATAGAGTAAATTAGTTTTTTTTTGAAGTGAAAACTTCTTTGGGCACGTTTGTGCACTTTTGCTATGGGGAAAAAGCACTGAACTCGTGACCGTCACTCTAATAAATACATATATAGATCCACTAGAGGGCGCTAATTTAAACTTTGAGTTCTGTCAGCTCCTTATTAATTAATGTCACCAACCTGCTAATGTGACGTTTTAAGTTCGTCGTTTCGTTTAGGTATGTGTTTACTTCTGTCGGCAGTCCATGACTGCCTATTTTTTTTATCATATAGCGGGCAAACGAGCAGACGGGTCACCTGATTGTAAGTGACTACCGTCACCCATAGACACCTGCAACTCAAGACCCACAAGTGCGTTGCCGGCCTTTGAGGAAGGTTAATTACTTAACCTTCAACGAAAATATTACCGTCCGTAAGCAAAACGAATCGTTTCTTGATTATAAGAACCGAGCATTAACCGATCATCATGAAGTTTTTCACGTGTATAAAATGTATTCAGGGATACAAAAAACGACATATGGCACCTTTCATCCAGAAAAAAATAAAGTCCCCGAGGGATACATTGATTGAAAAAGGTTAGTAGGTATTGTGGTGATGGACTCTCCGCGCCCACTTGTGATCTCCTGCGATTAGATTAAGAACTCTTTGGAAATGGCGCGAAGAGTCTGGCTGGCGGCACTATACTCAAATTCGTATTCGAAATAGTTAAAGGATTCGAAATAGAAGAAAGGACAATCGTCTTGCGGACTGATGTGTCAGATGTCGTGCTAAAAGCACGAAGCCTCAAGAAATATTAATTTATTTGTTTGCTTGATTATTAATGAATTGTGATATTGTTATTCGGAGTTCAATTATAGCCTCAGTGTTGCCTGCCTAATCTTTTACTTACTCTCCTCATAATATAGATCCTTCGAGCCCAGTGCTTACTACTACCTGGGTTGCTGCAGTATATAATAAACGATAATCCTTAAACATCCGAAAATTTGGAAATCTATTTATTAGCTAACTCGCTTTCGCCCGCGACTCCGCTTCCGTAAAAAATATTTTCTATCCCTCGGAAACTGCAGCTACCTTTTCTGGATGAAAGGGAAAAAGGGTCTGCACCCCTGACAACGCGGTTGATTAGTACTTAAATGCGTGACAGCGGTACAAACAAACTCACTATCGTATTTATAAAATTAGGATTCTGAACAAATTACTTTTTTTTGTGGGATAGGGGGCAAACGAGCAGACGGGTCACCTGATGGTAAGCGACTACCTCCGCCCATGGGCACCTGCAACTCAAGAGTCACAAGTGCGTTGCCGGCCTTTAAGGTGGAGGAGAGGGAAGGCTTAGAGCCTCCTGTAACCTTACTCACTCGGCGAAAAGCAATGCACACATTGCTTCACTATTGCTTTTCTTTGAGGCCGTGGTATCACACCGGTCGAGCCGGCCCATACGGCCGAAGCATGGCTCTCCCACAGTTAAAAGTACTTTGTAACGTTACATACTGCATAAACAGATTACACCTTTGAAATAATTACCTCGTAATATATATGAGAGCTTTAATGCTATAAGAGGCAACACCTTACGGATCAAACTTTCACTTGCCTCCATAGTGATTTAATCACTTTGAAAGTATTTCTAATTAAATGACTATATACTTATAACTTTCTGATTCTGATAACATCGGGCTACCCGGGCACATAGTACCTCTGCGCTTAGTCGACAAGAGCGCACATCAATAAGTCTCAATCCCACTAATATTATAAATGTGAAAGTTTGGATGGATGGATGGATGTTTGTTATTCTTTCACGCAAAAACCACTGAACCGATTGCGATGAAACTTGGTATGTAGATAGCTGGAGACCTGGATTAATGCATAGGCTACTTTTCATCCCGATATTCCAACGGGATCGGTACTTACGCGGGTGAAACCGCGGGGCGCTGCTAGTTGGAAATATATGGTCAACAGGTTTCCCTCAAGATTGGGTACGCGGTAATAACTTTATATAACTACAAGTGAATGACGATAGATAACAGTACCGAAGCGGAATTGACCTTGTCTTAGCGGGTGTCCTCCATTCCGTCATATTCGGAAAGTGCGTTGTCCCGTTTCAACGATTGTCTGTATTCTAAGAAAATGCCAACAGCTAGGGCCACTGTACACTGACATTGGCAATACTTTTCGCCTACTTATCGATAACAGGGACAACTTCTGGAATGTTCCTTGCCATGACTTACTAAAGAGACAATAAATGGTGAAACCCATCAAGGATCAGTGGGGGATCAAGGGTACATTAAAGGTATATACTTACTTAAAACTATACTTTTTATAATTGAGACTAATTAATTATTACTAGAGATCGCGTTGTGGTCGAATTTCGACCATGGTTTATTTAATTGGCCAATATTACTTGACCTGTCATTGTATAGACTTTTGTACCATGACAGGTCAAAATATATATTGGACACTCATAGCTGTATGTACCCGTTTTTGCATTTTTTTTTAACTTTGTAGCAAATATTGTTCAAAAATTTTAGCATTCGTCACTTCTTCTCTGTATAAACTATAAGTGTGCGAAATTTCATACTCCTCCGTCCGCCCAAATTTCGTAAAAAGGGATCCAACGTTTTGGCTTCACGTATTAATATATAGATATTTAGTACATAGGTATATAGAAAGTAAACCTGTTGTACTAGGCAACACTTTACAGCTTACATTCCAATTAAAATGGAGCATCCTACGGCGTGAAAATAGTTTTCTACATAGCTCGAAAATTTTACTCGTCACTAAGCTTTTATAATGTACTAGCGACCCGCCCCGGCTTCGCACGGGTGCAATGATGATACTAAATATACTACAGAATGTCTTTATATACAACGTTCACAGCTTTTTTGTCATTAGACAATACAAACATGTTTTCTTCAGAGGCTTCTCTTGAAAGAGCGACATATAATCCTCTAGCCGGTAACGCCGCAACCGCTATGTCCCTGCATTTTAAATCTGTAATGTCTTCGAAAATATTTATTGAAATTACATGCTGTAAAGGGCCATTTTGATCTATATTAAATGTACAATGTATTTAAGGTACTCTATTGGATAAGGATTAATGCTGTATTGCTTAAAATCGTTTCGTAAATAAGCCATTATTTCTCGTAAAAAGTAAAGGATAAAAAATGGTTATTGTGGGTTATCCCTAAGAAATAGACATATACCATCGCGGACTTTTTTGTACACCTTTTTAAGGTGTACAATACTGTGGTACATTATTTTGACCTATTTCGTAGGGTTCAGCCAGCGTTTACAATGTAAACGCAAAAAAAAATTGTGTTTATTTACGACATCACATTAGAAACGTTGTTTTATACTATGTAGTGATACATAAGTACTACCTAATGAAAGTAATTAAATAACTATTAGCAAAAGGAACATATATATATATACATAAATATGCAGGAACATACAGGAACATATATATGCTATAACTTATATATATATATATATATATATAAGTTATAGCAAATACTTTAGCAATACTGACTTTGACTGGCCTGTTGATCTAGTGCTTAGAGACCCTGACTGCTAAGCCAGAGGTCGTGGGTTCGATTCCCACCCCGGACAAATAATTGTGTGATGAGCACGATAATTTGTTCTTTGTCTGGGTGTAATTTATCTATAATATGTATGTATTTAGAAATATATAAGTATGTTTATCAGAAAGTCCGGTTACCATAGTACAGTTCTGCCTAGTTTGGGATCAGACGGCCGTGTGTGAGATGTGCGAAGTTATTATTATTATTAATATGCATATAGGTTACTGGCACGATAAGATATCACGAGGAAATAAAAATAAACGTTTGACTTCGTATACATTTACGCTATTAATTTTCAAACCAATTTCCTGTGTCTAAATCCCAACATCATTTGGCATTGCTAACCTATGGCATATCTGGTAATCTAAGTAGATTTCAAAAATAACTAACTTTTAAACTCTCGTTTGTGACAGTTACATTATTTGATATATTAAAAAAAAAAAAAAAACTATGGCGATCAGACGCTTCGCAGTGTGACGTTTCAGTGTCACACCGCGAAGCGTCTGATCGCTTATGATGATCAAACACCCGTGGTATAATGATCAAAGTTTGGAATGCATCCATTCATTCATTTTTAATACTAGTTTGGCACCGGCACTGTTCCTCGTATATCCGTTCAAAATCTTTCAGCAATACAAAAATCCAAAACTCTTAAACCTAGCTCCACTCATAACAGCTTTTTAAGTTAATAAGACATTTTCTACCATCATATTTATTTCCGTCATTGACGTAACAAGTTTTAGTGCCCACTGTGGGCCATTGTTTGCCTACTTTATAGCTAATAACAGTTGGACAGTGGACAACACGTTTATTTAACATTTGACAGCGCGTTTTACGGCCTATTCACGGCGTTCTCAGCTGATGGGCACTTAAGCTTAGTCTACAAGAATATGGTTAGCTAGTTAACACGTTTTAAAGGGAAGTTTGAGGAAGGTGAGCGATATTAAATGTTGTGCAAATAGTGACGAGCTTGTGTCCTTAACGAGGGCACAAAACTATTCGGTTTAAGTTGGCATAACTTTAGAATTTGCTGAGTACGTACAACAGTAAGTCTTTGTGGTAGAGTATTTGCAACGGGATATCTATTAAAGATTCGCTTGAATCATATTCGTATACTTAAATGATAATTGACTTTTTAGTAAACGTTTCATAAGAAACTTTTCAGAAACTAGCGTTTTATACCACTAAGGTGGCAAATAAGAATACGGCCCGACTCAGAAGTTTGAAATATTAGTGGCTCATGCACTTTTGGAGAGGGTCTTGGAGTTGTGGCTATACCATAAATGTTATCTACTTGTATCTTAATAGGATAAATTGGACTAAGTTTAGTATTCTACAGTCGGACACTCTTGAAAATCGTCTTGATTTCAGAGACAATGTTGAAGACAATTTGCAATGACAGTCTTACTAATATTGCTTATACACTTGAGAGCAATGAATCCGGGTCACAAAAAGATACCTGAAAATCTCGGAATCCAACAATGCCGGCCCAGCGAAACGAATTGTGTTTAATAAATAATTAAACACTCCTAAATGAAACTTATAAAACTCAAAGAGTATTTGAAGAATATTCCCCAACATCGTATAAGAAACTTGGTGTACAGCATGCCAAACCGCATAACCGCAATAATGGCAGCATGTGGAGGAGACACAATGTACCAAAAATGTGGGGTGTTTTATACGCCGCTGGCTACCCCTTCGGCGATACATGCGTGGGTGTGTGTAGGTATCTTATAGGACGCGATGACATACGGTGCCGAGACGTGGACACTAACATTAGGGATAGTTCACAAATTTAAAGTCACACAGCGGGCTTTGTTTAGAGTCTCTCTGAAGGATAAAATTCGCAATGAGGTTATCCGACAAAGAACCAAAGTTACCGACATAGCTCGCAGGATAAGCATGCTGAAGTGGCAATGGGCTGGCCACGTATACCGAAGGACCGATGGCCGCTAGAGCAGGCGGGTCCTAGAGTGGATACCGCGAATCGGTAAACGGAAGTGGACTATGACAGGCTGATTAATTGGATTATTTTAGTCAAATTGGCAAAACTTTTGATTGATGCCTTAAGCGCTAATATTTCTTGAAACGTGCCTTCTGATAGCTCAACGTGTCATAACATTTATTGTTTTTTTATTTTACCTTTGCAGACATTTCCTTTAAGTTTACTGTGTTGAGACCTGAGACAATCCATTTTAGATAGAAGTAGAACGCGATGTGCCGTAAACCGATAATTGAAGCTTGGCCACACTTAACGGTAAGTGTTACGACACTAGTATTACCTATCGATTTGTCAGTGACTGACGGGTGAGATTTTGATCACCTCGCTCACGATAGAATGCGTAAACCTTTATGAAATAATACTATCTTTATAGCAGTAGGGTAATTTCCAACTAACAGAATTAATTGTTAAACAATAGTCACGGTTTAATAAGGGAAACAATGTTTTTCTTGGGAGATTTAAACTTTGTTAAAGTTTTCGACTGATTTTGTATTATGAACATTTAAGTATCTTCGTTTTAAAAACAAAACAAAATCTCTTTTTAACCGACTTCATAAAAGGAGGAGGTTCTCAATTCGACTGTTTTTTTTTTCAATTTGGTCCAGTTCTGACAATGGAATCCATGAGAAAACCATATACATAAGTCTTTTATGGAATCGTTTTTTTTTAAGTCGGTTTTTTTTTAAAGAATTATTATTGTTTACTACTAGTGTTGATAACAACACTTATAAACAGTGACTTTAATATCAATATTTTAAAACAATAGCTTAATATTCGCGATTTTGAGACTTATTAGATGTGTAATTCGGGACTTAATCGCGATAACAATTACAAGGCACAATACTTTTTTTGGGTTACCCGACTTTTCAATCGAATTGCACTGATCGTGGTCACGACACGTCACGTCGAGTAACCAAAAAAGGTTTTGTGCCTTATAAATATTATCGCGATTAAGTCCCGAGTTACACATCTAATAACTAACTTAACAGTTCTTACTTTTTGTGTTAGGCAGAGATATTTACTAAAAGTTATACATTTAATGAAACTCAAAAATTATATACTTATTGTAAAATAATGATTTTTTTTTTGAGTTTAGTTTATAATGAATACTGTAAGTATACGCATTTATTTTCTCACACGAATTTTATGCATTAACATTAGTAACAATTATGACATTCGTACTTTTTAGTTAAAATAAATTCTACTAAGTAACAAAATTGTATAAAATAATTAAAAGTCCGACTATGTTAAAGTACTAACTCAAAGCCCAGAAAGTTATACTTTAAAGAGAGAATGAGTTGTCTTTCACAATTTTACTAAAAAAGGCTTTTTTTAAATAAATTAAGGTGCTTAAATTCTATCGGCTCATTTAGTGAACTGATATAAACACAGGAAATCGTGACAACACTGTTCAATGTAAAAAACAAAACAAAAAGACAGTCTTGTTTCTTTTTTACTGCCGTTTTAGTGATAGGATTTTAAAAGAAGAGGTTATTAAATTACTGTACCTGGGACGGCGCAAGATCGCATCGCTACAAGTGCGCGGGCGGCGGCGACGCGCGGGTCGTGAGTGGCAGCGGGAGCAGATGAGGCGCGTACTCCGACGCCAGCATGTAACGCGGCGAGCAGCACATCGAGTACGAAGAACCTTTACGCGCCTGAAGTTCCAGCAGCGAACACAGCGACCGCTCGTACAACCGCCATTGGTGGACCACCCAATGGGCTGGAAAATTAATATCAGTTAGTTTCCTAGTAAGTTTTAAATGAATATCATTCGCCATGCGAGATAATTCGCGCGGGATAGCATTCCATAATTAAAATAGTAAATTTAAATATAGAATGCCACGCTTATGTGTCATCATGTAACGCCAAGATATAAAAAAAAAACAAACGAAATTTCATAGACGCATTCCATAATTAAAATTATATAGATTTGAATATTAGGTACCTATGGAAAGTGGTTTATGAATGATGCTACTGCCACGATCAGGCTTACAGATTACGAAAGAACCAAAGAGTATAGAAACACTAGAAAGACGCATAGATAATGCAATGATTTGACATTTGTAACAGACAACCAACTTGTCGAAACTACTCAATTACTTCAATTAAACCCATTAATGTGAGAAACATACAATTTACTATTACAATAGATCTATTCGCTTCACATTTGAGCTCAGATTTATTACTCGTTAGAGTCAGTGATTGGTATACGATAATCTGGAAGCACAATACAATGATATAAATCATTAGAAGCGCCCTGGTCGCGTCTAAATTATGGTTTTGTGCTCGGGTTCTGTATATTATTAATTTTAAGAAATGTTCTTATGCATGTCTTTTATTACCATTTAGCAGCAGGTTTTTAATTTTTTTTACCGTGCAGTCATCTAAATAAGAAGTAAAAAAAATTAAATAATAATAATCCTCCTCCTCGGATCCTCGGAAGGTAATGATTACATATTTATATAACATGCATATGACGACGCGTTCAAAATATATGTAAAACATATTAAACTTGCCTTACAACGCTCATAAAGAAAGTCTTGAAATCAAACAGCCCCCCACTAGCTTCTATTCTTTTACATACCTCACGAGTTATCTTCCTCTACTGTCATTAAACCTTTCTTACAAGCCCTTCGTATTTGGATACTGCCCTTTCTTCTTTTTTTTTTCTATACGTATACACCTTGTATATGACAATGGAACACATACTTAAAGCATGTCATGCACTCTAGCGTGTAGATACAAAAATAATTTATTTCCAGGTATTTTTACCTCCGTTTTTTCTTAAAAGTAGGTGTTAAGTTAAAGGTTTTATTTAAATCATATATATTTTTTATTTTGGAATTTTTCATTTCGTTACTAAGAAAATCCATTAAAACTAACTTTTTAAGTTCGTTTTTATTGATTATCTCGTCTATATGTATATTTTTTCTGTGCGCGTATATGTCACTGAACTCCTCCTAAACGGATGGAAAAATTTTAATGAATTTTTTTGTGTCTTCAGGTTCATTCGAGAATGGATTAGATTTACAATTAGACCCAATTGGTCCCGGTAGATGGTGCTGTGATAGGGTTACAGGATTTTTTTTTACGTTCCGGCAGGACAACGTTTAGGTACCATAGCGCTTTTGACATACATAACTGTCAGTCGTTTGACAGTTGGCACGATTGATGCCCGCTTTCTGAGGTACTTTTATCGAGAGTTTATCTATGCGTTAGCACTATTGGTCCGATAACTTGCGAAAGTGCATTTCCGAACACCGCATCAAAAGACAAACTCCGTTTAAACTGAGTTTAACTTAACTGACCAATGTGTGCCGTTTATCGGTTCCATAACTTGGGATACAATAGTAGCAAGGGCCACAACAGATGACAAAGCAAAAAAAAAACACCCACAAAGAGCAAGGAACATAGGTACCCACAAAAAAGGGTCGACGTTTTTGTAGAAAAAAAATTACAATCACTGACGTTCGCTAATAAACGAAGACAATTTGTTAACGAATGAGTATAATATGTTATTAAAACAGCGCCAGGTCACCTCATTTTATTAAGAAATAATTATAATATAAATAAACCTATTATTTATGACTTAATAAAGTAACAAAATACATGTAAAACTCTCAAACTTGAACAGATCCATCTAGTGGCAGCTTTTGCAACTGCTTATCGATCGTATAGTTATTGAATGGTCCGTTGCGTATTCAGAAACCCAGTGACAGTTAATCGAAGTTTATCTAATTCATATCTTTATTGAACCAATAGTTAACTGGGATTTGACTGAGAAATTCAAAAACCGGGCATGAGAGAATGTGCGCTGCAAATATCGTTTAAAACAGATGCATCGGTCGGTTTTTGGAATGTTTTTTTTTTATTAATTATACCAATACGAATTCAATATTCATAGTTAAGACAAGACAACATCTGTCGGGTCAGAACTGAGTAAAAAGTAAATGTTCCATTTCAGATACACTTTTTCCTTATTGGACATCTGATGTTGATTCTGGCTTAGAGGTTTACGTAAAAGAAACATTTTGTATAGAGATGTTTAATATCTATCTATTGATATACAAAAGTATTCAAGAATATGCAGTTTAAGTACCTATAATGAATTCATAAATAAAATTATTCAGTATAACATTGATAGAATGGTTTATAGGTATCATATGTTACCCCATACTCGTCTAATAATACACATGGCGATTAAGACTCGCTTAAATGCAAACACGTCATGAAAGTTTAACAACAATTATTATCTTTATACTGGTTTTTAGGGTTCCCTACCCATAGGGTAAAATCGGAACCCTATTACTAAGACTCCACTGTCCCTCCGTCTGTCTGTCTGTCTGTCACCAGGCTGTATCTCATGATCCGTAATAGGTAGACAGTTGAAATTTTCACAGAATCTGTAGGTATATCAGTTGCCGCTATAACCAAAAATTATAAAAATTAATTAAAAATTAAAGGGGGCTCCCCTACTAGAGACGTATTTTTTTTGCCTTATAGTATTAAATCTTGTACGATGGTGCGGTACCCTTCATGCGCGAGTCCGACTCGCACTTGGCCGGTTTTTAAATAGTTGTTTAACAGCTAGCACTTTGTACTTTATTTTGAATTTATGACGAGCCAGTATTGTCACTAAATAATGATGACATCCAGTCAGAAAATTATCTACCACGACAGAATACTAATTAATAAAGGAGTACGTAAGATTCTCGAGCAAAATTCGAGGAGGTAGGTAATCGCGTAGTTCATCTTGATGCAAAGCTCAAAGATTTTTGTAGTTCCTAGAAAAATGAACGAGAGCCAGGCGATGATTAACTGGTGTCCAAGTTAGTAGGCTCAATTTTAATAAAGATGTCAACCAAAGGATACTCGGCGAGAAATGAAAAGGCAATGCCTTGCATTTCTCTATACAACATGATTTGACACGAAGGAATCATGAAGAAAAAGAAAAAAAAGGAGTACTAACTTTTAAACTTTCGCGTTCCACGATGTAATATTAATTTACGTATTTACGGGAATTAACGCGATCACGAAAAGGTATTACATACCTCGGAAGTGCCGTCGTGACGTGCACCGCTGAGCCAGTCAGCCTGTGACCACGACAAGTGCAACTTAGTCGAAACGTCAGGCAATTTAGAGGTATGTAAAACCTTTTCGTGATCCCGTTAATTCCCGTAAATACGTAAAGTAATATTAAGGAAATATACTAACCTAATTTAAATAATATTTCCTTAAAATAAATAAATATTAATTTTTCATCCGAAACGGGGCTCGATGTTACTTAGCGCATCTTAGCCACTGTAATTTGACTTAATAATTACATGTCGTGGCAATATCTCTAATGCCGCGTTCCAATAAACAAGAAACGGTTCGTTTTGCTTACGGACGGTAAAATTTCGTTGAATTTTCAATGAAAATTTTACCGTCCGTAAGCAAAACGAATCGTTTCTTGTTTATTGGAACGCGGCATAAGTCATAACCTTCTTTGAAGAATGTCAAATGAATTCTACGAATTGCATAAATCAGGAATACGACATTTTTCTTTTGTTCTGTGCCTCTTCAATTATAGTTTACTAACATTTACAATTCTAGTATATTGTCGAATTTTCGATATTTCGTACCGGTTTCGCCAATTGCAAAAAATAATAGTCACAGATAAAACGCGTAAATCGCAATGAGTAAATGACGCGCGAGTAAATGCTGTGGATTTCCGCATAATTGTGACACACGAGTGATCGCTACGTCACTACCTCTTGTATTAGTTTTTGCCTTTTTTCACTCTTCAGAAAAAAGTTCTGTCTACTGATCTCCACGGTATAAATAAATATCCATAAATAAAAATATATCCTCCATAAATATACAGGGGAGATAATTAAATAATGCTTTGCACCTTGCAAAAATACCAGTTATACAGAGCAAGAATTATCTACTGATCCGTCGTCATTCACGTGTCAGGTCCAATTATAAGAAACCAAGATTACAAATCAATTTTAACAAAATTTTAAAAGCGGCCATTTTTTATGAGGAGAATGGTTTTCAAGACTTTATTTGTGTATACAAAGGTTCTTTATGACGAGATACGCAGACGAACGAAGGTTACCGTCATTCATAGCCCTTAAGTAAGTTGAAGTAGCAGTGGGCAGGGCACAGCACGCTGAACACAGCTGGTGGGGTCGAAAAGTACTAGAATGGAAACCACGGATCGATACAAAATAGGACGTCCAACATTGAAGACGGTGACGTAAGTACATATTTAAAATATTACAAAACGCGTCAGATTTAAAAACTAACATGTCATGCCATCTTTAATTCACCGACACTATCATTTTTAGGGTTCCGTTCCTTAAAAGGAAAAAAGACCTCTTATAGGATCACTTCATTGTCCATCTGTCTATCTGTCAAGATACTTTTTCTCAGTAACAAGTGAAGGCAGCAAATTGAAATTAACATCAAATACCCTTCAAGTTGTAAAAAATCAAGCTTCTAAGCCAACTTAACCAAAACCAAACTTTAACCAAATATGAACATTTCGCAGACCGCAGGTAAATCAAAACCTATAAGGGTACTTGGTAAGACGCAACGTCTCACACCACAAGTAAAGGTAAAAATCCGAAAAAGCTGAAAGAGTGACTCGCGTACCCAGGGTTCCGTAAGTAAAAAAACTTGTATGTAGATAGTACATCCATCTCGGGAATAAATTCTCGAAGATTTTTGACTTTCCAATCGCAAAATATAAGTTTGTAATCACAAAAACTATTTTTTATATAATATAACAACAAATTTTAAACGACATTCAGATTTTTTTTTAAATTTAAATAGGCAACGACATCGAACAGTAGTTCAAAAAATATTTGCTAATAGGATTCTACATTATTAAAAAAATAATATTGGATATGTACTTGTATGTGTCTATGTATCCCATTTTAATAAAAATTAAATCGTAATTTAAGCTAGTCCGATTTCGGGAGTTTTAACAAAGTTAAGGCATACAGAAAAAAAAACAGTCAGTCGTAGGACTGCACGTCAGAAGTGAAAACATAACTTCACAATGTATTTGCATATACATACACACACACATTTGTATATATATAATTAGGTTAAAAATAAAAAGTAGGTAATAACATATCTAAATGTATACATAGGGTACACTGGAAGTTCTGCCCTCCTGGCCGCTCATAAATGTTTGAACTTCGAATGTTATTTTTTTTAAATATAAGAAACTCGGCTCCGTCTTATGAATATTCGATCAGGTCACGTGTCCTAACGCGAGTTTAACATTTTTTACCCATCCCAAAAAGTGCACAACGCCGCTAAAGAAGTTTTCACTTCAAAAATCCCCTAATTATTATTACTTTTACGGTATAGTAACAGTAAAGTTGCAGAATGTACCTACACGCGTAACACCACGAGTCCAAGAGTTAATGAGTTAAGTTATGAACTTGTTGAACGCTCACCTTGACCGGCACGCACACAATCGTACTAGATTTCTTACACGTGGATATAGATACAGAGCCATTTGATGTGAAATTTTCGCTATTTAATATTTTTTTAAAGCAACTCCTATTAAAAATATATGTTTTTAATAGGAGTTTAACGCCTTAACTACTTCACAGATTATCATGATACTATCTGTTGCCCGTGATTTCCTTCGCATGGAAATATTGGTGAAGTCTGTGAGAGATTCGTATGTGCTATTCCAGGCTATAATCTATCTCTGTGCCAAATTTCATCCAGATCCGTTCAAGTGATTTTGCGTGAAAGACTAACAAACATCTATCCCTCCATCCACAAATTTTCGCATTTATAATAATAGTAAGATTTTGATATTGTGAAATGGAATAGGTTTGTCTTCCAACTCACCTGATGGAAGTTGACGATGAAGACGAAGATGGTACACGCCCATCTAAAAGAAACCTATTCACTCTACACTTGAACGCTCCAGGATTATAATTGCCTGAAAAAATACAGCTCATTCCACACCTTGGCGACTCGAACCAAAAACGAGCTGTCTAAGCGTTTAGTTCGACTTTAATGTGTTTCGAAGATTTGGCATAAACGTTGTCAGATAAACAAAAAAGAATACATATAACGGATATACCTTTCATCCAGAAAAAGTCCGACTCTCGAGGGATAAAAAATAACATAAACGCGAAAGCAGCCGCGGGTAAAAGTTTTTATCGTTATAATTTTTTTTTTTCATTGTAGAAGTAGTAGTCCCTCCATGTAGTACCTGCATGGCTATCTGCTGGTGACTATAGTCGCCAGTTTCATAAGTTTGGCAACTCCCAAGTGACACTACACGTGTAACGATTGTTCATGGGCATCGGTAATCAGTTGCGATAAAGCGAGACGTTTGCCAACATAATTGCATTAAATAAACACTACTAAGTGTATTATGTTTTAATGTTACGACAAAGTTGTATAATTAGGTATTTATTTAAAGGAAAAAAAGGAAAATGTGTTTATCCGTTTTGTAGAAGCAATGAACAACGAGCTAGTTTGAGTCTAAATAGCCTTGTGAATATAGCCGTGCCCCGCAATTTCACTCGCGTTTATGGTTGGATTTACAATGCTGTAACTTTCCTCAATGAATACTCTATCCAATACAAAAAGAATTATTCAAATCTGAAAAATAATTCCAGAGATTAGCGTGTTTAAACAAACAAACAAAAATCTGTACAGCTTTATTATATGAGTATAGATAAAAAGGTGTTTTATACCAAGACAATATTGGACAACTAAATTATGACTGAAACATATGGTTCGACCAAAGCAGCATTTATATAAAACAAAGATATGTCGAAGTAAATTTGTATCATATCAGATGCAAGTTATTAACAACCATATGTACACTATTCCTGAACTGTAAATAACTTAGATACGTTATTATCAAAATAAGGAAGCCTACGATCGTAAAACGAGACAACCGAGTCTAACTACTCAACAAATCGGCAACAATGTCGCGCCAACGCATATTTAAATCTCCTACGTAACATATAAAACTATATCTGTTTTATCATACAACTCACATACACAATATCGAAAAAAAAGCGCACTCGACTATAAACTCTAGTCAATAGTCAGTAGAATACAATTTTGATTAAAAGGAATGACGATCTTACATCATTTTGCATAATTGTTAGTGGATGCATGTGTGTTGGTGTCAATGCTACAACTGCCAAGGAGTTAGATGTACATACTTACCACGTGCCAAACTATCTATACATATAAATGCACTATTCAGTACACACCAGTATAAACAGAGCCGTCACATTATAAATCAAACCTTCTCTGTAGAACAATAAATTATCGAATGTGGGAGGGGGAGTAGGTCTAATGAAGTGGTCAATTTTGTACATGAGGATGTTGCAGTCCGATACGGTTTTATTGTTCAAAGATTAATTACATTGAGATATTTAACGCCTGTCTGTGTTTAATAAGGTTATTAAATAGTAGTTAGGTTATCAGATAGGCATGTAACAATATATTTGCTACGGTTATTTGACCGAAAACCGTCGGGTTTTTAACTAGAATAAAAACTAACATTGCTATTTAAAGAGCGACTGCTACCAGGTTAATGTCTGAACACATGTACTCCAAGTACCATAATAGTTTGTGTCATACTCTACGATGTTGTTTGTTTCCCATATGTTTTGTAAGTGGGTTTGAACATGTAGCTTTCTGATAGCAAATCCGTGGCCGTAGCGTGTTAACGCTGTTATTTTTTAGGTAGTGGATGATTTAATCATTTTTAAATATTGTTCTTTTAATCGTGTAACTACAATTATGTTGTTACAGGTTATTAAAAATAAGTGTAAATTATATGTTCTTATATCATTATGTTAGTCATTTACTACACTCGAGACCAATGAATCCGGGTTCCATAAAGTTACTTGAAAATCTCGGAAGTTCAGAATACTAGCTTAGTGAAATAAATTGTGTTTAATAGACAATTAAGTATTTCCTAAATGAAAGTAGTAAACTTCTTGGTTGTTAATGGTTGGTAAAGTTATGCCATCAAAAATGCCAAAATAAAAAAAAAATTACTAAATCAGTAATTTGGAAAAACAAAAACCGGGCTTTATGGCAAAAAAATCTTATCATGAAAGAGCTTATTCATTGTCCATATTTAAGTAAAATACACGGAATAAAATATTCAAAAAATTACTACAATATACAAAATTTACTTAGTTTTTAATCGACCTGCAGGCCTAGACAAGTGGCTCTTCATTTTCTATAACTACAGTAGAATAGAAAAGAAAATGAAAGGGATTGACATAAGCCAAAGAAATATCACGTGACTAAACGTAAAGAACTTTGAAATGTTAGACAAGTGACACTTTTGACAAACGCTTTCGGTACGAAGCATTCGCTACCGAGCGACAGCGTAGAAAACGATACAAAATGGCAATTTTTACAATCACCTAATAATTGACGTAGTCACAACAGTTCACACAAAACACTAGGGACGCGAAACTCACCTTCCCAACTTTGAAAATTATAAGGGGGCGTTCATCAATTACGTAAGGCTATATGGCAATTTTTAGACTTACTCCCTTTTGATGAGAAGTCGGACGTGTAGTTTAGCTCGACCTGATCCTCTCCCCCCCCCACTAATCTCACCTGAGATTTTTAAACTGCGTATTTTCGGTGAAAATGAGTAATCTGTGCTTGATTGCATTGGGTTTATTAGGAAAAATAAGAAAGTTTCTTAATGTGTTTTATTTAGAACTAGTCAACACTAGTATTTAGACATAGCGTTGCCTAGAATCACAAAATGGAAATCGAACAATAAAATACCTAAATAGAAAAAAATACTTATCATAATCCACAGGGAGTCAAGAGGGGCCTCAATAGTGTTTGCTGAGATTTGGATCGAACCTCTCCCCCTCTAAAGGCCTCACGTAATTAATGGATGCCCCCTTAAATAATACACGCTAAACACCTTGGCGTTTGTTATACAAACCACAGACAACAATCTGCATTTTAGAAAAAGGTCGAATTGAATTAGCTTTCGCTAAATCAAAGCACATTTGTCTACCAATCCATTATAGTTTTAGCGTCAACGTTTTTAGAAATGGTAACGCTAAGAAACTTTTGATACTTGTCTAAGGTGATGACGTAATTTCATGACGGCTTGCATTTCGCATATTTATAGAGCAGGTAAAAAATTGGAAACTTTGTGATTAATTCTAAAATTTAATAATAATAAATATTGCCTAAACTATCTTACTATTACGTTTTTTGATGATTACATTCATAAATAAAATACCCTATTGTCAGCAAATTGAATATCTACGTTCAAAATTTATATCCTGATAAATGCTACTCGTGCCACTTGTACTGGAGAGCAAGATACATGAACTTGCCAAAACATAAATAAACTCGATTTTAAGCCACGAGCAAATGCGTGCAATGGAAGCGTTTTAAACAATATTGACCATCTTTGCTGCTCGAAGCCAGCCTTACATAGAAACTGACTTGTATTACTGATTACTGAATAGTTACCATTTGTAAAGATCATTTTAAACACTAACAACTAAATATATCTTTAATTTAGTTACATGATGAACAAGATTTATAGTCCACTTTAGAATTAGAGCGCTTAGGGTTAAAATATAGTGTAGACTTTGTTGTTTTACAAGAGCAACAACAGACTATTCAGTTGCGTAATAACTTAATAGAATGAAATGGCGAGCCATATACATATATGTCTCAAGTTTACAGTATTATGACTTTACACTGCTCTGTTGCTAAAGTGTTATTTAGGGTTTTCACATGAGCTGCTATTTTCAGTATTCAATCCTGTCGATCCCTACTTACAACATTCACACCTCAAACTCATATGCACAGATGTCAATGCATTATCGACTTTATAATATTGTAAATATTGTTCAATCCGCATGATCAGAAACTGCATGAAGATTTAATTGGGGAAATGAATTTATCTCTAGTCTATAGCATAGATATAGATATATAAGAATAGACTGGGCTAGTAATAGGACTATCGTGTAAGTTACTTACAGTAGTAGTAGTAAGTTCATAAGTGTATGCGACAGCTCGATAGAAAGGGAACGCTGCAATACGTGGTCCCTCTATCCTTGCCTAGTGCGAGTACGTGGCGTGTGTATGTTATTGGCGTTGCATGCGCAATCGCGGTTAAAAAGAGACAGAGGGACCACGTATGGCAGTGTTCTCTTTTTATTCATCTATCGCTTATAACGCTCCCTTCTGCGGTCTATTCTTAGATATATGTCTATAATCTATCATAACCCATAACGTACTACCATAGGGTCTAACTCATTACTGCAACGAGGTCGTTCAAAAACAGCTTTGGGGGAAAGGAGTTCTCAAGTTTCTATTAAGGTAAGGTTAATATTTATTTATTGTTGCTTACATAAAGGTGGGGTACTCAAGCCATTGAAAGTTAGACGTAGATTACCTTTAAGTAGTAGTTTAAGCATTTTCGGAGTAGTTTAAATATTCTTTTTAGTGTACGGCCACAAATGTGAGGGTCCTCTCTTGCCCCTCACTCCGTACACTGGTCGATTGTACTTAACCACCCACATAAATTGGCGGTGTTTAAGTTAATCTGCTACTGCCTTTGTGTACTGCAACTAAGGGAATAATAGCACAAAACTGTGAGACACCAGTCAGGTTATGACTTTCATAAGTAACTAATACTGAACCATTCATTTAAAAAATATGCTTTATGCTAACCGCGTTACGCTGTTCGCTCTCAGACTTCAGATGTACGAGCAGTACAAGATATTTCTTTTTCCAAACATTATTAATTCACGTTTGGTGAATACGCATTTTATAAAATTGTCTATGTTTGACTCAAGTTGCTGGTAAATTCATTGTCATTATTTTGTAAAAGATCTTATCAATTAGCCACGATTGCCAGACACGGTGTAGTGCAATAAAAAAAAAAGGATTTGTAGACAAAGTTTTGTAATTATTTTTACTAATTAAATGTTATTGGCGATATTCAAAAGGTCGTAAGGTCTTTCGGCTTATTAATTGACAGGGTAATATTGTTTCAAATTTATAATCGAATAAATTTTATATGATTTTTGATTTGAATCAACAACCAATAGAGTATAATACTAAATGTGATTACAAGAATAACCTCGCCCTTTATTATATAAAGTTTCAGCAAATCTCTCCTTAGGGTTGGCAAAAATATTTCTCTTAAAAATCAATAAATTGATGACCAACAAGAATTTTATGAATTTGCATTCTAAAATTGTAGAAGAAATACTAGTGTGTTGAAATGGCTCGAAAGTATCAAATATGTAGGTACACCTGACAACGTGTATTACATGCTTAATTTCTATGGGTAGTGAAGGCGCGAAAGCGTTGTTACGCTTTCGCGCAAAAAAACTTACTATCGTATTAAAATATTAGTAAGGATTCAATTAACATAAAGTATCATATTTTTTCTCGGCTACAAAACTTCCAAAGGCAATAATTTTAAAAGGCTCAGCTAACTGCTAATTTAATATCTAATATATTTTTAGGGTTCCGTTCCTCAAAGGAAAAAAAAGGAACCCTTATAGGATCCCTTCGTTGTCCGTCTGTCTGTCTGTCAAGACCCTTTTTCTCAAGAACCCGTGGACGCATCAAGTTGAAATGAATACCAAAATCAAAATCATTTATTTCAATTAAACCAATTACCGGTATTTTAGCACTCGCACTTGTCCGGTTTTTTTATAATAATTTTATTATTTTTACCTATGAGTGGCAACCCTGCCTCTATCTAACCCATGGCAACAGCATGAAAGTCAATTTTATATCTAACACCTTCGCAGATAGTCATTAAAATGATATTTCTAGTATTTCGTGTTAGTTGTTAACCTCTTTGAAAATCTCGTGGCTTTTTACGACATCAGCTTAATAATTAACGTATAAACAAACTATTTAACCAACCATTAACGTTACTATGTTGATTGCAAAGACTAAATTACTAATTACCACAGCATTAGAAGTATGTACATAAATGTCATCGATGCAATAGATAGATTTTACCAACCCTTGCCGTGTTTATAGGTCTCCAGAACTCGAGTGTGGGTCCACACCTGAGGACATGTCTTGGCAAGAGCACATCCCATATCCTGTACTATTCAGAAGATGGTCAACGCATAAATGATTTACCTTGTATACCAGGAGCCAATACACCACAATAACCCCTTATAGTCACCTGACTATAAACTATAAGAAAGAGTACCCTCTCTTTATAGACATCTGCAAGTTTCATTTTAAATTAAAAAGGTCATTTTAATAAAAACTATCTATGGACACACAATTAGTGTAGTATGATCGCCCGTCCGCGCGGTGTACTTTCTCGACTACGATATGGAACTCCAAACACATCTAAAAGGTTTCTTTATTTCAAAAGTTTATAGGCTAAATTGACCTGATTCCTTCAGACGTTGCATATGTTTATTATACGGTGACATTAGTTTTATAAATAAGGGTTTACTGTAGCTTCATAATAATGCTCTATTCAGAGTAAAGGTGCCAATAAAAGGTGCGTATTGCATACTTGCATACTAGAATAGAATCACAGGAGATGAGTAGGTCGCTTATTATTTATGAACATAAGTAAACACAGTGATATATCAAAAAGAAGTACATAGACAATGGATGAATAGATAAAGAACAATAAATTATCTAAAACAAAATATGATTCATTTGATTGTAAATTGCGACTGAGAAAGTCACGAATGTCAAAGGCAATTGGAGCGGAGTATCATGATTGTGAATATATAATTAAGGAAGAGCATACGCATCATGGCCAGGCAATGTGCCAAGATTTAAACGACCAGGCGGGGTACGACCAGAACGCATTTGGTAAGATAATTGTGAATCTATATTGAATTCAATTATGAAGGCAGACAGCAAGTGATCTGGGCACCACTAGGAGTAATTTTTACATCTTCCACTTCAAAGAAACAAAATCTTTTATACGTATACACATAAACAGCATTTTACTTGCATGCTAGGTACGACTCATGTGAGTATATAACACATAGAGACGGAATTAAGAAATGTTAAAGACTTAAAATATACATTGTTCATGATTAAGATAGTAATTCTAATGATCAAAGTACTGTCCATTTTGACGTTTAAAAGCTGTAGGTAATTTTTTTTATTTCGGTGACGAGGTGGAGGATCCGAAAGAAGGCGAAGGGGTCTGTCGGACTCTGAACGACTAAAAACCACCCCGGTATTCCACTACTTCTTCCGCAACCCCCGACAGGCATTGACCTGTCTCATCCTAGACGGGTCCCGTCATCCGGTGCGACCCTCACCCGTCGGCCACACTCCTCCAAGAGCACGAGCGGAACACTGCGCGCTGTCTCTCGGACCTGTATCTGTTCGGACGAAGACTTCCCCAAAAATTCACCACCCGCAGGCCGCTTCCTAACGTGGACGGAGACCATTAAATGCGCTCCGCTCCCTCCTTCGCGGTTCTCGCAGAAGTAGGCAACGGCCTTCCATGCGGTCTCACTCTGAACCATGGCGAGAACCACGGTTGGAAGCGAGAGACTGCCCGCAGCACGAGATCAGGGCGCTGGTTAGCCGAAGCGCCGTGTAGTCAGGGCAATCACCACAATGGTGGCACCGTGACGTCGGCTCCCGGCCGATACATTAAATAAATATCACTTAACGTATTTTATCCCAATTTGAACATATTATGTAAATTATAAGTAAAATACTTAATGAAAATCTATATTATAGACTTTGCTCATTTCCAGTATACCAATTATTTTACAGACATACCTACTTCTTGCACCGCGAAATTCGAATTAAGAACCCTAACATAAATATTTTAATAGTATACATACGTATTGTGCTTTTATATTTTGAGCATAAATCGCAAGCTAATATGATCCATACTCTATAGAAAGCATGGTCTCCTAGACATACTTAGCGTTTTTAAGTTTCCATGTCCAAAGGGTACAAAGTTCGCTACTGGTCCACCAATGAACTATCAGTCACAAGGATAAACCGTTAACCTGTTAATATAAATAAAAAACAACTCGTGAAAATCAATCGTTAAAAAATAAAAGCCCAAACATTATATTAAATTAATGAATAGGCTATGACACTAGTTGAAACCGTGTAACCAGGACGTTCGGTCGCTGATCGCAATAAAGTTGTGCGATTCACGACGAGATTATTGTATCGTGAACTTAATGGTCGTAAGTTCAATGGTTGTAAAATTGTTAAAAGCTATGCTCTAAGACCTTAGGGGTCGGAGTCAATACTAGCTCAATTTGTAATAAAAACAATCGAGATTTCTGTGTACTTTGATAGTAATTAAATTCCAATAAAAACCTTTCGTGAGTGGCATTCATATATGTTAGGGATATACTCACGGTTTTACTCACGTGTACGTTTCGGGGATGCCCGACTAGTTTCGGACACGAAGGGGGCCCTTAATAGGGGGGGTTAGGCCTCGGTTCCAGGTGCCTGCAGTCGGGCATCCCCGAAATATACACGTGAATAAAACCGTATATCCCTAACTAATAGTAATTAAATTAATCAATTAAATTATAAAAAAACAGATTTTTTAAACATATTCTTTCGCTGAGTCAACAAATTCCATAGAACACAGGTATTTTATGTTAAGAAGACGCACCAGGCGGCGGAGAGAGCGAGACGATCTCCGGCCTCCATTAGCGCTTGCCTGAGGGTGATGGGATGGGTTACCCGTCGCCCTAGCAGAAGCAGGCTCGAGACGGCGGCGCAACGTGTTCCACGCACGCCTCTTTGAATTAGAGGAGGAAAGACCCCTGCACACCATAGCCGGATTGCCTGTTATTCAATAGGGGGCCAAGTATTCTTGCCGGGGTTCCTAGGGATTTCCTTTCGAGGGCACACTTGAGGGCCTGGCAATAAGACTACGGGACGGAACACCGTGTGGTTTTAGGCGGTTCGAGTCCGATATACCACCTTACCGTTAGCCCTAGTGAGGAGATTACCCGTGTGGGTTACCACATGTCAAAAAATAAGGTATCTTACGTTCGATATTTTCTGTGACATACTCTCGGCACACCTTTTGTCGATTCTTCGTTATTTTTAGTTATTGAAGTCAATCTCGAACGATTATTATTTCAAATATGAGTAACTATTACGTAGTTTTTGTATACTCTTTGACTATTACGTTACCCACAATGACAGATAGAATGAAATTTCCGTCATCGGCCTCACTCACTCAGTTTGTCACTGGATCAACCATATTATTTAGGCGTTGCGTTTCGCATTATTCTATAGACAACTGGTGGACATTTTAGAATTCCTATTTATGTTTATAATACCAGATAGGTACGACTCGTACTTAGCAATTATTCAGGCGTGTTATTGACTAACCGCACTGTCTGTGCTTAGATACAATAGGTACATTGTTTCCGATAGGGTTATTTTTTTGGTGTGAAGCTTTGTATAAAACTCCGTAGAGGGCACGTCGAAGTTGATGTGCTTAGATACAATGGGTACATTGTTTCCGATACGGTTATTGTTTTTGATGTGAAACTTTATATAAAACTCTAGAGGGCACGTCGAAGTCGAACTGGTTAAGATCACAACACCTACTGTCTGATTAAACCACCATCACCCGGTAGGTCCTGTTCACCATATCTTCATTTTTAGCGACCCCATCCACTTCGAGAAAAGCAATGACTCCTCTCCTGTCAAGCAGCATGAGTCAATAAATCAAGACCTCTGTGTGTTTTTTCCTCGCATCTCCGCTGCCAGTGATGATACCGGCCATCGTCTCTGGGAAGCTGGAATTTTGCAGAGGTTTTCTCGCAGCCTCTTGTCCGAATAAACCTTAGAAGATATCAAGTTACTATGTTACCTCAAATTCAAATACTGACAACTTACTGTCTTTATAAACTACCACTGGTTTCAATGCATCTAAATGAAAAAACTTGAAATGTCTATTAGCTGTTTCGTCATCGTTAGAGTTGGGTGGTTCATTCCGAAGATCCACTAAAATACATAATTTTAATGTTAGTTAAGATAAACGGTTTTACTCACGTGTATATTTCGGGGATGCCCGTCTAGTTTCGGACCCAACGGGGGCCCTTTATCAAGGGGTGAGGCGTCCTGCCGCGCCGGTTGCAGAGGGAAATATACACGTGAGTAAAACCGTAACTAATATGAATACCACTCACGAAAGTTTTTATTCAATTTTAATGTTTTTATAATCTCCGAAGAAGTCGCATAACATACACAAAATACAGTTAAATCGAGAATCTCTTTTCGTTTTGAAGTTGGTTAAAATAGCGTTTCATTATCTATTCTAGCGTCACTGTATTAAAAAAAGTATAATTACTTATGTGCAACTGAAACATTTGTAAAAGGTTTTTTTTTAAACTTAAGTTTAACCGTAGACGTGTTATTGAGGATGTATGAATGATGCAATAACACATCGAGGGCGACACTTCTCGACTAAGTTTACAAATGAAATTACAAAAATGTGTGCCAATAACTAACACTCTTAATTTTTTTTCTTTAAATTAATCAACTGCCTCGATTCGACCAGGAATTCACCCTAGACATTAAAAAGTTAAATGCTACAATTTGGAAATAAACAAAAATATTTTGTTAGTACGATTGACAAACAGATAATATTATACATGACTAGAATACGTTTTTGGTGCCAAGAGCTCTGATAAACAAATAAGGAAACTATTGAATTGTCCGTAGCTGGTAATAAAACAGCTTACGGTACATTGGCGGTATCTTAATCGTACAATGTAAAGTAAACAGATTATTTTATTGTACCAGTCTGTATGTAGTATCTACTACTAGTTTATATGCTAAACAATTCTCGTGAGCCAGTCACTAGAGCTTGGTGGTGACTTACTTGTTTGCTCAAAGGGGGGAAGGTTCTGGCTGGTATGTCGGAAGGGCACACGTGGCTTAAACCTTACACAAATTCCATTGGTCGCCGGTTCTTGAGTTTATCACCAACAAGACGTTTTTTCTTGATGACAGGGAACACTCGCGTGTGATTTTATGTATATTTTGCGGTTTCAATTATTATTTAAGAGATTTTTATATGGAGCTTGTGATAAAAGTATTTTCTTTTTGGTGTCTTTGGGATGTCTTTCCAAGGAAACATCAGCATGGACGAAACTTCCCCTCCATAGCAGAGGAATAGGTTAGGCAATACAAACATGCGGTGTATACGGACCGTGTTACGATCGTTCAGTCCTGAATGTAACTGTAACACCTGTCACTCTTGTATGGTGTGCTTTGAATATTATTAGAATAAAAATATGTAATGAAGATCACAACCCCACTAATATTATAAATGTGAAAGTTTGGATGGATGGAATGATGCATGGATGGATGGATGGATGGATGCATGGATGGCTGAATGGATGGATGGATGGAAGGATGGATGTTTGTTACCCTTTCACGCAAAAACCACTGAACCGATTGCGATGAAACTTAGAGTGTAGATAGCTGGAGACCTAGATTTACGCATAGGCTACTTTTTATTCCGATATTCCCACGGGATCGGGACTTACGCTGGTGAATCTGAGGGGCGCTGCTAGTGTTACATAAAAATGATAGCTTAGTCAAGTTTAGCAGGTGTTTAATATTGTATGAGCTAAGGGTATATTTGTCGGCTTAGTGGCCGATTCGCACAAATATGTTCGCCCACTTTGTGCGAAACGACCTTTTTAAAATTAATATTTTTTAATGGTCGATTCCCACAAAATGTATTTATTAGTGTGCGAATCGACTTCTCTAGAAAAGTGTGATGGCGATCAGGAACACAAAAAAATATCAACCACATATTCGTGGTCTTCGTTTTATGGGTATTTTAGAGGTTTACATTGTTGGGGGACAACCATTTCAACTGTTCGCAACACTGCTGTAATATCTTGACTAATAAATAAATAGTAATCAGAGACAAGTATAAGTATGACAAATTATAACATACGACCTTTTTATCGTTCTTTATTTCGTTATGCCGCCGTCGACTGTCACAGAACAAGTCCTCATTGAAACCTTATCACTTCAGTTTCAATGTAAACATTTAAAACAATTAATCCCTTGTTTATACATAAATTATAATAAAGAATACGTTTTAAAATGTAATACAATGTTCAATGATAAGGCTTGTGGGATAATGCCATCGTTTTGTACAAATAATTTATTTATTAGAGTCAACTTTAACCTAAAACATTTCCATAAAGATCTCATCTATTAATTAAATAGTTTCTTTAATCATCTTTCAAGTTTTTAATAAATTATTTGTTTTCTGCTGAACGAATCGATTGTGAGAATTTCCTTCTCATAACACTAAACTATTTGTTGTCCAAAGAACACATGGATCGTGTGAACACTTTTTATAACAATCTTTCTGTATTGTACATATGTAATATGGCTTTTTAAAATTTTATTTTAAAATCAAATGAAACGTGATACCTTGACTGAGTTTTTTAATTTTTTAAATTGATTAATGGAATAGGCGTTAATGAGTATTCTGCTTAGAATCAGTCAAGTTCTTGCTGTCTATGTGATCGCAAAGAATAAATGAATTAGCCAAGCTGTCTGATCACAAAGTGTAAATTAATTTGTTAAGTAACTGATTGAATGTCTGTTTCATCACAATTCTTATTATACTCATAAATCTCTCCAAGCTACGCATAAATGTGTTCTGTAATTTATTGGGTGGAGTTTAAATGCGAGTTCCAGATACTAATCTAACTAATCCTCGACCCTTGACCGTATCTACTAAACACAAACACAACAACCCTGGTTATCTTTTAACATAATGCTCAATGTCTGTCTCAATCATCGCGAGTAATTTTTTTGATGTGAAACATCTAATGCGGCGAGTCAGACGGACTAATGGCGTGGCAACGCGTCATGCATCGCCACGCTATATGATAGTATAAAACATCTAATACGGCATGGTGACGCGTCGCCATTTTTTAAATGTTTATTAAATAAATAATCATCTTTTACTTTGAGAAAAATCTGAATATTTTATGAGTAGGTTACGCGATATTTATTTTCTTTCATAAACTATTCTTTACAAAATAATTTCGATGTTTCACATCTGCCAAGCGTCCCGCGACTTTTGTTGCAGTGAAAACTTCTTTATGCACGTTTGTGCACTTTTGCTATGGGGAAAAGCACTGAACTCGTGACTGACGGTCACGAGTTCAGTGCTTTTTTAATAATACATACATAGATCCACTAGAGGGCGCTAATCTAAAAATTGAGTTCTGTCAGCTCCTTATTAATTAATGTCACCAACCTGCTAATGTGACGTTTTAAGTTCGTCGTTTCGTTTAAGTTTTCACTTTTGTCGGCAGTCCCATGACTGCCTATTTTTTTTTAGTTTCCAAGGTGTGAGGATGGGCTTCCTGCCGTTTCAATTGCTAATTTCTCACAACACAAACTATTATAAAATCGGAAAATAAATCGCGCAATCTCTCTTTAGGTTTAGAAGTGGTGAGCCTTATCTATCTTAATCTTGTTATCTTCAGGCTATGTCAAATATAATAAAAAAGTAAAGACTATACAATGAGATATTGTTAAATTAATGGAAGGTTTGTTTTAAATATTATCTCATAATTTGTAAGTCAAATGAAGTTCATTAATCTACTGAGAAAAAAAGTTGTTTTTAACATTGTAACTTCTTTAAGGTTAAGAATTTCCAATCTTCTGTATTCCGTGCGATCGTGAGCTCGTGAGCGTAAGTGAGGTTCGATTCCCGAGTTGGAAAAATTGACATTAGGTTTTCTGTAAATAAACTTTGAAAAGGTGCTCAATAGAGGGCAATAGGCTTACCCCTATTACGTGGGCTATAAATAAAGCTGTCGAAATGTGGGTGTAATAATTTTTCAGTCAAGGATTTAAAAAAATATTTAGGTGACCATAAAAGTTTGATTGATCATTTTATCTCCGTGCCTTACAGCTCCGGTAGGTACCTATCTGGACAATAGGGAGTGTGCCGGTTGCGAACGGGGCTTGCCGCGAGTGTGGTTTCACGAATGGCGATACCCTGTGGCCGATAGGCATATGGGTAACTAGCCTTAATTAGTACCGGCGCCATGGCGTTGGAGGTAAGACCTGCCGTATAAAGGTCCCTGCGTCTCGGGACCTTGGTTTGGGGAACCTGATGCAGGTATACGGGCCCGGCTCATATAATGATTGCTTTGAGTGGGGTGGGGACAGTATAAACAAATACGTAGTTTGTAAGGAGGAGAGGGCCTGATCATTTTTTTCATACCCATTTCGCATACGTAATTATATTGTGATTTGCAAATGAAATTTTTAAGACTTGTTTTTACTAGAATTACTTATTAAAATAAGAACTATAATCATGGTACACGTTCTTGCAAAATAAAAATTTATACCTAGTTTTTTATTAAAAATAACGCGACATTCTATTTGGTCTAAGGATATGTAAACTATGTTATCTATGTATGCACCTATTTTGAACCATGCATAAGCCTTTGGTCTAATAAATAAAACGAAGCAATAAACTGTAGTGTAAATGCACTAGTTGACTTGACAAATTCATTTCAATTCGGTGTCCAATAAAAGGATATATATGACTAAATACAAAACACTTTGTTCCACTAGCATTAAACCGCGTTTGAAGTCAACTTCGATGATATATATCACCGTTAAAAGTTGGGTGTACAAACGGTATTAAATGTCATTTTAATTTATGACTGACAAGTGGCTCTGTTTTTGAAGTGAAAACTTCTTTAGCGGCGTTATGCACTTTTTGGGATGGGTAAACGCGGCCTTTCTAGTGGTAGGTTGTTACCAATACCTCTGCCTCTAGACTCTCGTAACATCAATGCAGATGTAATGAGAAGTAGGGTTGTCAACATATGGATAACACAATCGTTCACAACCCTGTTTATACGCAATATTGGGCACTACATCACCCTACTCGCTAGCAGAGAGCATTTTAACCGCGGTCTTGGCCCTATAGGTATAAATTGAATAAAATATTATTTTATATTTTATTTTCCACAGTCAGGATAGTGACAGAGTGAATGTCCTTATTTAAGAGTATATAATACCTTGGCTCAACTAACATTAAAATGAAATGCGTGATAATTTCCAGTAAACCAATGATTTTGAAAATTTGTCAGGCTTCTATTTTTCTTGCGTAAAAGTAAACCGAGAAAGAAAAAAAAAACAGGCTTTTATTGGGAAGTTGTTTTAGAAAAGGTTTTAAATTTTATTAGCGAGAAAACCGAAAAAATCACGTTATTCAATTATTAAAATAAGGATTTTTGTAAACTTATAACGTTAATATCACTTTTTATTGTAATGATCTGCTTCTAACACATATTTTTTTAGTTAACAATTAAACATAGCGCCAGATCCTCTTACCATCAGGTGCTTCGTGTGTTTGTTTGCCATCTTGTCCCACACACACACACAGTTGGTGTTGAGTGTGTGCAATTAAAATGTTATTATTAGTTTTACTATCGCAATTCAGACTTGAAAATGAAGGGGATAATCAATTTAATAATATTTATTGACTACAGTACAAACACATTAAAATAAGAAACTTTGAGCGAAAAATTGGCTGACTGTGGCATACGAGGTCCCCTCAGTAAAGACTATGCTATATATATAAAGACTATTTTACTGATAGATCATAATTATGTTGTAAAAATTAATAACAATATACGTAAGAAAATTGCGGTTAAGGATGGCACGGCACAAGCCTCGGTACTTGGCCCCCTCCATTATATAACGTATGTCAATGGTGTCGTTAACGCAATCACCTCATGTGAGATATATCATTTTGCAGACGATTAATGTCTCGTATCTGCATCTAAATTGATATAAGGACATTGATAAAGTACTAAAAAACTTGCAAGAAGACTTTATTGCTCTCTTAAAATGGTGTCATGAATTCATGATACTGGGCTTGTACTAAATGCAGGAAAAACATAATTTATGTATGCAAGTACTAGTCAAAACCGGAAACCCATCAATTTTAAAGTTATAACACATAACCATAATTGTTTACATAATAATTACATGAATTGAACCGTTACAAGCTGTGAGCAAACAAAGATATCTTGGCCGTATAATAGATGACCGCTTTTTTTTTATGGTATAATGGGCAAACGAGCAGATGGGTCACCTGATGGTAAATGACTACTGCCGCCCATGGGCACCTGTAACTCGAGTCACATGTGCGTTGCCGCCCTTTAAGGTGGGAGTAGGAGAAGAGGGGGGGAGGGGGGAAGAGTGGGAAGACGGGAAGGAAGGGAATAAGGGAGAGGGAAGGGTTAGGGCCTCCGGTAACCTCACTCACCGGCGAAATGCAATGCAAACATTGCTTCACGGCCGGTTTTCTGTGAGGCCGTGGTATCGAGCGGAGTCGAGCCGGCCCATACGTGCCGAAGCATGGCTCTTCCACGTTAAACCTTTAAATGAGTTGGGCTTTAAAGGTTTTAAATGGGCTTTAAATGGGTAGATCATATGAAAGGTTCATATGGTTGCTTTGCTGTTAAACAAAAGCATTTGCTTTTGTTTAACAGCAAATGAAGGTAAAAGTTAAAAAAGAGCGTTTTTTTTTTCAACATTTAATACCTTTGAAAGGAACGTACGTAGAAGTTTGAAACTTTCTGAAATTGTAGCTTGTGATGATACTAAAAAGTGCTATAAATTTCAGTGAAATCGGTTTTAAACTTTTTAAATTATTAATGATCATTTTAATTTTTAAGCCTTGACTGCAAAATGCGCCATATTTTTCTAAACTACTAAATCTAGTCGGAGCAGCTTATAAAATTCAAAAAACGATTTAACTTTATGAGCCCGTTTAAATTTTTAAGAAATATCGATTTTACCGATTTTATAACGGTATTTTGAGGTATACCTTTTTTTACGCGACGTATTAAAACTACATAATTATCTCTTTTTTTTTCAAATAACCGCTTAAATAAAGAAAGGGGAAAATTAAGGGATGAAGAATACAGCTCATTAAAACTTGCCATGATTTAGGCGCATTGAAGTTGGTGATATGTTGGTGATAATTATCGTAGACAGAGTTCCTGTTCTCGGGGACTTCCTTCCTAGGGTATACCCGAGTCTCTTGCGATAGACTCACTTGTGACGGAACACCGTGTGGTTTTAGTCGGTTCGATTCCGACATACCACTTCACCAATAGCCATGGTGAGGTGATGACCCGTGGGGGTTTACACACGAAAAAAAAAATCGTAGATAGAGTTCCTAGAATTATCTCATGAGTAGGGCTGACTATAGCGAAGGTTATATTGAGTGACTGTATTACATAAATTTACTATAACTGAGTTCTTAAGCATTTTCTTTAGAGAACAATTGTTCACCCGTGTGATGTATCGTATACTTCCTAAAGTATCGAGCAGATTTTCCTCTGGTTTAAACACGAAATAACGCTCAAGTTGGAATAACGCTTTCATAATAAAGCAACAGAAAAGCTTCGATCATTTTTAATTTACATTTTTTAATATTTGAATACAATAAATTGACACACCCCGTATCCATTTATCGCTTTCAATTAAACGCCTCATTATACTCTACACACATAATACACACATTTACATAACTGTACTAGAGGACAGAAGTTATTACACATCACATCTAGGCGTAAAAACAAGTTCAGGGAAATAATTACCTTTCGTTATTAAGACCAATGTACTCTGTATTGAACTACTAAGTGCAAGAACGTCATTGAACTTGGGTAGGTACGCTTGTTGTAATATGCAAAAAAAAATAGTCGGTCGTAGGACTGCACGTCAGAAGTGAAAACAACTTCACAATGTATGCACACACATAAAAAGTAGGTAATAACATATCTAAATGTAAAAGTTCTGCGCTCCTGGCCGCTCATAAATGTTAGAATTTTGAATGTTATATTTTTTTAAATATAAGAAACTCGGCTCCGTTTCACGAATTTTCGATCAGGTCACGTGTCCTGACGCGAGTTTAACATTTTTTACCCATCCCAAAAAGTGCACAACGCCGCTTAAGAAGTTTTCACTTCAAAAACTTGTGACATTAGAACGAGTAAGTTATGTATTATATCTTAAATTTACCTAGGTTAAATTTTCAAGGGTTTAGAAATTTTTACTATTCAAAGTATTATTGTTTTGGCCTAAATAAAGATTCTAGAATAACAATATTCCGGGACATATACAACAACCTTTTGTCAATCTAATGATATACATACATATGCATAAAGCGGGAATTACACGCGCGATTTTCGGCGTTACAGGACGAAGAAGGAATCAACCAGAATATCAAAAAACTAGTCCTACAACGTGGAAACTACAGAAATATTTGCGTAATCTGAAAACAAGAAGAATCGGAACACGTTCAGCTGGTTATAACCACGATAACGTGAATACAAATAAGGGAGTGTACCTTCTTTTAAACGATAACTCTTTCTAAGACTGATTATAATTACCAGTCTATTAAACATGGCGATTAACTGGTAATTTGTCACCATTAGAATCATTATACCCGTCTTAGGACTCCAATATCACACGAGGCTGCAAGCTTATCTTGTGGCGATGTGAGGTTCTGCCCACCCTGAATTTATTGCGGCCTGAGTTTATGTATATAGGTACACAGGCTGAACGGTTGGAGGGCCTTAGCTCAATAGTTCCCTCTACAATTGACCTTTTTGTGCCTGTTTTGTAATAATCTTTTGTATGTACATCGGTCTTTCTTTTCTTACGACTGTCCTTTTAGGGAATATTCCTTTCACAGGGTTTTTACAAGAATTGATAACTAGGTTTCACACAAATAAATAGGATCAATCGTGATAAGTACCCTATTAAACCATTACAATATTTTAAATATGAGGGAATAAAAGTTTTTTACTTACATCAATTCAAAAACAGAACACCGAATTCAGTCACACATCCCCACATTCGAAATTATAAACCCAGAATTAAAAAATAAAACTTTGCATCCCTCGTCGCCCAAAAACAGCAAAATATGAAAACTATTCTATAACCAAACTACGCGGTGAGTAAGGCTCTATGCGCATGAGTCGTGCATTGTGTCGTGTCGCTTCCATTCTACGTCGCAACACTGTTCAGAAGAGCAAAGACCGGCAACATTGTTGCATTTACTCCACCTTGACACGGTAAACTTGAGCCAATTGTACACGTTACGTAATTGCCGCATCTGTTTGCGTATTTATAAATAACTTGTTGCTTTAAAACGATTAATTGATCATTCCGTTAGATAGCAGTTTCCGTTCAATACGTGCCTAACATGTGATATGACACTTTTTTGTGATATGACACTTTATTGCCAGGTGGCGACATGTCATATGATATCAATGTCGCTATGTCAGTGACCGAGGCAAGACGAATGTAGAAATAATTGTAATGTTTGATTGTAATTACGTAAAATCTGCGTAAGTAGTGAAAAGGAAGCGCGACTCTTTGAGGCGGTAAGGCAGAAAAAATATAGAAAGTCCGTCACCCGATTAAGTGGTCAGGGACAGTGATGGGCCCTTATATTTTATTCCTGTAAAAAACTTTCGTTTTTAGGGTTCCGTACCTCGAAAGGGAAAAACGGCATCCTTGTAGGATCACTTTGTTGTCCGTCCGTCCGTAGGTCTGTCTGTCTGTCAAGACCCTTTTTCGCATGAACGCGTGGAGGTATCAAACTGGAATTTATACCAAATACAACAAACCAAGTCTACTGTCCCTTGGAGCTGTGAAAAAATCAAACTTCTAAGCCAACGCAATCAAAAGATACAGCCGTTTATGCCGCAAATTTTTGACACTCGCAAGGGAATCGAATCCTACAGGGTACTTCCCGTGAACTCAGAATCTTGAAATTTGGTACGAAGCAACGTCTTATAGCACAGATAAAAGAAAAACATCTTGACTCCACATTGAACTGGCGCGATCAGGTTACAAACCTGTGCCAGAGGGTTACTGGTACCCTCCGTACATTACATCGCTTAAAAAATTTTCTTCCCGCGAAAACCAAGACAATGCTCATGCAAACCCTCATATTCCCAATAATCGACTATGGTGATGTGTGCTATTATGACCTGAATGCAGATCTTCTCGATAAATTAGACCACCTTCTTAATAACTGCATTTGATTTATATTTAATCTTCGTAAATTTGACCATGTGTCCTCTTTCCGTTCTCAGCTTAAGTGGTTGCCTATTCGTCAGCGCCGTATGTTGCGAGCCCTCACTTCCCTGTTTACCATCCTTAATTCCCCATCTTCCCCCACGTATTTAACTTCATATTTCCAATATTTAAGTAGTAACCACGATAGAAACCTTCGCTCCTTAAATAATCTTCTTCTTCTTTGTCCCTCTCACACCACAGAGTTTGTGGGCTCTTCTTTCTTCGTACAGTCAGTTGTTCTTTAGAATGCGCTTCCCCTCGAAATCAGGATGGCCACCAATCGTTACTCATTCAAAGTGAAAGTAAAGGAGTACTTTATCGAACAACTAGCAGATTCAACTTGCCCATAGTTTATCATCTAAATCGTCACTATGTTTTATTTGTATGTATGTATGTGTATATATGTATATATTGTGTTTGTGCATATATTTGTATGTATGTTTATGATATGTATTTTATCCTATATACTTTGTTTAAGTATTTTTGTCTTAAATTTAGTTTGCAAATTCACCTAATAAACTATAATATTTTTAATGCACCTACTTCCTGTTTTCTCTGCATCACCCGAAGGTTGACTGGTAGAGAATGCCTATGGCATTAAGTCCGCCTCTGTACTCTATGTGCATAAAGTTTTAAATAAATAAATAAATAAAAATAAAAAATTGCGAAAACCGTATATTTTTAGTTACATCATATAATAAAAATATTTTACGGAACCCTCGGTGCGCGAGTCCGAATCGCACTTGGCCGGTTTTTAAAAGACACGGATTACGGGTTACCTGCCATTTCGTGGATGTTCATGCCTCAAGCATACTTCATCGTTTCGTTACTTGTTACGCCCTCCACTGCGTTATTAAGGGATGCCACGGCACGGTTTAAAATAAAAAATTGAACGTAGATAAATAACCATATTATTTGGGATCCCAAATAATATCTGATATGGGCAATAGAATCAGAACGGTCCGGTCCATATTTTAAGTGATCACTTCGTTGAATGCTGTGGTTTCAACCTATATCAAACGGCTACTTATTGAACGACTCTTTTATTGTAAGAGTTATTAAAGTATTAGCATGTATTTTAATTGGAGAAAAAATTGCTTACAGGAATTTTGTAATATTATAGTTTTAGGAGCAATGAAGTGGTTTTCTCTCTTTTTTAAACACACACTATATTAATAATGTTCTCCGTATAGTGTAAACGGTAACTGCATACTTCCCTAGGAGAAACATTCATTCCACTAGCTTTAGTAGGAATACGGCTCGATTGTATTCAAAGTTGGGCATCGGCGTCAAAGGTCATGAACATACATTGCATACTTTGAAGTACATCAGGTTTCTAGCACACGATACTGTAACATTTAAGTATTAAAGAAGCCTGCATTCAACAATTTATATATTACTAAGGTTTCACTCCGTTCACGTTTATCTTGGTTCTGCATTACTCCAGGATATAAGCAATAGGATACAATCTATCTGGCTAGCAAACTTCTCCGCGGCGAACCCTGTGAAACGAAACTTTTCGGCTAATGGTCTGAGAGGCGGTAGTGGCCCACCTCTGATTAGCAGAGGGTACAGTGGAAAAACGACTAAGGGGCGGACGGATCCTTTAAATCATTCAGGGGGTCTCATGGTAGCGAGAAATTTAGCCAGTCCCCGATCATCGGGCTAGGGACGGCGAAGTCTGGCGCGAGTTTCTCGATAGAGGAGGAGGGTTGACTCTCCTCCAAGTAAACAGAAGTAATGGCGTGGATCGGATGGATTGGATTGATGGCTTAGTCCTGTTCCTTAAAGGAACTCTTTCGACCCATTTCTCAAAGTTTTTGAGTTTAATATCTCATTTACAGCATTGGACCTCAGTGGCGACCAATTAGGACTTCGTTAATAGGCTGGATTAAATTTTAGTTTGATTACTAATTGAACATTGAAAAATATGGAAGTATTTTTTCCAGTATACAGTAAATACCGATCTGACCGCTGCCACAGCCACCACCGCATTTCAAGCTGATTGGTGTGACGGTTTATGGTAATGGATATTCGAAACTTATAGACTTAACTTAAAATACGTGAGCTTTAATTACTCTGTGAGACTCTAAGCTGTGTTGGCCAAAAAAAAACATCTCCCAGCAACACTCAAGGGCTACTGTACATCGTAAAGGGTTCTGGCGAGACTGGTATTGCCTGATAAAAAAATTAAGTAATGGGATGGAATGGACAAAAGGTGGAACTGCTATGTACAAAATTACGCTCAATAATTTAATATTAGTAGTAAAGTATCACAATGAATACGTTGGTAAGTTAGTGTATGTTTTATAAAACTTCGTTCGTTTGATTTTTGACAAACAAAATAGGAATCACAAGGCTTCCGTAAGCCTCATTTTACTTGCACAGAGACGACATAGATGGAGTACCTGTTCTGAGTCTCGGTGTATCTAAACTGTCTTTCGTTACAAAACTATTCATTACGATGAAATATAACGTATACTCCTATATGAATTTCTGTCTAGTGCCCTTATTAAAGCTAACTTAAAATATATTACAATCAAAGACTTATAACAAGAGGATAGCGTGGGACGTCCTTCTATTAGTGGCCTGACCATTTCTTAAAGTAGCAGAATGGGTGCAACTGATAAATAATTCTCACACACTCAGTCCACTCAAATTTAAGAACTAATTTGAGTATAAAATGGAATCTTAGGCTGAAAAGAATTGACTAAGCAATGTGTGTAAGCTAGGCGTTAAACGCTGCTGCTTTACTCGAATGTGAGTTTGTTTGTTTGTTACGGTTTCACGCCATAACTAATCAACCGATCATCATGAAATTTTGATGACACGTTGTCAATAATACATAAAAAGACATAGTATAACTTTATCCATAAAAAATACCTTTCTCGAAGGATACCTGAATCTATACTTAATATTATAAAGCTGAAGAGTTTGTTTGTTTGCTTGAACGCGCTAATCTCAGGAACTACTGATTTGAATTGAATAATTCTTTTAGTGTTGGAAAACATCACGCTGTGACCAATAGCAGCGGAGCAGTGACCATAAACGCAGGTGAAACTGCGGGGACGGCTATTGTATTGATAAATCTACAGCCTCGAGAATCTACATCTACAGCAAGGCTTCTCGGGGTTATAGCTAGTATTAAGTATATCGTGAACTATTTCTTCAAAGCATAAGCATCGCATACAATTAAGAAGCAAAAGAAACATGGATATACATGTTGAAAGGTTATTTGTTATATAACAAGGCGTCAAGAATGAGGTCTAAGAGTACATATATCATTCTTAAAATAAATCGTTCGAGAGCGAAAGTCAATACAGATTCGCTTCTTAAAATAAACTTGAAACATTTAAATTACTAAATCATTAATCCAATGGGAATGTGACTACTGTATGAGTAAGAGTCAAGCTCTCTCCATTCCACAACTTAAAAATCTCCATTCCACAACTTAAAAATAGTATTTCAGTTCTTGTGTCTCAGTAATAGCTCAGTATTATCTGTATCTATCAGTATATCTACTTTCATTTCCATAAGGTTACTTTTGTAAAATTGAACTCATAATCATAAGTAGGTACTGAATTTCAATTTAAATGTGATAAGATCGCTTGCGCGGGCGCAGCGATCAGAGGACATCGTATATGTAATATCAGTCAATGAGTTCAGTGTTACATCAACACGTTACATTGTCGTTAGCTATAGTAACCTTGACACTGAATACTACATTGTACATTGTAACCACGCGACTTAATTTGAGGAATTGCGTTGTAATGAAAACAAACAGGTTCGGACATTTGTTTACAAGCGACGGGACGCATACGTGACGACTCGAAGGTTCTTTACCTCGCGTTGCATTTCAATTCGTGTTACAGAAGTGACGTAATTCCTAATAGATGATAGACTAGGACAAGACAATAAATTAATAACAAAGAGATGTATGTTCTTTTTATCAATCAATCAATCATTTATTTGCTGATCAAGGGTCTACAGTGGTGTTAACATTACCTGTCTACGGCATCGGCAGAAGGGAACTTGTAATTAGTCTAAAGTATGTCCTGACTTTGCACTCCTAATACAGACCATATTTTAAGTGGAAATTTAGGAAAGACCAAACATATTCCTATAAAATTAGTGTTAATTATAGAAAATGTCTTCAATTAGTCTCTTGAGACGTGTCAAATAATGATGAGGATTGAGCACGGCTATGTTAATTTTTTTAACAAACAAACAAAAAATTAAAGTCTATTAAACTCAGTAATTCGATTTTATAATAATAATTTTATGACACAAAGTATTTCTAAATTTAACATTATGGTTTCACAACTGGCGTATTAATAACAAATTCATACCTCATATAGTGAACATAAAAATTTTACGTCTCCACAATATCGTTTGGTGTAAAAAAGTAAAAGACTCGGTGATCTCGCTGGGTCGATGTTCTGCAACATTGTTGCAACACCTTGAACGTATACTTGATGTGAACACTTGCGCTTTTTCCATACTATCGACAAGTTTTTTCCTATATCTTAACTTAAATGCCGCAATAATAACATGATAATTTAATGCTTAAAATATTCCTCATAAATTATAAAAAAAATAACTGTTTTATTTCATTATAATCCAATATGCGTTATGTTGGTATATTATAAGTTAAAAACTAAAATTGGCAAAACAAGTAGATGTACGTAGTTACTGGTACCGATAAATACAGCAATAACAGTGATGTCATATTAGTGGTGACAGTAATGTTCCGTCCCGATAATTCATCGTCTCCGTATGTTCCCAATAATTCATCCTAGCTATAATTATTACTTAATTGTCGAAGGTGACCTAAGCAGCTATCTATTGATGCCGGTTTTGAACAATATGTTCGTTTCACTTAATAGTTACTTTTTATCAAGTTACTTCATTTTTAGGGTTCCGTACCTCGAGAGGAAAAAAACGGAACCCTTATAGGATCACTTTGTTGTCCGTCCGTCTGTCTGTTAAGACCCTTTTTCTCAGGAACGCGTGGAGGTATCAAGCTGGAATTTATATCAAATACTTAGGTACAGTAGACCTTTGGAGCTGTGAAAAAATCAAACTTCTAAGCCAACGCAATCAAAAGATACAGCCGTTTATGCCGCAAATTTCCGCAAATTTTCGACACTCGCAAGGGAATCAAAACCTACAGGGTAAGTACTTCCCGTGTACTCAGAAATTTGGTACGAAGCAACGTCTTACAGCACAGATAAAGGAAAAATTGCAAAAACCGTAAATTTTAGTTACATCATATAAAAAAAATATTTCACGGAACCCTCGCGAACCGATCGCGAGTCCGACTCGCACTTGGCCGGTTTTTTTTTAAACACTTTTATTAGTTTCACTGATATCTAGCTTTTAACCTACTTTTAATTGTCGTATTGAAATTAAACTTTGTATGTATGTGTAGTTTGGATGACAATAATATAATTTGGTATCTTGGAGCTGATCTTATAGAGCAAGGAGATGGATAGTGGAGTTTTTAATGATTACTAGAAAGCCCTTCTTTCTACGAATCCAACAGGTGGGGCTTAGTAACGATGGTCTGACGATGAAGCCACGAGGTGGCTGGTGGAACTCTTTTTTACTTTACGGTTCACCATTAAAGCGTGTGTTTTAGTTTTACTAAACTTTTTTTTTTACGATATTTTTTTTCCACGTTGCCTGTTTTGTTTTATCTAGCGTTTCCTCAGGCGATCTTTAATTAGGCCTGCCATCACTTAAATTGCCGACTCCGGACAAAAATTTTAAAAAATCCGGACACATGGGTGAAACCGAGATTCTTTCCCGGACACCTTAAAAAAACGCCGATTCCATTTAAATTTTTAACTTGTTAACGGTTCATCTAACAATTATAATTGTCCCCTGGCACAGAGTGTCCGGGTTTTGTCCGGACACTTTTTGAAAACCCCGCCCGGACGCTCCCCGGACGCCCTCTAAACTAGGACAAATCCGGGGAAACCCGGACACATGGCAGCCCTATCTTTAATATATCTAATAAAACAAGCATATTAGTCTTATGATTTTTTTATTATTAACATAGGGTAGGTGATTAACAAAAATGGGTGATTATTGAATAAATATTCAAAAAAAATTCGGTGACAAGAACGACCGACAGGTCTGGTCGGTAACACTACTAATAAATAATTATTAGAACTTGAGATCGCCTGGCGCTCGACTTTCGACCGTTTTGAATGTCTTGTTTTATTTCATTGTCCAGTATAACTTGAACTGACATGGTATAGACTATTGTACCATGACAAGTTAAAATAAATACTGGATGTTGCTGTTTTTACATCATGTTTAACTTTATAGAATAATCATAATCCTCATCCTCCGCGCCTTTTCCCAACTAAGTTGGGATCGGCTTACAGTCTAACTACGATACGGTCGAACTTTGATATTTTACGTGAAGCGACTACATTCACACCTCCACAACCTAAGTACTAGGCGATATCGAAGTTCTGTAATTAGACAAGGTTAGCGGACTTTTAGGGCTCTAACTACCCGTAACGAATGCCACAGATGTTCGTTTGGCACCCGGGACCGACGGTTTAACGTGCTCTCCGAGACGAACGTGGTCTCAATGTGTTAAGAATGGTCACCCATCCTAGATTAAAAATGTTGGCTTCCTGTACTTCTTCTACATAAACTTGAAGTATTTCATTAATTTCACATTCCTGTCTGTGCGCGTTTGTTTAAAAACTGCGTACAATAAATCTCCTAACGTATTCAGATTATTTATTATACAATCACTAACTACAGTTCTGTTGTCATGTAGGCAAACTATGTTGTTGCTGACGCCCTTTGGTGAATACGAAATGAATAATTACCGTTAGCGAATGATTCATTGATCATACGCATGCTTGTAAACGTAGTTTGCTCTCTTCAATCTGTTAAATTTCTTAGTCGAACACAGATATGACGAAAGTTGCCACCACGTTCATCTCTATTGAACAATCCCATTAATATTATAAATGTGAATGTTTGAATGGATGGATAGATGGATGGATGGATGGATGTTTGTTACTCTTTCACGCAAAAACCACTTAACCGATTACGATGAAACTTGGTATGTAGATATCTGGAGACCTGGATTAACGCATAGGCTACTTTTTATCCCGATATTCCCACGGGATCGGGACTTACGCGGGTGAAACCGCGGGGCGCTGCTAGTAGTAAATAATTTAAAAAAAGTTGCAGGGTATAGCTATGCAAAGCATCGAAAACGGAATATCAACTAGAGTTGACGCTTACATAATGTGATGGCTAAGCCTAGAAGACGAACCTTGATGACTTGTGCCAAGGTCACTGGTCCCCGTATTTGAGACCAGTATAAAGCTCAAGCCATAAGAAATCAATCAGTATGAAAATATGGTAGAAAGCAATACATTGTAAGGTAGATTCATATCCACTTGTGTTTCAAATTCGAGCAGAATTCGCTGTCAAATTAACATTGTTCAATTAATATGTGTAAAAGGATTCCGAAGTAATTACTCATGTTATCTGTATAAATTTGGCATAAATTATCCGCAACACGTGAAGTGGAATTAAGTAACTTATTATGGATATCTTGAAATAGACCAGTCGGGATAGACATTTAAAAGACAGAAAAAATAGTGGACGCGATTTTTTTTAAACGTCGGCGTGTGTGTTTGGAAGTATACATTTCTATTTTCGGGGCAAGCCCGCCATTGGATTCGCCGCCATCTTGATTTGAAGTTCAATTTTTTCGTTTTTCTGAAATAATTTACAACTTTAGAGCAAAACTGGTAGTATCCAAAGTTGTTGGAAATTTAATTTCCCACTAGTAAAACGAATTGCGTCCCCTAATTTTTTCTATTTAAGGCTATTTTTATGTCTATCCCGACTGGAATAAAAAGGGTGTGCAAGCGTCGTAAATATAGCAAATTTTTACTGGAATTGTGCCGTAATTCTTGAAAGAGGAATAAAAAGAAACTTAATTTAATTAAACTAAACCTGCGAGTATGTTGTTGCCTGTTATTCTACTGGTTAGTGATCCTGACTGCTGACCCAGAGGTCGTGGATTCCATTCCCATCCAGGACAAATAATTGTGTAATGAGCATGATCATTTGTGTCTGGGTGTAATCACTACATATTATAAAACACGCCGCGTCTGTTTGTCTGTCGCGATAAACTCAATAACTATCGAACGGATTTTCATACGGTATTCACCAATAGACGGAGTGATTCATGAGGTAGGTTTAGGCGTATAATACATAACTATGAAATGTCGGAAAAATCAATATATGCTTTGCCCTTTAAATTGCACTTGTTAATTAACAAATCAACAAAATTACTAGTAACATATTTAGTTAGTTAACTTTCAGTACTATTTTTTTTTATTTGAGCATAATAAACTAAACCAGTAAGTAACCTGCAAAATAACCAACAAAGAAATCAAACTTTAGTAAAACGGTTTTTCCTTATAAAATAGGCTGTCAGAAATACAAGAGCATTAACAGTATCCGTTTTTTAGTTACCTACCGCACGGAATTGATTTCTAGAGTTCTCAAGGCGGTGAGTTTTTTTTTCCCGTCTCGACTGAAGACAAATTTCTCGAGAACTCTCGCGCAGAAAACTTAGACCGGCATAAGTTCCTCTGGTAACTGTAACCACCAAGTGGCCAGAAAGACTAGCAACTTGCTGTCTAGGTCTTGCGATTCAATTTTCCTGATAAATGTATTTTTCGTTTTAAAGCAGCCAGTTTTACAATAGATTAAATTTAGAAGACAACACCAGAATAAATAAAAGAAAAAGAAACAGAACCAGGAACCAACACACCCAAGCTGCCTATCCTCCTTTATTTCTACGAATATTTGCAGCTACCTAGCGCAGCACGGCAGCATTTAAGGTTAACGATGCCGTGCTGGGGTCGATTTCCGTATCATGCGGTTAAGTTTAACAGTCAAGAAATATTCAGTTACGAGTCCTTGAGCTTAGAATTGTGATTGCTTCATAGCAATTGGCTTCATCGTCCATCACATGGAATATAGCAGGCGAAACATGGGTATCATAAACCACTGTCTAATGTTCCTGAAAAAAGGGAATACTGAATATTCCTCCTCTGAAGTTAATCTGGTCGCAGTCCTAAAAGGTGTATTGTTTTGGGACTGCTGCTTAAAGTATCTTACCCGTGTTTTACATTCCTTTAATACGCAACAAATAGAATATAGATCCTACTCAAACTGCAGAATATAGAATAGTTCTAAAGAAGATTGCTATCGAGTAGCTAAGAGGAACAGATAAACCAACTCCTTGACTATTTATTAAGAATAAGTGAAAATAACCCTGAAAATGCAACTAGTTTAATACATAATGCATAGAAGCGTGAGCACAATTGTACATATTAGCGTAACAATTGGTCAAGGCCAAGGCATAGGTCCCTGTTGCGTACACCCTGCATTATTCATAATTGGCTTTACAAAACATACTCATTATACACTCACACTGTAATACACGTTTTTAAAAGGAAAATAAAAATAAACACTACATCCACGATCTTTAGGCATTTTGGAATTCTAGTAGTCTTTTGTCAACTCTTATCTCATCTTCTCCCCGTAATAACAATTTCAGCATTCGTCTTTAGCTTCATCGCTACGACTGTAACTGCTGTCCAAAGATGTATATGCCAATGTTTTTTGACTAACTACGGTTATTATAAAAACTAACAGAAAGTGGATTGATGTCATAAATATGTTCGATATCCGTACATATGTTATCACTAGCAGGTTAGAAGAAAAAAGTAAATTATTATTTGTAAACAAAGTAGGTATAGGAGAACACAAGTAGAGCCGTAAACTTGTCGGAAAGTTACAACTTAACTTGAACAAAATATAGAATCACCACCCATACTAAAATGAACAACAACGTGTACGAAATGGACCACCAACATGAATAAGGCAAAGTACATGACAGAGCATTGAAGTAAACTATATCCAAAAAAATCAAAGTTACCCCGAAAATCTAACCAAAGAAAAAATAAATTGTATGAAATGTAAAAAAATTAAAATTAAGAAAGATTTCGAAGCTCAACTACAATTCATTCACACACATCTATTATATATAAAAATATCAAATATTTACAGAACAACTTTTTGAACAACACAAATCGACTCTGTTGATGATTTAAATTCATCATGGTTCGAAAGACTTGGAAGAAATACAGCCCATCACCATTACAAATATTACAGACTTCGAAAAAATACATCACCAATTTAAGTCAGAGATGAAAACCCATGAAAGTAATCTAATCATTGAGATTATTCCAATGAAAGGCTCATTGGAACGATACTTCTACGTTGCTGAGAAGTTGGGTATCCTGCTGATTCCATATAACATTGCAGCATCAGGCAAAGGTTACCATGTTATTTTAACATTATTAAGACACAGGATACCTACTAAATTTCAAATCGATCAGACCAGTTAAAATTACTCACATCCCTGCAAGGATTAGAAAAGAATTGATAATGTTTAAGTCACCTTTCAAATAAAACAAACTAAATGAAAATCGGTTTATCCGTTGAGGAGCTATGATGCCACAGACAGACACAGATACACACGGTAAACTTATATCACTCCTCTTTTTTGCGTCAGGGGTTAAAAATACTACTAAAAATATAAATTACCCCAATAATTAGTTAAATACCTTCTGAGCAAAATAAAAACTATTAATTGAACTGCATAAACAGCAGCAGAATAGAAATGCAACAAACATATCTAAATGTAAACTTAGGGTACACTGGAAGTTCTGCGCTCCTGGCCGCTCATAAATTTTTGAATTTCGAATGTTATATTTTTTAAATATAAGAAACTCGGCTCCGTCTTACGAATTTTCGATCAGGTCACGTGTCCTGACGCGAGTTTAACATTTTTTACCCATCCCAAAAAGTGCACAACGCCGCTAAAGAAGTTTTCAATTCAAAAACTTTAAGTCAGCTTGGCAGATAAGGTTTGAAATGAAGGGAAAAAGTTTAGAGCTGAAATATACGGAAGCCCGTTTGACTTCTGTAACTGTGTTACTTAGGTGTGGAAAAAGAATAAACAGAATCACTGTTTATTATATTTTTTTTCAATTTGGAGGACAAATAAACCGCTTTACTGTTTATTTTTTCTGTTATGTTTCATAATATATAAAGAAATCTTAGTTTGTTTCACATTTTAAGTGTTTCACAATTTTTACGTAGGAGAGCCATGTTTTGGCACGTATGGGCCGGCTCGACTCCGCTCGATACCACGGCCTCACAGAAAACCGGTAGTGAAGCAATGCTGGCATTGCATTTCGTCGCGTGAGTGAGGTTACCGGAGGCCCTAACCCTTCCCTCTCCCCTATTCTTGTCCTTCCCTCTCCCCTCTTCCTACTCTTCCTCCCCTCCCCCTCTACTCCTACTCCCACCTTAAAGGGTGGCAACGCACTTGTGACTCTCGACTTACAAGTGCCCATGGGCGGCGGTAGTCATTTACCATCAGGTGACCCATCTGCTCGTTTGCCCCCTATATCATAAAAAATAAATTAAAACAATTTGTGCCATTTTCGTAGTCTTTAGCAACAGTTTAGGCTCTCTTTAGGAATATTCACATATCCCGTGTTTTTACATATTGTGTAAAAACACGGGATATGTATATTTCTCTTATAACGTCAATTGCATTCGCAACTTTCAATAGCAGGTAGAATAATATTTTATTTTACTATCTACTAAGTGTGAGACGAAGCAGATTTAACAGACATTTAAGGGGGGAATAAGGTATGGAAATACTTGAAACCAATTCTTCTTCCACTCCTTAACCTTCGTGAATATTGGAAACAAAGATTTTTATTATTAAGTGTATTACCTCCTGCTACTTTTATCTGTTATTATATTTAATAGTGACAGTAACCTACCTCGACCATAAAAATCGGCACATCGCAAACACACAATCAAGTTTTAATACGCAAAACGACGAGCGTCATTCCTCGGGCACATAGCGTCGGTCCAATTTTAACGTCATTCGCAGTAAGTCGTAAAATCGAGATGACCTAGGTTTAAAAAACTCATATAATTATATTTATAACTGTTACAATGTTGCCAAGGCTTTGAAGGAGTAAATTAAAGGTTTTATAGTACTATATAAATAGGTTATTTTCTTGTTATGTGCAAGCTAAGGTTTTTAGATGACTATTTCTATAGGTTCATGTAGACTATCAAATTACGCGTTCCTGTCTGGCTTGAGGGTAAACACTTTTATTAACTTGATTTCCCGTCTGTCTACATGTTTGTTCGGTATAAATAAAGCCATTAAAATAAACATAACAAACACATAACTAGATAACCGTGACTGGGTTTGAAAACATCAAACATTTAAAAAAAAACAATAGTAATAAACAGATAATATCGTTATGTATTTAAACGGGAATTAACGCGATCACGAAAAGGTATTAACATACCTCTGAATTGCCTGACGTTTCGTATTCCCGTTTAAATACATAATTATTTCATGGAACGTGAAAGTTTAAAAGATAATAATATATATATTTAAAATACGGATAATATCGTATTTTGCTTAAAGGGAAACCATATGAAACATCGCATGAACCAAATAAAGGTCACCAGAGGGCGTGTCTGGCAATCTTTGGTGGTTTCATGCGATATTTCGTAAACTGCACCAACCTTTATTAAGTTTTAGAAATTTTGTTCATGTGTTCTTAAGGCGAGGAAGTCCTAGAAGAAGTTTTATACAACAAGTGAGTAAGAAAGTGGGAGTAGAGACTTATGAAGAGGTCAAAAAGATAGCAGAGAATAGAGATTGTTCCACTGAAAACAGCGTAAGTCTTAAATTTGGAGACGAAGTGTTTTTAAAATTTTTTATACTTACCAATAAGGTGGTCGTAATAGTTTTGCCTTATGGTAAATACATATTATATACACAGGGAAATATTAATACTAGATAACGTTGTAATATGCATCTAGATAAATAACTCTGAGAGTAACCTTACGCTTTTCACTATACACCCCTACAACTAAATTAATATGATGGTATCTAAGAAATTCTTTCAAAATTCTTGTTAAAATAGTGTTGGAAATCATTATTGTTTGAACACTAAATGCATTCAAAATGTATTTAAAAAAAATGTTATTCCTAAAATTGCATTTGAAGTGTGCAAGGTGGCACGCATGCCGCAGTGAGTGTTTGGTCACGAGCCGATGGTTACCGCTGCTTTCAAGGCCACAAGGGTAACAAAACCAAAATAATATTAAACATTCTGTTCTGCAAAATATGAAAGGCAACTTATGTGAGATCAAAAGAATGTTCTAGAATCTTTTGCTTAACATTATAAATGCGAAAGTAACTTTGTCTGTCTGTGTGTTACGCTTTCACGCCTAAACTGCTGTACCACATGTTTGCGCAGTATTAACTATGCCAGTGAAGACTACTTAAAAAAAATATACGTCACAAAGTACGACAAAACTTATGTAGCGCCCTAGTACAATGCATACTGAATATGGAAATACTTATATAATAAATACTTGTAATGCCGTTATAACAATGCGACTGTGTAGTTTAGCGGGCAATGTATCTTTTCTTCTCTTTTTTTATATTATAGGGGGCCAACGAGCAGACGGGCCACCTGACGGTAAGTGACTACCGTCGGCCATAGACACTTGCAGCTCAAGAGTCACAAGTACGTTGCCGGCCTTTGAGATGGGAGTGCGCTCCTTTCTTGAAGGTTTGAAGGTCGTATCTATCCGGAAATACCGCAGGTGATAATTTGTACCAGACATAGGTTGTGCGAGGCAAAAAAAATCTGGAGAACCGTACAGTGGTGGATTGCCTCTTATTTAGATGTTGGGGATGAAAGGTTTGTCGCTTTAATGGCCGGCCGCCTGCCTAATGCCAACCCTCCTTGGAAATGTCATCGTTTTCAGACGGGACAAAGGAAGAAGGTAAATTGGGTTAAGGAAAACGGATAGGGCGAGGTTGCTAAGGTAAGAGATACCGAAAGTCTCTGATGGGGACACGGGACTAAGACTGCAGTAGCTCGAAGAGGCTGGGGTTGCCTACACGTATGTCCGTCCTCCGGAGAGGCCACTAGGACGTCTTCCCTTCTTTTGGAGAATAATTTAAAAATAAAGACCTACATATTTCAATAACTAACATGGTTCGTATATCTAATAATACGTTAATTTTTAAACTAGTTTGGGTAAGCGATGCCCGGTGATGAAATAAACGGCTTTGTATCGAATACTCAAATATCTCGATGATTCACGATTTTATTTTCGCTTGCAGCGCAATGAATGTCTTCGAAGCCGATTCTTGCGTGATCAATGTTACGCCGATCGGCAGTTGTAACTAACTTGAGTAATAGTAATGGAAATGACGGAATGAAAAAAAACGATCACCAAGCTTATGTGTTCATTAAATTGATGAAGGACCCTTTGAGTCCGAAACTAGTAAGTCATCCCCGCATTACACACGTATAATCTCTGGGCTGGTATATCTACATATACAGATAAATCAAATTGAAGTGTATGTGATGTCATAAATAACATCTTCTTACTAAATGCATCTGAATGTTTCGATGGTAAGTCCTTTTACCAAAAAAACAAGGTTTTGACATTTTTGTCTGTCTGTGTTTGTGCCGGTTAATCTCCCGATCGGGAGATTTCCACGGGACTTTCACTGGCAGATAGCTAAATATAAGAAGTAACTTAGGCTACTTTTATTTGAGAAAAAGAATTAGGGTTCCGCGCAAAATATGTAAATTATGTACACGCGAGCGAAGCCGCGCGGGGTCAGCTACTCTTTAATAAATATGAACACCATTCAACTCAAATGATGTATGACCCACTCAAACACAAACAAACACTTTGTGTCTAAAAGTGAAAAAGAATCCAAGGTTCAGGTTCAAGGTTACAGCGGATCTACGGACCCACTCAAACAAACTTAAATAAAATTTAATAAAAACCTAAGTGTCCTAGAACCCGGTTGCAGTGTCACCTACCGGGTCTATTTGTGAATCTAAACCATAGAGGGACTCACTTAAACCCACAACAAAAATATCATCAAAGTCGGTCCAGTATTTTAGGAGAATTTAAAGTTACATACACAAGTACAGAAGAATTATAGTACATAAATAGAAAGATTAAGTAAATTATGGTCATGTAAATTGAAAATATCTTTTAAACTTCTGAACACTTCTGAACTAAAAACCCCCCTATTTAAATGACCTTTTCGTTTGGGAGCTACAATACCATAGACAAACATAAGCGTCAGACTTATAACATACTAGCTGTTTCCCGCGACTTTGTTCGCGTGGGAATTTAAATCTATCCCATGGGAACTGTACCTTTTCCGGGATAAAAAGTAGCCTATGTTGCTATTGCAGACAATAATCTATCTCTACGCCAATTTTTTTTCGAAAGCCAACTTAACTTTGCAGTCCTAAAAGTACTAATCAAATATATATATTGTCGTATATATATATAAATAGATATACGACAAAGTCAACTTTCCAACGGCAAAATATAAGTTTGTAATCACAAAAAATATTTACTTAGATGCATTTTTGTTTATATGTGGGAGAGCCAAGCTTCAGCACGTATGACCCGGCTCGACCGGAGTAATACCACGGCCTCACCGAAATCCGGCAGTGAAGCAATGCTTGCATTACTTTTCGTTGAGTGAGTGAGGTTACCGGAGGTCCTAACCATTCCCTCGCACCTCCCCTCCTCCTCTTCCATCCTTCCCCTACTCCCACCGTAAAGGCCGGCAACGCAAAATCTCATGATTAAGGTCAATAGGAAGTGCCCTATAGGTTTGGATTTACTTGCGAAGTGTTCAAGTTACAAACCTAAGGCTTAATTGGCCGTATCTTTTAATTGCATTGACTTAAAAGCTTGATTTTTTACAGCTTCAAGGGACCACAGAGATGAGTTTTTAAAGTTATTTTAAATGGATGATGTCTTGCATATTGATACTGCACATAATATACTGTGCGTAGTAACGACAGCCGATTGTTTTTTGAATAAGAAATTTAAAATTTTGAATAAGAATTATTTAGTAGTTTTGTACGTGCCTTCCGACAGTCAGGTTTCTTAGTTTTCAGATGTAGTATTATTTATTATACCCTTAAATAGAGATATAGGTAAATGGGCTAAAAATTGTATTCAATGTCAGCGTGCAAAAGTTCAAAAACATACTGTGTCAGATTTAGGTAGTTTTAAACCTGTAAACCGTTTTGGACACATTCATGCAGATATAGTAGCACCTCTGAATACAACCTCTGAAGGATATAGGTACCTCCTAACAATACTAGATAGTTACACTAATGGGCCGGAAGCTTATCCTTTAAAAGAGATAACCGCAGAAGTAGTAGCTAAAACTTTATATACTTACTTTGATATTTTTATTATAACTTTATAGTTAAACTCACAAGTGATCATAGTAGACAAAAGTAGTTTATTTAATTATGTATTTATACGGGTATTAACGCGATCACGAAAAGGTATTACATACCTCTGAATTGCCTGACGTTTCGACCAGGTTGCACTGACCGTGGTCACAGACTGACTCTAGTCAGAACGAACCGAAAACGTTTCGTGATCGCGTTAATACCCGTATAAATACATAATTTTACCATGGAACGCGAAAGTTTAAAAGTTAGTAGTTTATTTAATCAATTAATGAAATTAATGGGCATTGAAAGAATTCAGTATTAAACGACCACAGGTAAGTTTTTCATGGCCAACATTACTTTTATGAGGTGCGTGCATCACCTAGTGTGTAGGGATCTTTACAAACACAATTAGTGTGTTTCTACACTGTAGCTAATGATAGTGTAATCAATTTTAAAGCATAGCTTATTAACTCGCTACTACTCCCGATCACTGACCAACCCACACAGTAGGCAGGTACCCACTTATTATGGTAAAATCTGTACTGATAGTATACAATTGGTGGTTGATGCTGTCATAATTAATTGCCCGGGGCTCATCCTCTGGTTAAGGAGTTCTTTGGGTGGCAGTTAAGAGGCCTGATTTTAAAAAATACGTGTGGAGTTAAAGAGACAATAAAATAGAAGTACGTACGTGGATCTCAAATACACTTAAAGTTAAAAAAAAAATCTTCTAAGCTACTAGCGCTCCTACATAAAAAAAAAATTAAGGTGTTTCTTGCAAACTAGAAATTTCAAAATGAAGAAAATTTTAACAGGTGTTCGTGTTAAAGGATATGAAAAAAAAAGTATTTTGTTTTTGTTGGCAAATTTGCAATCCCTAAAATAAATAAAATCCTAACAAAAAATCCTAAATTAAATGGTTTCACCATGATGAGGACCTTAGATGGCCAGCTATTAAGAAAAAGTGACACAACCATGATCTCAGTTGTTATGATTTGTTCTTTAAAAATACCTAGTGTTAGCCTACTGCATAATCATTATTATTATAATGAAAAAAATTACTTTCCATTTTTTTTTATCTGTAACACTAAAACTCGTCAAACGCTACGACTAATTCAGTGGTTCATTCCACGACCGTTTCGTTCCAATGAGATGAATATAAGCTTAGCTTATTGATACTTGGTATGTAGATAGCTGGACACCTGGATTAACACATAGGCTACTTTTTATCCCGATATTCCCACGGCATCGGGATTTACGCGGGGGAAACCGCGGGGCGCAGCTAGTACCTACTTTAATAAAACTTTCAAGGCGATGTGATCGCATAGCAATACCGACCGCAGGCTTGTTAATTAGATAATAATTTTATTCTAATCGTTTCGATTCAACACTATCTGTATATATATACTAATTAATACTGGTAATTTCTTGATAGAACGGAAACACGTGTAGCTAAATAAATATATTCACATAATAAATGAAGTCGGCAATTTATGACGTCTTTAGAATGTTATAATATTAAAGTATACCTACTGTAATTACCATAAACTTAGTATACTATAGTATACTAGATTTATGGTAATTACGGACGGAAAAGACGTAGAAGACAGCAATGTCTGCTATTTAAGTAAACAATATATTTTATTCAATTTTTTAAAACAATACATTTATCTCATGGGGTTGCCTTTTCAAAATACTGCTTTCCAAAAAACACCGTTATTATTTTTTGCATTAAGAAAAAAGAATTAAATCTTTCACGGCCATAGGTCGTGACCTATGGCTGTGACAGATTTAATTGTTTTTACCGACATTAAAAATTCTTGTTTACTTAAAATATATTATACAGTCCGTTGTAACTGCTAAATTTTGATTTAAAATCCGAACGTGATGTTGTTAAAATCATTTGACAGATGCAAGAAGCATAGTTAAAACGGCAAAATTGAATTCTTTGAGGTTATATTGTATTTTTTATCCAGCGCAGCGTTAATATACTTACTTTGGAGTTGAGTATTATATGGATTACAGAACGAACGTACACACACAGAGCAGTATTTTAGCAACAATGTGTCACAATAAATATATTCGTACATGAATTGACCCACGATCACGAACGGGAACAAAATATCAGTTATTAAAACATCAGTATAATTACATACATTTTTGGATATCAGGATCAACAACGGAAGAGTATGATTTAAAAAAAAATCGACTCACAAACATTTTCGTTAATGTACAATGTTGCCGAATTATTTTTTTTAACCAATATTCAATGACCTAAATAATAATTATAGTTTAAAACACTAAAAAACACGCTTTTATAGAAAATTCAACGAAAAAAGATAAAAAATTAAATCGAATTATTGCATTGTCATCGTTGACACGTCTGCAAAATTTGAATGAAATCTGGCCGTTTAAAGTGGGTCAAAATCGCGCCCAAAGGAGTCGGTTACAAACATACAAGTGAAGCTAATATAAAGCGTGTAAAAAGAATTAAACTATAAAATATAAATATCAAGGATGTCTAAATAAGCTGAATGTATAAAATTTAGTAAGGATCCTAAATATTTTGTGTAACACGAGGCTTTCGTCCAGCAGTGGACAGCGATAGGCTGATGATGATGATGCCTGTGGGGCGGTGGCAGTGCATTCCACTGCAGCGTCGGGAGTCCCGGATTCAATTGAAGCTTAGTGCAAACAGTTATGTGTGTGCGTTTGTCTGGGTGTTTCTTTATATGTATGTATTTACAAAAAAAGTATTTAAGTATGTCCCAAAAAAATATTATAAGATTTAATTGAAAAGTATATTTGAAAAAAGTTCTTATAAAGTCAATGATGAACACAATTCGTTCAAAGTCACTCAAACTTTTTCTTGTTAGTACATAAATACGAAAATATCTTCATGTCTGCTTTCAAAGAATGTTGGCCCGCATTTGGTAAATACAGGAATTATCGCACGACCTTCATACGTTCGTGCAGTATTTGTGCAACAATGTTTAACAAAATTTTCAGAAATATCTACTAACGGGATCCAGATTCTGATATCAGTTATTAAAATTATATACAATTACATTGATTTCCGGACACTTTGATGAACAACGGAAATGTACCCTTTGATTATTAGGTTGTTTAATTGACCTATAAACCAATTTGGCCACATGTTCATACATTGTTCTCTTTACAAAATAACGGTAACATTTAAACCAACTTCATTGTCTAACAACTTTTCTTAGCAATTTTTTCACCCTTCGATATATTAAGGAATAAACTAAAAAAACAGTCAGTCGTAGGACTGCACGTCAGAAGTGAAAACATAACTTCACAATGTATTTGCATATACATACACACACACATCTGTATATATATAATGAAGTTAAAAATAAAAAGTAGGTAATAACATATCTAAATGTATACACAGGGTACACTGGAAGTTCTGCGCTCCTGGCCGCTCATAAATGTTTGAATTTCAAATGTTAAATTTTTTTTAAATATAAGAAACTCGGCTCCGTCTTACGAATTTTCGATCAGGTCACGTGTCCTGACGCGAGTTTAACATTTTTTATCCATCTCAAAAAGTGTCTTTTTTTAAGGTTTCACTTAAAAAAAAATCCTAAGCGATTTGTTTAAAGGAGTCACAGTAGGTGGAATTTCTAAGCCTTAAATTCTCGACAGACGTAATTGACACTGCAAACATGGTTACAAACAAAACGAAATTTGACATAAAATTTTCATCTTCTGCTGTTTATCCAACAGAAAACCTTTGACCTTGATCAACTACAATTAAAAAAATTTAAGCTATATTAAAAACATACTTATAAGTGATTATCAGTTTCGAATATTGAATATTACAAGAAAATTGATCCATTATATTTGGATACATATTACGTACTGATTCATAATTAATGTGATACAAATCTTTTTAAAAAGATTTTTTGCAACAAATTCCCAAAGGAAAGCAGCAGAATTGAGTTATATATGTACCTGCTGTTGATGAAGTAAAAACGTGACGCCGTCTGACGTCAACACAATAACCGAATTGTATGTCGTAAAATATGAGGTATTATGTATTATTTTTCGCAGATCTATAGTTACACCGAGCTGTACCTATGAAACTTACTGGCATACTAGCGTCGCGTGCGCATAATTTTACGTGTCAAGTAAATCGGTATTCGACTCAAAATTGCGAAGTCTTTTCATAACGAATGTAAATAATTGTAGCAATTTTTGAGTCAAAATGTTTGGCAGTCATACTTTATGCGGCAACGAATAGCCTTAGGGGATCTTTCGGAACATTTTAAACGTGAATGAACATAAGAAATATTTAAGGAGTTTTTTTTGTTATATATTCTATACGTTATGGAGTCAAAGTTGTCAGAATATTATAACAGTAGGTAAGTAGGTACAGCTAAGTTATTGTCTTGAAAAAATCTTTCTTTCTTTGGCTTTAAAACAAGTCCACTTTCGCAGTAACGAACGCAGTATTGGTATCCTATTTCTGTATATTTAGAGTATCAAAATAATCACTGTAGTAAAACGCCAACCGTATATTTTAATAACTACTAAGTACTAACAAAATGACGAAACCAAAAAAAAATAGGCAGTCATGGGACTGCCGACAGAAGTGAAAACTTAAACGAAACGACGAACTTAAAACGTCGCAAAGAGCTGACAGAACTTACTGTTTAGATTAGCGCCCTCTAGTGGATTTATATATGTATTATTAGCGTGACGGTCACTGTCACTATATACTGGGAAAGAACCTGGCAATAAAACTCTAAAACTCGTGACCAATTTTTCAATTGCCATAAACTTCAACATTAAGACAAAATATAGGTAGCAGAAAGGGAAGATGCTGAACTACATATTACACAGCAGGAAAGTATCTACTTAATTATTATTCTGTATAATTTTACTATTAAAATATAATAACATTCTAATATAAGATAAAAATAAGGTGTAGGCGCTGCCTGAACAAATTAAATCCATTGATCCATATTAAAAATAATCATAAGAAATAAGGAAAATCATTACACGAAGGCTGTACACAAGTAGCACCGGTTACGCATCATGAAGCGTGGATCAGATAACATCGCTATTATATTTAAAGTCAAAGTTTTCGATAGATCATAAATAAAAATGAACGATGGTATCGGATGCGCTACCGATGCAATGTCTAAGACATGCAAATGTGTAAAAATCTTTATGTTCCTTTTCTCACTACGGCAAAAAAAAGCTACAGTTTAAATAATAAAATAATAATATAAACTAATAACGAACTGAATATTTTTACATAAAATTTGATGTAATTATGGCGACGGATATGTATGACGGGACCACGTACTTTGCAACAAATTACATATTCAGCGTGCTGATAAATCGTTCGTGAGGCTAGCGAAGAAATCGGTGATGGACTGTGACATAAATTGCATTACGCCTTCACTGAGTCTCAATACCACGTAATTTGATGAGGATTTATCAATTTCTTTGGGTGTTAAAATGGCCTATAGCCTTCCCTTCCTCGATAAATGGGCTATCCAACACTAAAAGAATTTTTCAATTCGAACCAGTAGTTCCTGAGATTAGCGCGTTCAACCAAACAAACAAACTCTTCAGCTTTATAATATTAGTATAGATAAGTATAGATATATCTATATTTAGTATATATTGTAATGTGGTCTTACTCTAATATGGAGTACTTATTGGTATTACCAAAATGATCAAAATCGGCCAGACCTGACATGTAAACTATTCAATCGCCTCGGAAATATATTCTCTCAGAATCAATCAGAATTTATATTCAGTTCACATTTATCGATTTTATTTCGCCTCACATAAAAATCCTGGGTTGTCTCATAACTTTTCCATAATTAGTACTAAAATTCTGTATTAGCATAATTATTAAACTTGAAGTCCGCTGTTTATCCTCGTTCCCATAGGCGTTAATCCAGGTTACGACCTATCTTTGTAGCTAAATTTAATCTAAATCTGTTTAGCAGAAAGAGCGTGATTAAGTTACAAAAATCATAACTCTCACAGAAAACAGCACTCGTATTTTTTTTTCTTCCGGTTTATTTTTTAATCTTTTTCAACACATCGTTTAATTCGGGGCACACTTTGTTATATTTTATTTTACTGGTCGTACTTTTAAGAGATGGTAATAAAATGGCACACTTAGATTTAAAGGGAGCTAACTCAAAAAAGCACGTTTTTTCAGAAAAGGCGAAAAACTAATTGTGCACTGCGAGAGTATTGGAGTTTTATATGCAGCTAGAAGGAAGATATTGTGGGAATCTTGTGCTTTAATCATGTTTTGGGGCTGAAAAATTTATTTTTGTAGCTGTTGTTTGTATTTCCCTATTGCTTAACAATGTATTGTATATTTGTTTAGTTTTTGAGTTGAGCCCGTGTTGGTGAACTTAGCGTCTAGCGTCGAGTAGTGGTGATATTTTAAAATTTGGTTTATTGGTCGGTAGTTATTGAGATAAGGAATTCGATGGTGTGCATCACTCAAAAATTGAAATTTTTGAGTTAGCCCCTTTTAGATCTAGGGGTGCGAAATGTTAAATGAGTCCAACAGCAGCACTAGATAGGGCACGGAAGGCGTAATAGTTGAAGTGGTCACCTTCCTAACACATCACACAGGATTGCCATAACACATCACAAAAACTTTTATCTGAAGTTATATTTTTTTTTTGTTATATTATATTATTTTATATTTATTCTTTATTATTATATATTTATATTGTTTAAAGGCTAAGTTCGTTTTGAGTGAGTTTTTTTGGTGCTGGTATGAATGGAGAAACTATAGCTAATAAATATGTAATAACTAAAGTCATTTTGAAAGTACGAGTTTGTCTGGAAATATCTGTATAAAAAAAATAAAAACGAATTGAGAACTGCCTCCTTATTGAAGTCGTTTAAAAAAAAAGTCATTCAAATTCATATGAAGAAATTCAAAAGATGTTGTAAAAAATGTGTACATAAGGAAAGAAAATTTTCGAGAACATTTTTACCATTTTTTTTTAATACTTTTACTTAGGCTCTTTTTCGACTTAACATAACGACACTAAAAATAACTACATCTATCTTGAACAAGTTTTAGAAGGTTTAAAACACAGACTTTTTACTAGAGACCGCTTGGTGGTCCAATTTCGACCTTAATTCTTTCACTTTAAATGTTTTGTTTTTTATCATTGACCAGTAAAACTTGAACTGTCATTGTATAGACTTTTCGTAACATGACAGGTTAACATCAACACCAGACCCTTGTAACTTTTTGCATATTTTTTACTTTTTACGAAAACTTTAACTTTCTGCCTTTCTTCTATATATAAACTTTAAGTATCTCAAATTAAATTTGCTTAAAAGGGGTACAAAGAACGCCCTTAATGTATTAATAAATAGAAGATTATATTAAAAAGAGCATTACAAAATTTAAAATAACAGGCATGTATAATAGTACTTTAGCGAACCAATAAAAACAGCTATTTAACTAAGATGGCGGGCACAAGAGTTTACGAGGGAAGTAAAGCAACTTTGTACGATAAAAAACAATAAGTTAAAGTATTGACTATGCTAAGAGTTTGTTCAAATATTTTGACTGATTGATGTTAAAAAATGTCATTACCTCGTATAGTAAAATAGGGTAGATGACTGTCAAGTCAAATCAGTATCTTTTTAGTAAACGTCAAAACGGTAGGGTCCGTACATTTTTGTATGAAATACTGAGGCGTGACGTCACGCCTTAGTATTGTCAAATCATTTACTTTTAATGTTAATTTAACAATTATAATCTAAATTAAAAACGTTAAAATAAAACTGGACGACAATTTTCACAGTATTTTAAGTTATTTGACTGCGACACTTGGCGATATAATTTATATTGAGCATAGGAATCTACCCAATTCAATTGATGGTTTAGTTACGTTTTAATCCTAATTTTATTATATTAGATGATTTATTATAGAAAAATTGGCGGGTCTTCTACTTCATGTGATCACTGATCATAAAAATTTTGCATTCAAGTGCGTATTTACTAAGGAGAACGTCCACATTACGTATGACAAAACGGTCCATGTAACATTTATTGTTACTTTTAATTACCTACTATTTTATTATTAACTTAATACTTTAAATAAGAAAGGACGGTAGGTTGCACTTTCGGGCAGGTTGTACATGATGTTTCTTAAAATCAGCCGCAAACTATCAGCCTCGTGCAACCGCAGAACGAAAGTGGATGTGTTTGTTTCTATCGATTCGTACAACAGTTTGTCGGTTTACTGCGCTCGAGTGCGACGCAGACGACGGCGATGGCTGCTTTAATTTCGTAATTGCCTACAAAAGTATATGTACCTTTATAATGTATTAATATCTTCCGGATATAAAAACCTAATTGAAAAGCGATAGAAATACAAATCAGATATGCATGATTACTTGTTCAGATTACTACTACACTTCCTGAGAAATTACCCCCCACAGGCATGGAAAAGAAGGTAATGTGACAAACTAACACCACGCGATGGCTTCTGTATCAGACCTATTGCTGAGAGACAGCGTTTTACTGACATGCTGATTGCTTCACTCAACTTTGACAAGTTTGCTTCTATGTCTGGCATCCTAGACCATGAGGATAGTCCAATAAACATACTTTGAAGGTAGTGTACTGTACACTACTAACTACAAATAAGTAAAGTAAAAAAGTTTGCTATCTCTTTGGTTTTAAAGGGTGAGGGTGAATGACGGTTGCGAACGGTACGATAGTCAAATATTGCCATATACACCTACGAACATCCTAAAATGATGTTCATTGAAGTTATTTCTACAGAACTGGCAACACCGGAGTGATACATACTAACGCATTGTCAGCCATGCAGAAACTGCTTATTGTCTTGAGGTCTGAGCAGCTGTATGATTAATTGAATACATTTAACTTTTAGGTTAGGGCATAAATTGCTTGTTGCCTATAAATTTGTCAACAGTAGTTAACTACGCAGACTCTTTAAAAATTAACCTGTTGAGAGTAAGTTACAAAAAGGATTTTGAGAATTAACAATAAATAAACCACAACAAACTCATTTTACTGCCAGAGCTTAAGTGCCAACTAAACAAATACACCTCTAAGAAAAGTTAAAAAAACGAAATCCAAGAATCAAGTCAATTTCCTACAGTCTTAAAGCACACTAAGCTTAAGTGCTACAAACCTAATCACGAACGAAAACAAACTCAGCTCGTTTCTTCTAACACATAAATACAACCCAGCTACTAAGAGTACCGAGAACAACGTTTTCGCGAACCAATCAAAGCACGTTATTACCTAAAAAGTCACGCGTACATCGTAAAGTGCGAACATTCGAATTTCTTACAGAAAGAGGTTACGTTTTTAAGCCGCTACGGTGGATAAGGAGAATGACTTAAGCGCCAGAGCAGCAATTGTTCGGATTTGTTTCGTGGCTCTGTGTAAACATAACGTTTCACTATCACTTTCCATGGGTGGGGTGTGCTAGAAAGTCATTGAGGTAATTTACGTGAGACTTGCACAGCAAGTGTCAATTAATTTGAACCAAATATTTTTTTTTTTTACTTCAACTATGTTAGGATTTTAAAATATACTGTAAGCTGTATGTTGCAATTTTCTTCCAAGCAGACATAGACTGTTGTCTGTTGAAATGAGATTTGTTAATCTCATTTCTCTAATGCTACTCGTACTTACTGGAACGACTGGGCTAAAATATAACGCTTATTTTGATACTTAATTGGACTCGTTTATAAAACAACGGCAAAAGTAAGTTCATATTTTAAACAAAACTTTGTAATATTTTAATACAATTTTATTACGAGAACGTTTGGCTAGGTAATGGTGACATTGCGCCGCCTGATTTACCCCTATTTATTAATTTTTTGAAAACGCATTCTACACAATATAGTAATGTTATAATAATGTTAACGTCATTTAAGCCAAAAAAAAATATGCATTTTTTTTGGCTAAAATGGCGCTTAAAACATTTTGCCTTATCCCCGTAAAAACGTTTTGAAGAGAAAACTTCTTTTATAGCCTGGAGCGTTGGTTTTATGAGGAATGGCGTGGTAATTAATAAGTTTTAATTGGTTCCCCAGTCGGGCTAGTTTGTTATAGTTCGATTTAGTGCCAGCTTTCTTTAATGTTCCCCTGGAGAAGGCTAAGTGTGTATTGATTACGGAGTATAAAGTGAGATGAGCTGATGTTATTGATTCTTATAAAACCATTCTTGTTCTATTATATTTTATATGTACACATATACAGCTAAAGATATCACAGATTGATTATAAATATATCCCACTAACATTATAAATGTTAAAGTTTGGATGGATGGATGGATGGATGTTTGTTACTCTTTCACGCAAAAACCACAGAACCGATTGCGATGAAACTTGGTATGTAGATAGCTGGAGACCTGGATTAACGCATAGGCTACTTTTAATCCCGATATTCCCACGGGATCGAGACTTACGCGGGTGAAACCGCGGGGCGCTGTTAGTATATATATATATAATCATCATTATCTTCCTGCCCTTTTCCCAATTTCATTAGGGTCGGCGCAATGTGTAACATTGCAAAGGGTTGTAGTTGTGGCTGGTTTTTTTTTATGGATGGCCGCCTGTCTGATGCCAACCCTCTTTAGGAATATAGTCGTTTTCAGACGGGAAAGGAGCAAGGAGGTAAATTTAGTATAAAGAAAAATGGGTAGGCAGAGGAACCTAAGGTAAGGATAGTCTCGGATGGGGAACTGGACTGAGACTGCAGCTCACAGAGGCCGGGATCGCGTTCCCAATGTCCTGTATTTCTTGTGACTGGAGAGGCCTCTAGGACAAGAACACTAACTGGCATATTACTATATATGTTACCGTGAATTTCCGAAGTACAGCGTATGTTAAGATACACTGGTGTCTGTCCACCAAGCTAGCTGGTGAATGTCCGTTATTTATTCTTTTCGTTACGATTTCGGTCATTCAGCAATGAATGTTATCATACACCACCACGACTTGGTGTATCTTCATTATGAGCGGCGGTAATATGAAAATATGATTTAGAAAAAGTTAGTAGGGTAGGTCAATTGAACAGAAATGGCTAGGTTTAGGTTAGGTTAGAACTGCGACCCTACGAACCAGAACGGCCAGAACCAAATTCTATTGTTAAATCACAATATTTTTGTCAGGCGTTAGTGGACTCCCGTAATACACACGTTGCAAAACAAAACAGTCGAATATGACTATAAAAGAAAAAGTGTATGGCTTTCACGGCTTTCTAAAAAATACTGGTATGTTAACTTTCGCGTATATTGTAAATAACTGAATCTAAAATTCACACAATGACCTTTATGTATGTCAACATTAACCAGTGTGTGTTTGATTCAATTTAATTTCGGACTTACACCATCACAGTTAGTGGTTGTCGATATACACCGGTGCATCTTAACATTCTCTAATATCGCGCATTTACAGAAACCTATATACTATTATTACCATAAATACGTGATGTGTGTAAAATTTAACAAAAATTATATATCTACCCATCACAAAACAAATCGCAGTGAAGATATCAGTAACTTATTTTTTTTTTCAGACTTAATTTATGAAACGTCTGATGATAAAAATTTGCCAATGGTGTCTATCCCTACCGCCGGCCTCATAAAATTCTGGAGACTAAGGTCACCAGCAGAAATAAGACACTAGACCGCTTAACCGCAGTCTTCTATAAGGCTGAGATGCATGTATAGTAAAGGCTAGCACACGGCCCTGCCTAATGCTAAATTACTATGGGCCTTTAATATAACCACACTTAGCTCTAAAGATGTCAAGGTGTTGTGATGTTACCCAAATATCCTTAAGGACTAATATAGATACTAAAAAGTGTTTGCTGATTTCTTTTGTTATGTTCTTTTAGATCGTCTTATATTTTTGCAACAACAAAGCACTAAGTATAAAACTGCCACCAGATGTTCGAACCATAGCTTTCTCTTTTGGTGATGATTTGATTGATTTGTCCATGGTCCGCCGCCGTCTGCAGGCTAAAAACTGATACTAGTTCATACCATATTTCAAGGTCTTCTGACATTTATAATTGCTTAAAAGAAAAGAAAATCTTGGTACAAATTAGGGTAGGGTATTGGATTTAATAGAAGTTTTTTTGTTATGAAATTTGTCGCTAAAAGTTCAATAAGAGCTAAACATTTTATGTTGCGTTTTTGTTTAAACGGTATAAACGTTAATCAGGCTGCCGGAGTGCTTGTTTGACAACTTAAAAGAAAACATACTCAGTGTCAAAAAAGGTTCTGGAAATAAGGGTTTGATAGAAAAATTATAAATACATATAATGTTAAGAACAAAAAATAATGTTTTCCGTCTACTGACTGCAAGAATTATTCAAACGATACAATCGTTTGAATAATTCTTGCACACACATAGAAATAGTACAAAATTTTAAAACCAAGATAAATTTTATTATTTGAACAGATCATTCTCAAACAAATACATTGTCAGTAAACATTCAAAAACCAATAAGATGATATACAATTAAAAAAAGGTATGCAGCATTTTTTCTCGTAATGAATTGTAACATCCCGATTGATTACTGTAGTTACTGGACCCGCAAAGAAACCATCTCAGCTTCGTAATTTAGATAAATCCTTAAAAATAAATCAATACGGACCGAATTCAATAATTTAGATACTTGCAGGTGGTGAAAAGAAATTACAGGTTCCAAATCACTTTATCTGTATATAATTGTAGTTCATACAGTATTCGTAATGGTCGTGGGCATCATGTCAACGAGTATTACAAGTACTCCAAATTCAATACCTCGACAACAGTATAATATGTTGTATGTAATTTGTAGAGAAAATAACCACAAATAACTACCTACGCCTCTGTTAATATTATAACTAATACGTTGAAAACAAAATGTGTAGCTATCATTGTACTTTTGCAGGAATTGCAGCAAGCAAAACATGAAGCTAATGCTTCAGACAGCAATAATCATGTTCACATTGGATTTGGATATTCTTTTAGTTTTTACATTAGTTTTCAGTTTCAGTTGACTTTTTAAATTAGTTTTTATACCTGTAACATGTACCAAAACCAAATCTGGCAATACCGCCGCAATGATTTTTGAAAGACTATATAACTTGTAGGTATGACTAAAAAACGGTCATCTAAAACAATGAATAGTAATCGTTCTTAATAAAGAATTAATAAACATACAAATTACTCAATAGATTAGAGTAACCACAAACATGTCCCTACTCCACAAGCGACATAACCACGAATTTACATTTTCTGTATTACAAACCGAACGTATATTTCAAACGTTTAATTGTTTTCGTCCGTATAACTGAAGTTGCGATACAGTAATAACTTCAGTTGCAGGTTGATTGTTCCCAGGGCTCAGCGTTTAATGTGCCAAGTCACCACTAAAGGCGAACTTTATTAGACACTATCTGAGACAGTAATAAAATCGTATTTATGACTTATTCGCTCCAATGTGTGCTTTGTTATTTGCAACACTAATTGGTAACGACACAGTGCCAAGCGCGAGTACAAAACTATTTAAGAAAAAATCTGACGGCGTCGTAACATTTTATCGGTTGATAGCATTGAAGTTTGCCATTTTTGGATTGAATAGCATTAACTTCATACTCTTATTGCAACGGGGATCGTCAGTATTGTGAGGCACGAGTCGAAAGAGTCTCGAGTCAAAACATGGCACTTAAACTTCAGAAACTAATAACTTACAAGTCTTCGTTTTAAGTAAACAACAAAATAAAATCATAAAAGCACTTAAGAATTATATTTTATACCCAAGTGTAATAACTTGAGTCATTCTAGGGTGTGAGAGAAAATGTAAAGTGAGAGAGATGATTGTTGTGTGACTACTGCAGAAACAAACGCCCAGGATTTCAATAGGCGCATCTGTCAAGACAAGATAAATAGCACATTTCGTACATAAGAGCTAACGCTGCCGCAGACATAACTACACATTTACCATAAACTAGTGGCTCGTAAAATTGCACATATGTTTACCGGAGCGAGGTGCAGTACCTTAAAAGCATTGGTAATATAACAAAACGTCTGAACCGAAATTGCCCATAAAAGTCCGACGGCGTTTTCTAACTAAAGCTATGAAACTGAAACGCTGGTGGAATTTACAATAGCTGCCTTCGTCTACATTTAACGTTCGTGACGTACACCTTAGTTTAATTAAAGTGCCTCAACTCGAAATGCAGACATTTGTGAACTCGATATTTTGACTAAAAGCTCCAAGTTTAGATACACATTTGATAAAGCTTAAATTTTATTGAACTGAAATTGACATCGTAACCTGCAACGATCCGTATCGATTCCTGTTTTCGAAACTTTAATAAGAAAAAGACGCAAGCGTAGAAAAGTAGTGAAGTCATCGCTAAAAATGTTTCTGCATTTGATAACATTTATACAAACTATTTCTTTATGTGTTTGAGCCAAGAAAACTACCTACCTGGTAAAGCCAATACTCAAGGCCCTAATTATTTCTTATTTCCAATTCTACTTTAACAACATGTGCCGAAACAAAATATAGTCTACACTTAAATGTATTTTAACTCAATTAAAGTAAATTAATAAAAAAATATTATGTATATTTATACAATAGGTATTTCAAAGGCTAATCAGATTTCATAACAATCACATAAATAAAACATTAAATGTAATTGATAGTATTGAACATAAAAAAAATTACATATTTTAACAGTTAAATTTAACTAAAAATACATAAGAAGGAACGTAATAGGGTTGCGTAAAGTTACGGCGTTCGGTGTAAAAACCTTATAACCGAATACCAGTTTTATAGCTCTGAATAAATTTATGAGAATTCGCTTTCAGGAATTGCACGTAAATTTTTCTGCTGCAGTATTTTTCATTACTTTTTACCCATACATACGTTATTATTTCCGTATTGATTTTGGTTAAATTTTAATCCACTAGACATAAACAAACGTACAATGATGAAAGTGGCTTAGCTCTTAATTATCTTTTTGTATCGTGGTTGTCACACGACGTTGGAAATCTTATGTGCAGTTAATCGGCGGCTTTGTCGCACTAAGTAAATTGCCTACTAGTTACAAACCATACTCGTAAATACACATACTTTACATTTTTTAAAGTTCATTCTATTAAGCATTTTAGAAATACTTTCTATATTTGTAAAATATCTGTCGAAATACATTCTACAGAAAGGGAAAATCATTTAAATTGTAAGACTATAGAGATATTCTGCTAGTAAAAAATACTTTCGCGCAGGAGGAGTCTGTTGTTTAAGCAAATAAGCATTATTATACCGATTCGTCCTTAACATCATTTTAAACTGCTATTTGTTTAATGCCAATCTTATTTCATTTCTTGCTGTTCTTCAGTCAGTCTACTGACTGATCCAATTACCTTTAAGAAAAATTATACACATACTGCTTTTGCAATACAACTGATGTGCACGCAGCACCAAAGGCCAAAGGCAAGTTAATCATAAACATATCACAAAAATTATTGATTCTTAATTTAAAGTTCGATACATGCTCTCACAATTGTAACTTATTTCTCGTCTTGGTAAATTACACTTCAAACAATTGGACTGAACAAAGAAAACTGGATTGAAATTATCGTAGGTTCCAAACGTATTCACTTTCGTTAGAGGAATTACAATAGCAATCCAGTACTAACTTTTGTTATTCCTCTATAAATCATAGGAAAAGTAAACGCGAGTTAATGCTAAAAATCTCGCACTGTGCATTCAGATCCGATTCTCCAGATAAAATGGAACTGATCTTATTCTCAGTAACGCGGGTTTGTAATTCGAATTGTAGGGTCAACTCTTTTCGACAAAGGATTGTTTAGATTAGGTAATAGGCACTGGGATATCTAGAGTTTACTGGCCTTAGCCGCTCGTAGACGATCGCTTTTCTTTTACAAAACGAATAAAACTATTCCAAGACGTTTTGGCTTTTGAACAACATAAAGATAACATGTCTACCCATATAACAAACCACATAAAATGCCGAACTTCATTACCCAAAATCTTCAATCGACATCAAAACTGCAACGTAGATGGAAAGCCAAAGTATCAAGTAGATAAATCCAACTTATTTCGAAGTCCAACTAATCTATATAACCTAAAACCTAGTTATCCAGTACTATCCGGTCGAAGCTTTTCAATCCACGAGACGCAATAAAAATATGCCATGCTCAACTAACATAAAACTACGACAATGAATTCCTGAAAAAGATAATACTAGCGTCGTCTCTTTATAACTACGTAGACAGAGAAGGACGGGAGATCGCGACAATAAAACTTTTGATAGGATCCTGGAATCCGGCATATCGGACTTACGTCGGTTTACTGCCGGGCTCCGGCCCTGTATCGTCTTAACTTTATGAGATTTAAAATTTTTAAAGATTTTATGACATACCCTTTATGGCGTAGGTCAGGAATATTGCTACTAAATGCAAATAAAGCTTGTTATTTTCTTATTATTAAGCCAAGGAGTGGTTAAGACGGTGAGGCTTGTGATAGCAAGAAGAGAACTTCCGAAGAAGGTACTATCAATGTAATATATTTCAAGAGCGTTGATACTGGAAAAAGATCAGTAACGCGGAAGATCGCTAACAAAAAAAAACCAAAATATTTATATTTTAGTTAGTTGTTTCTTGGACATGAGCCAATACTGGTCACTGAAACGCATAAAGAAGGGGGGTTGAGGTAGCAAGAAGGTCTCATCACTACTAAAAAAGTGACATACGACATGATTCATTCAAGAACTCTCGTCAAAAAGTAAACCGCACAGGTAGCGGTAGTGTCTTAAGAACGAGTCAAACCGCTCACGCCGCGTCCCGCCCCTCCCGCTGTCTGCCTCAACCTTCAGTGGCATTGACATCGACATCTATCGTATTTTAAACTACCTCTTGCAGGGCATTGGGTCTCCTTGTGCAGATTGATAAACTTAACAAACCTTCGAGAACGAACCTTAGATAATGTTTTCTTTCATGGTTAACGCAAGTGGTTTTAGATTTCGAATTAGAATTTGGAATTTAAATTTTTATTCTTTTGTTTTATCTATATATTAATACGTGAAGCGAAAACTTTGGATCCCTTTTCACGAAAATTGGGCGGACGGAGGAGTATGAAATTTCGCACACTTATAGTTTATACAGAGAAGAAGTGACGAATGCTAAAATTTTTGAACAATATTTGCTACAAAGTTAAAAAAAAATTCAAAAACGTGTACATACAGCTATGAGTGTCCAGTATATTTTTGACCTGTCATGGTACAAAAGTCTAGACAATGACAGGTCAAGTACCTAATATTGGCCAATGAAATAAACCATGGTCGAAATTCGACCACCACGCGTTCTCTAGTTTATTTAAAATCGCAGGAGACTTTACAAACATTCAAACAATGGACACAAAGAACCATACTTGGGACAACTATTTGTAGATCAAACAAATTTTTGTCCCGTAATTTTCTGAATCGAACTCAAAACACTTGGCGCGGCGTATGGGCGAGGCGACCACTTTAACCATTGCTCCATCCATTTGGTCAATTTATTTTCTTTCTCATATTGAAAGTAGTCCTATATTGTGTGCAATGTTATGGTATAAGCAAGGTATTATTATTATTGTTTTAAGTGCCTAGTGCTATCTCGACCATTTCTGGTCTTTTGTAGCTCACTCTTGCTTTACAGTTCACTGCTCAGACTTATGGCTTCGAGATACCTGCAGAACCTATCAGCAGTGATTGTTTGCATTTCCTGCGGTTGCGTGATGTGTAACCCTAGGTTAATACTTCGGTACCGCATTAGTGGGTCACAAGAGCATAGAATATGCATTGCAGTTTCTTCTGCGTTAAGCAAGGTAACTGGAAGGGGCTGGATGCGGCAAACCGGGTGATATGTCGCACATTGGGAGAGGTCTACGTCCAGGCCATATGTTAGGAATAATATATAATATAATTGATTGATTGAAATAGTAGGTACCATCAAAACTTAGGGCGGCGTAGGGCCGCCATCCGTGCAGCCATTATCGGATGACTGACTAATTTAATGATTATCGAGTGTCGAATGACTGACAAATTTAATGGCTATCGAGTGTAATACTACGACATTGAAACCACTTATTTTATCATTTGTTTTGAGTGGTTCTTGCCATAGAAAGATTTATTGTAAAGTGGGTTACTTTATGTGCATTGGCAGAGTATTTTAAGTGGTTATGTAGCCAACAGCCACCATGTCGAATATTGGCGCTGAACCCTCACTTTGGAAAAGCTTTCTATGAATTATTCACAGAATTATTAATTCTGAGTTTGGATAATATTTTTATCCTTTAACCATTTTCTTAGTCAGAGAATTGATGTACATAGGAAAGCAAATGTAGGACGCACTGATATACCATAAGGTATCTCAATAAACTGGTTATCTAATGCAGTTCTACATTTTAACATCGCATTGTAGATTTTAATGTAGTTTTTTTAACTTTATAATATTAATTAAAATTCCGTTTTCATTCAGCTATCAGGAGCCAAAACCACTGATTACGCATTTTCAAATAAATTTGATGACGATGGCTCACTTATTTCAACCCTGGCAATCTCTGCAAGGGTTGAAATAAGTATCTCCAGTGTACCTCCTCAGGGTTTAAGTTTCGTCTTAAAACGCTAGTAGGCCACTCAAGTAATATTCCCTACAAAATTTAATGAAGCGTTGTCCCTCAATCTAATCCAATCCAAATCCACGGTACCATGTCATTGATGCACCTATTAATTTAGCATTTACTACAAACCTTAGTGGTTTACAAATGCTATGTATACAAAATTGGATATTCTGTATTTTATTTGATAAATAAATGAAAAAAAAAAAATTATCATCATTTATTTTTTAACCTACTACCTTCTTTATTCCCCTAGGACTAAAGGTTTAAAAAATCCAAAAAAAAATGGAAGACTAGATATATTTTAAACCTAGTTTTTTTCACGTTTTGTAATAAAGTGGATTATATATAAAATGTTTGTAAAGTCGAAAGGACATAGTACATTAGGGATAATAAGCAAGAATACCTTCGAAATATAATTTGTCAGTACAAGCGAGCCTCACTCAATGAAATATAAATTAAACAATCAACGACAGAAACTCCAACTGTCCCACGACCGCACACACAAAACAAACGACAAGCAAATTAATTTGTCCATTGATTGTGTTCCAAACATTGGTCAATCTGTGGTCCGACACTTTACAAACTTTCAACCACAGGCTACACATATTTTATAACTCAACTATACCAAATTGAACCTTACACTTCTTCACAAGAAAGTTGAAAATGAAGTGAACAACAAGATGTGGCGGAAATTGTGGAGTTTACCCGAGTGTGGGCGACCAAAACCACATGTCGAACTTGTTTAAACGATTGCCAACAACTGTTGCTCCTAGTTGTTTGAAATTGAAACTTTAGCAGAAAGTTTAGTTTTGTATTTTGTACCCGTAGTTTGCAATTGAAGGGGAGAGTCTACGTAGGCTCCAGCATGTCTGACAAACTGTAAACATGATTATTGGATATGGACATTATTGCATTAGCATAGTTAATGTAACCTACCAGTGGTTCGACTCCTTTGATTTTTAATGAATACAGGTGTACACCGAGTGAGTATGAAACAGTAACTCATTGGAGAGTGAAGGTGGAATAACTTTACAAGACTATTTTGTGAGACTCTTAGTACCAGTAATACTGTTTTATAAGGTTAAGTAAGAACCTTCTTAATTAAACACATTTTTTGATGGTATGTTTTTATTTAGGCCTTCGTAATATGTTTTTTAAACATTCTTCTAAATCCATCAGTTTAAGTAGTGTCTAGCTAGTCAGTTGGTTACAGTTGGTTATTAAAAAACGTTCAGCTAGGGTGAGGCCCCTTTTTATTTATACAGTAATATCCCTTCTAGCAAAAAAAGCAACATTTCAATCAGACAACGTAATATACAATTTTATTATTTGTTTTGTTTTAGTTTTGTTTTTTTTTTTAAAGGATACTATCAACGTGGGTCACACATTAGTAGTATTATTGTTAACCCCTCCAGCTAAGCTTAACGCTTGTGTTAGGAGTGGGTTCACGTTTGCCCGCGCTTTTGCGGGCAGGCGCTAGGAGGGTTCCGGATGTCTTAATAAAAGCTGTTCCCGGATCCCTCCTATTTATGGCACACCGTGTGGTTTTAGTCGGTTCGATTCCGACACACCGCCCCACCGAAAACCCTGGTGAGGTGACGGCCCGAGGGGGACTCCAAAAGCACAAAAAAAAAAAAGTGGGGGTCCGACGCCTTAGCCATTACGCTATCACCGCCTTATAATATTGCTGTACATACGCAAAATCAAAATATTAAAATTAAATGAAAACCTTTTTTAAAGTTGCATGAAGATTTTATCATTGCATCGATTAAAAATAATACAATTTTGTTAGTAATTGACAACCAAACCCTTTTGTATCCAAACCATAGCGATAAAGTAAATGGATTTGACACTTTTGGGGAGGATAATGAGTCAAGTAATTAGTCGTCGCACGAGTTTAGCCGTTGGTTTATAAACACTGATAATGTATAATCGCCTATCGTATGTTTAGTTCAATAAAATATAGGTACACTACAAATTATCTGCACTAACATTATCTCAGCCACGAGACAACTGCTACTGAACAGACCTGTCCGAAAAATGTCTTTTATCAAATGCTTATTTTAAAATCAAATTAACGTAATTTTTTGACTTAGGTAATATTGTCTCTTTAAACGTTCTATATCACACTACGTTTTTTTATTAAAGCAGATGAATAGTTTCTGATATCAGTCCATTTTTTTTTTCACTTAACACATCTCACACACGGCCGTCTGATCCCAAACTAGGCAGAGCCTGTACTATGGGTAACCAGATTGCTGATAAACATACTTTTATATTTCTAAATACATACATATTATAGATAAATTCCACCCAGACACAGAACAAATGATCCTGCTCATCACACAATTATTTGTCCTGGGTGGGAATCGAACCCATGACCTCTGGATAAGCAGTCAGGGTCACTAACCACTAGACCAACAGGCCAGTCATTCAAACTATTCAACTTTTTAATGTTAGTATAGACACTACTTTCCTCGATAACGCAATTTCTTTAATACGAGATATTCGTGATAGAGCAACAAAATATTAAATTCGATTCATACAATGTGTTGTGTATAATCATCTGAATTATTTGGTTGTTTTGTCACGTTATAAAATGTGACATCTGAAGTGAAAAGTGGAATTATTGTTACTATTTAAAATCTTTAACTTTACACATTCCACATGCTTATATGAGAAACGGAGGGAAAAATACCTAGAAATTGAAACGGTCTTAATTTGTAAGCGGATAGTATTTTTCAAAAAATCTTTTTGTAACTGTATTCTAGAGTCATGCCTTTTCAGTGATTTAAGTCAGTGTTCCATTTTTACATACATCCTGTATGATATACAGTAAACATACGACAAAGTGCACGACAATGCCATCGGTATCATAACTTACGCTGCACAAAGTATAAATGTGTGGTTCGTGTTGTGTGCAGCTCCCATGTGCGAAAGAAGTTGTAAATAGGACAAAGGAAGTAAAGAATCTGACTTCACACTAATAAAGCATAAGTACACGTTATATTCTCTCCCCAAATATGGTCATGTAAGTCCATAATGTGTGAGATGCTACTGTTAATTATACGATTTTAATTCCGATTATAATTAAGTCATTGAATGTAGTAGCATTTATTTTTTTGTAGTTTTTATAGGTCCATGTGTCTAGGTTAAAAGTGAATGTGTCGTAAAGTATTTATCATAATTTTTTAAGGATCCTAATTAAAGGAGTGCATAGGTATATGGTACCTGCTCTAGCCGATGTTGGCTACAGCGGCTAGTGGACACCGCCGAGAGGTTCCATTCCTGTAAGGTCGTGACCCAATTTTTTTAAGATAATTTTTTCTTTTTTTTTTTTTGCTAAAGAGTTTTAGTAACTTGGGTGAATAGTTACTACTATTAGGGTAGTCAGTAGATCGTAACCACCAAATCGCAAGTCCGACGCCCTAGCCAATACGCTACCGCTGCTTTAAAAGCATTCAAATTGGTTTATTGATAAAATAATCGCATTGTATACAAAATGGAATCAATAAATAAATTAAACTTGCTTGAACTAAACCTGCAAGACTTATTTCATATCGCTTCTAGCAAGACGACATGTACGCACGATGTGTATTGGACATTCAATTAACGAGTCTCTACCAGACCGAGGGCTTTATAAATGAGATGTTTACCATAAATGAAACACATCACAGTAACAGTATTTTCACACTTGTTGTCAGTGTTCACGTTTGCTCACTAGTTTGATACGTAATATTATATTACGTTTGCTTTTGAAACTTCTGTAGAATTAACTATAGAGCCTTGAGCGATTTTTTTTTATTCCATTTTGCTGATAACGTTAATGTAATAATGAAAAAAAAATGCAGTTAAAAAATACAAGTAGGTAGATTTAGATGAAAAGTGGACCAGAAAAAAATGGAATGTACTGTTAGAACACATTCGAAATTTGAAATTATTTTTAAAATTATAGAGACTTGAACTGTAGGGATGTTTTTGCAAGTATCCTAATTCCTGTCATAAGTTCTAAATAACTGTCTATTGTAAAGTTAATGTGCTCATTTCAAAGCTACCAAAGCAAACGTTACTTTTATTTTAGTCTGTCTTCCACGTTATGATCCACGTAAATGAACTCGCGAAAAAAAGCATAAGTTATAAACATCTGGGATTAAACGCAATCAATTGTTAATTCGAGCTCTTTGTTGTACATTAAAATTAAGATTAAAAAACCGGGTAATTATTAGTTCAACGACAAAAATACTAAAAACGGATGAAATAATTCTTTAAGAAAACCGACTTCAAAAAAACTATTCTATAAAAGACTTATATGGTTTTCTCATGGATGCCATTGTCAGAACTATACCAAATTGAATTGGGACCACACGGGAAGCACCAGCTTTCAAATAAAAAAGCATCTTCAAAATCAGTTCACCCAGTCGAATGTTCTGAGGAAACAAAAAAGAAAAAAAAACTTACTGTCGAATTGAGAACCTCCTCCTTTTTTGAAGTCGGTTAAAAATAGAGCATAACTGCTTTGATTATAAATCGATTTAATAATTATTTTTGCCTCGAGTTCAATATAATTTCAAGGTGGTCTCATTTTAATATCATGGCAATTTGAATTTTGAAGATACACAGGGTACTCCACAGTGAAACACGAGGAGACGGGTTTAAAAAGATACTAGTGAAAACACAAATGGCACAGTTGCATAGCAATTGAATGGAAAGTCATCAGTTCGATTTAACGCAACTATTTGTCTCTGTGTGTATATCCATGGCGTACTTCCATTGAGACTTGTCTGATTGTCTTTTGATTGAGCTGTGAGCAGGGATTTTATTTCAATCAAGTATCTATCATCGTCATAAATCAAGATCATTTAAGTGCGATAACTAATATATACTTGCAAAATATAAACACACCCACGATAAATACAACTAAATACCTTTATTTCTCGTTGTGATGCGTTTAAAAATCTTATTAACATAATAAAACAACATAAAAGTCGTAAAACAATTGCGTGCATATTCTAGAATTTCTCGGAATACATTGCCGGCTGTAAGCATGAAATTAGTCACACAACAAAATAAGCAATGAAAATTGTTTAAGCCCTTGAAGCTATACGAGATCTAGTCGTAAAATTTCAACTTCGTCACTCTCGCTCTGATGGTGTAATTATTGTGTGCGAGCGAGATGCAGATATACATGCAACATTGTAAGCAAATGTCGATACCGGAATAAGAGATGGCAATGTGCACTATAATACGAATTATATTTCCTTAGGGTTGTCACCGATCGGAATTGTAATTTCAAGGCATTTTATAATTGATGGTCCAAATCGTCAATTCCTTATTATTAGTTTTGAAATAAATGCGTTTCAATTTTTTTAGGGTTTTGGAACTTAGGTTAACCATGGAGTCATATGTACTATATAAAATGAAAAAGTTTGTTTGATTGTTTAAATGGATTAATCTCCGGTTCTATCCGTACAATTAGGTTTTTGTGTTAGGAAGCTCGTTAATGGAAGAAAGCTTAAAGTTAAGATAATATCATCAACAGGAGGCAATTTTAGATAGACCTGCCGTTCTGTACGGATCTGAAAGTTGTCCCACAAAGAGAACGGTTGATAGACGCCTGCACGTAGCTGAAATGCGAATGTTAAAATGGATGTGTGGTGTGACTAGGATGGACAATGTGAGAAATGAATATATTAGAGGAAGCCTGAACGTAGCGCTAGTGGATGAATCGTTGAGGAGCATTGGGTTATTGGGTGTTATTATATGGTGAAGAGAGTTTTATGTATAGAAATTGACGAGTACAAGCGAAGAGGACGATCAAAGGAAAGGTGGATTTAGAAGATATGGCTAGAAAGGGAGTAAGCAGTGAAATGACTAATGATAGAGTAGAATGGAAGAATAAAACATTGCGCCGACCCCAAATAAAATTGGGACTAGGGTATGCAGATGATGATGATAAGGAGGTAAGTTTTAACCATACAAATAAACGCGTACAGTTATTCCCTAAAAATTTTGAATGTGCATTAAAAAAACTTAAAAAAAATTAAACTTTCGGTACTACGATTAATGAGGTTACAAAAAATATTATTATTTTATTATATTTCTCCATTAATATCATATCTTCCTTTAATACAAAGTAAAAAAAACTTTTTGTTAGAAATTTGAATGGCATATTTACTGAGAAAAGTCCTCATTACATCACGCTAAGATGGCGATTAGTTAGATATTATAGAAACACGATAAAAACACAAAATGCTAGCACGACTAGGAATTTGATTAATTAATCGAATTAAGCGTTCAATCGATACTTCACACAATCGCATCAATTATGTAAGGCCTTTGGTCACGTGAGGTGTTAAAAACGTCGTTAATTTATCATGAATGACCTTTTTACCGGTCGAAACCCCTACGAGTCTTCACACCGCTTAAAAGGCTACGCAGTACGCACCATACTTGTGCTTAGGGGACATTCATTAATTACGCCAGCTCAAAATGGGGGGAAGGGTCCCATAAAATCTTGTTTTAACTAAGAAACCAACTTGAAAATCTCACGTCACATTGAACAATATTCTTACACCTTAACTTTATAATTTTATTTGTTATTTTCATGAAAAGAAATTTAATCCTATAACATCTATAGGGAAATTTAACGCGACTAAATTTCACAAAATCTCACCAAGGGCCTCCCTCATTAAAAGGGGTCCAAATTAAAAGAAAAACAACTGACGTTATTAATGGATGCTTCCTTACAATGGCCAGGCGACCTGCTGAAGCTAAATCGTATAGGTACTATAAAAATAATCGGACGCTATAAAACTTCAATATAATAATAGTGCCAGTAGCGTAACGACTTAAACGGCGATGGTTTTAATGTCGGACACAATATCCTAACTAATATTATAACCGCGAAAGTCAATTTGTTTGTTTATTTGTTTGTTGGTTACGTTTTCACGCTCAACCTTAACTATTAAAACAAACACGTTGTCAAGGGTAGGTACAGTCAACACGAAAAAAGTACTGTTATTGAGGGATAGATAGATAGGACAAAAGCTAGTATTACATATAATGTGACTCTAGTTTTGGCACTGCGGTAAACTTAATTGGAGATTCTAATAGAATATTTTTCCTATTCGAACTAAGTTCCTTGTCGTAATTTTTACACGCTTTTATTACCTTTCCCTCCTCTGTTTATCCAGCCATTTTCTTAGCTTCACTTGTAACTATGTAAACAAATCTTGAAAGTCAATTTTAACCTACTTCTAATTCTCGTATCGAAATGAAACGTTGAATGTAAATGTAGTTTGGATGACAATACTATAATTTGGTATCTTTAAGATGATCTGAAAGTAGTAGGAAAGTAACGGTAAGCTGTTGTCACGGGTTGATTAATAATTTTTTCTAAACATGTAAAATTACAAAAAAAAAGTAATAATCTAGATATTATTATTTAATACAAAAATCAACACGTGTTCAGCAATTTTCATTACTGACTGTACCTTAGAAGACTTACAGAGTCAACACCATTTAAAGCATTCTACAATCTTAATCCGACATTAAGATATTTGTGTCAAGATAAAGATAAACGGTTTGCCTTAAATAACGTTGTTCGAGTCGTTCACGACGACGATATCTTTATAACCTGATGAAGGTTCCATAATCGAGTTTGATAAACTAGTATTGGCTTTTTGTAATAACGACTTTGCTCGTTGCATCAGCAGATCATCTCTTCAATGTGGTCAGTTGTTTTTTAAAATGTCGTTAATACTCACTAGTAGTGAGGACTTACGACATTTTAATACTTACTAATAGTCACAAAAAAAGTGTGTGTGCAATTCACACACGTCAGAAATGAAACTTCAGAAAAGTAGGCTACAAAAGAATGAAAAATAAAATCAACACAAATAATTTACTAATGTTAATAAATTTAATTTTAGATAATTTATATAAAAGTTATCGGTCAAATTAACACAGATGAACCAACGAATTTTTAATACGCAAATACACAAAAATTACACCACGTTGACATTGATGCATTTTCTGAAGGCTTTGTAGTACGCAGGCGCAAAGACAAAGATTATAAGAAACATTATCTACTTGTATTCTATCTCATTCTCTCGCAGGCTAAATCCTATTTATGAATAGATTTGTCTCTTTTTAGTGTGAGTTTTTCGTTTCATCGAATTTCAAATCACAACGATTCTAAAGAAAAAAACCACAGTTGTTTCAGAAATACCTGAAAATTTAGCCCTGATTTTTGCGAAAGGTTCAAAGTTAAAGTTTAGAAGTTTAAATTTGAAACTTTCCAAACAGAGTTGACAACTTTTAGGACCTGTTACATTTTCAACAAAAAACAATTTGAAACTTAGTTACCCATTACTAATAAATCTTGTACCACAATCTTGATAAGTAAAACATTGTATGATCGCCTAACTTAAAGACTACCATGCATGTGTAGGCGTACGAGGTCTATTTTCGATAGTTCTTTAAAAAAAATTATGGTAAACGTAGCTTTAAACCTACTTCATAAAAAAAAAACAGTCAGTCGTAGGACTGCACGTCAGAAGTGAAAACATAACTTCACAATGTATTTGCATATACATACACACACACACACATCTATATATTTATAATTAGGTTAAAAATAAAAAGTAGGTAATAACATATCTAAATGTATACATAGGATACACTAGAAGTTCTGCGCTCCTGGCCGCTCATAAATGTTTGAACTTCGAATGTTATATTTTTTTTTAATATAAGAAACTCTGCTCCTTCTTACGAATTTTCGATCAGATCACGTGTCCTGACTCGAGTTTAACATTTTTTACCCATCCCAAAAAGTACACAACCCCGCTAAAGAAGTTTTCACTTCAAAAAAACTAAATTATTATCAATTTCCTGAAGAAAAATACTGCTTTTAACTAGTAGTAGAAGTATATTGTATACTATTTATTCTGCGCCCTCTCATGTCGTATGTATGTATGTATGAAATGTCTTACCCACACTATGACACGCTACGATAACCGTTTTACGAATTTAAATAATAAATTAATAATAGCAAATAAAACAACCTGTAGTTAGAAAAAGTATAGCTTTCATTCACAGAACAAACCTTGGTATTAAATCAACGAGAAACAATTAAAGGTATCTGCAACACGCGACGTCCATCGACACGCTAATCGTTGTGTGAATACAAATCCATCGCAAGAATCTAAGAGCGCCGTACAAAATAAATGAATCGTTGAAATACACGTGGAAAGGCAATTAATACATCATTGCCACGGTAATTCTATCCATACAGTAATGTATCTTCATACAAACGGTCGGATCGCGAGACACGCCTACACGCCTTGCGTTCGGTTGTAACTCAGTTCGCAAACAGTTCGCGATTGCTCCGCAGGGACGAACAAACGGTGTGATCGTTTTTTAAGTAGTAAGCGTGCAATTTGTGTATTTCATTGAAATAAATACAAATACTTAAGTTTTTAATATGGCAATTACAAATTATAGAGTATATTGTGCTGTTTTTGGTTGCTTGAATTCTTCAAACACGCACCCAGAGATAACATTTTTTAAATTACCTGGAAACTAAGAAAGGTAAGACTATAAAAGAATTTTTATGTACCTACTAGTACATAATTTGTTTCTTTTTTAATAGGTAGGTATTTCGCTTTTTCCACCTGGAGTAAAATACCTGGATTAATAAATAAAAAAGTAGATAGGGTGACAAAAGTGACACACGAGTGGGTAAGTACCCACACTCGCGTTAAAAAAAAACTAGTAGGTTGTTCCTAGGGTAAGTTATCTATTTACTTATGTTTTTAGCTACATACATATATTATTGAATTAGACGAAATATCATTGTGAAATGATTATGAAAGTAAAAAATGGTAGGTATCTACCTAGCAAGATTTACACTTTCTTTTTTATGCTATAGGGGGCAAACGAGCAGACGGGTCTTATGATAGTAAAGGGGAGAGAGTTGGAGGGGGGGAAGAGAGGAAGGACGAGGAGTAGAGGAGTAGGAGAGGAATAAGGGAGAGGGAAGGGTTAGGGCCTCCGGTAATCTCACTCACACGGTGAACCTACATACTACCTACTCAAGGTTGGTGTTGAAGTTTGTAAGGATTGGAGTTTGGTAACCTTCGGCGAAAGCAGTTTATTTTAACACCCAGAATAAAGGGAACTCTATTTATATTTATAAAAATTAATTATAATAGTTACAATCACAAAACTAGAAAGAAACTCAACTCAACTCAACATCTACCTAGATGAAATTATGGGCAGCCCTATCGTCGTCGTCGTCGTCTGTCGTGTTTACGTACCGTCCAGCTGTATGTAATTATATCAAGGAAAGGGCCGACTCACAATACTGTATATACTTATACTGTGTCATTGCTGAAGTGTTACGTCGCAAAATTCTCGTCTTTGTTTGTAAAAATTAATTGCATGTAAAAAAATCATGACAACTTTTTATAATTGTTTGGCTGACTGTCTCATTGCTGTTATTTATTGACTAGAAAAGAGGTGAAAGGTTCTATTGGTAGTCATTTTTGTCCGCGGCTATACCGACGTTAATGTAGATTTTGTTTATCAGTAGATCGAGTTGTTATGTGCGGACGACCGTCAAAAAGTATTTTTTCTAAACAGAACTAGGGAACAGTATTTTTTTTTTTCAGCCTCACGTCCTTTTCTGTGCGTATCCGTGATAACATGTATGCAACATTGCATGATGAGGAGTGAAAGCGTAACAAACAAACTCACAATTAGTTAGCATTACATTAGCTGGAGACCTGGATTGACGTATAGACTACTTTTTATCCCGATATTCCCACGGGATCGGGACTTACGCGGGTGAAACCGCGGGGCACTACTAGTACTAACTAATTGTGAGTTTGTTTGTTTGTTACACTTTCACTCCTCATCATGAAATTTTTTGACTTTTTTTAGCTTTGCTCAGTAGCTTTTTGTAAAATCGTCTTTTTTTTTTTGTAAAATTGCGTTTTTACAGGAAACACAACTATGCAGTTGAACTAAAAATGCAAAACTGTATCTGTATATAAAATTTTATCAAAATCGTTAGAGCCGTTGTCGAGATACCTACCCGAAATATAAATACATACATAAATAAATACATACATACAAGAATTGCTCGCTTAAAGTTATAAGATGAAGCAAAAAACATAGAAAAATGGATACAAATATTGGCATACAGTTAACATTCACACCGAGCGCCCGCAATACTCAGTGTTTCATGCACCATCTATCTCTCGAACTAATTAGTTATAAGAAAATAACAAAACGTTATTATAAGAAATAGTTATTGTGATTTCTGAGTTGTAGAACTAACAATATGTTTTTAGGTAATAAATACCTTATTTTGATTCATATAAATACAAAACACAGATTTTTTTGTTGCAATTTGTGTATGATTGGAAGTAAAATCATCGAAAAACTAGATAGCTAGATTCTCTTCCATTTCTTCTCTTCTTTGGTTTGATGATAGAATTATAGATTTATTGAATATGGTAAATCCATTTTGTTTAATGAAATATGATATAAGGGACGAGGGAAATTGAATAGGTTCACATAAACCCATCAGTTCTCCCAAATAACTCAGCCTTTCAAGAGACATTTCACTGGTACAAATCATTTCTTGACGAAATAAATCTAACGTAAAACATAGAAAGAAAGAAAGAAAGAAAGAAATAAAGAAAGAAAGAAAGAAAAACATTTATTTAGACATGTAAATAAATATACATAAACCTATCTACATTTAATAATACAGTCTTGGTTCATTTGCAACTCTTGACATGGAGACATGACCTGAAGACACGTGTACAATTATATCTTCGCTTATCTGTGCAGTATACAACATAATTATTATCTGTGCAGTATAAAACATATTAACAATCTGACGTTTTACTGACCGACCTCAGATAAACTATTACACTAACTTAACCTCCTATTACTGTGTATGTGTTGGAAATTACTTATTATACTTCATTTAAACAATTGGAGTAATATTAAAACAGATGACAGAAACAGTTTAATTGATTTACAAGATTAATTTAAAATAAAAAAAAACACCTACGCCAAAAAATACTTAGTTTAAGGAACAACCCTTAAAAAGTAGTAATCATACGCCAAAATCCGCCATCATTTTGGAAAAGAGCTGATACTCTTACACTGTTCGACCGATATTAACCAAACATAGCTGAGAACCACCGCAAGGAAACTGGCTTTCAAATGCAAAAAAACGCATCGAAATCGGTCTATTCATTTGAGAGCTACGATGCCACAGACACCCTTCTTTTTGCGTCGGGGGTTAAAAAGGACAATAGACAAGGAGTGAAGAGCATCTTTATTTTCTCAAAGAAAAAAATTGCTATATAGCTCTTTTCTTTTCTTTAAGATCTTATGGATGTGTGAAAAAATAAGGACGTACGTGACCGAGGTTCAAAACGAAGTGTGCGTGCGTTAAAACACCAAAAGCTACAAAACATCGACTAAACGCAGTTTATCGTAAATCAGTCGCAGTCACGAGCAGTCAATTGAAGTACAGAAATAATTTCCACGTCCGTTTAGATACTACTTAGATACTACTACGACGAAGTGTTCCGATTTTCGTCAAGTATCGCAATTCATTTGAGCAGAACCGTATTTGCTTACTAAACAAGTGTTCTTGATATTTCATTAACAAGAATTGCCATCAGTAAGTCTTTAAAAACTTTTTTAAATCAAAAGTAAATATAAATTTCTAATTAAACTTAACAACGTTGCTGCGAATATGCTCCATATAAAACAATAGAGCATTAACTTTTTCTTATCGTGTGGGTAGATTTCTCTATTACCACTTTAATAGATAACATTATATAATACTAGCAGCGCCCCGCGGTTTCACCCGCGTAAGTCCCGATCCCGTGGGAATATCGGGATAAAAAGTAGCCTATGCGTTAATCCAGGTCTCCAGCTATCTACATACCAAGTTTCATCGCAATCGGTTCAGTGGTTTTTGCGTGAAAGAGTAACAAACATCCATTCATCCATACATCCATCCATCCAGACTTTCACATTTATAATATTAGTGGGATTTATTACAAAGAGAAAAAATTTGTTTGTTTTTAATCGATAAACTACTGAACCGAGTTTAACATTTCCTACACTAAAGCTACATTATCCAAAAGTAACGTAATCGTACTAAAATAAATACAAAAGTTTCGATGGACGGATGTTTGTTACTCAATCACGCCAGAACGGCTGAAAGGGTCTGGATGAAATTGTGCACAGAAATAGATTATATTCTGAAAATGAAATCCACACGAACGAAGTCGTGGGCTACAGCTAGTTATGCTATATTTAATTATGGTAATGGCATAGGCAAACGCGAGCGAAACCGCGAACACAGCTATTAGATAATATAGTCATATTTAGAAATTGTTAGAGGTAAAGTAAACCTGGCCTGAGACGTGTTCCTCTCTGATCTGATCACGGTGATGATCAAGAGACGGTCTAAATCTGCAAGTATTCCGGGTCCTCGGCAATAGACCGTGTGACGAAACACCGAGTAGTTTTAGCCGATCCGATTCCTACATACCAATTTAACGTTAGCCTCAGTGCAGTTGAGCTAGAGCAAATGAAAATAAGGTAGCCAGTACCTACAGTACAATTTTGTAAGCGACCTACCGCAGTCAGAAAACAGCGCTGGACACGCAAATATTCTATTTTGTATAGATATTTCTAACATAGGGGATACGGGCAATCTGTTTTGCGGTTATAAAAAACCAGCCAACAGAAATTATAATTTACTTCATTGTTGCTACGAGGTATTCTATTGGGAGATACGCCATTTTACGTCGTTTTACGATGCCTAACGTAATTGAAATCGCTTCAATGGTTTTATTACTTAGGCTTGCTGTTCAACCCACTGTGTGTTTACCTTAACAGTGGTTTGAAGGTGTGGCTTAGTTTGCAAAAAGTTGTAGTATTCTGTAGTGATAATAATAATAACTTCACACATCTCACACACCGCCGTGTGGTCCCAAACTAGGCAGAGTCTATATTATGGTTACCAGACCAGTGATAAATATGTGCTGTAAAATGATAATTTTAATTTGTTTCAGTACAAGTATGCGCATTATTTGATGATTTAGCTACATTTTATAAACGTTTAGTACCTAATAATAATCCAAAGTTTTTTTTTAAGAAAAATGAAAATCTATTGATACGGTTTTTGGATAAACTCAAGACTAATGATTCGAACAATGGATAAGCGTAAATCCTTATTTGTTTAGTTCGTTGGAATTTTTTTACAAACTGTAAAAAAACGGGAAGAACGCCGGGAAGTCGGCAAATTCGGACAAACTGCGAACATCACAAATTAATTACAATTTGAACAAGAGAACGCCTTTCGGTCAGGCAATTACACATGGTACTACACGAAGCACTTCCTAAAATGAAAGCGTCCTAATGGAAAAACTATCCAGCCAAATCAGTTCCCCAACCATCCAGATCGTCATTATCGCAGTCGTATTACAGTTCATGAGAAGGTAAACTGTGAAGGATATTAAGGACATCCCGGGTTGTTACAGTATCACCAGTACATGAACATAATTCTGATCAATGAGATTTAATTGAAGACTTTAGAGATTTATTAATCTATAATCTATATTTTGTTAATGAAAAAATCAGCATCGAAGCATCGAATATAAATCGAAGATGTGTGCGACACACATTATACAACTTCGATTTATATAGGTATGCTTCATAAGTCATAACACATTGAGAACTGATCGAACAATCTTCATTTCTTATACCTTTGGCTGGGTTCTTCAAAGACGTGTATTTCTTAAGGAGTAAAGACTACCTTTTTTATTAAAATTTGTACAAAATTCAAAAAGTTTTAATCGTCTCTTTTCGCTTGAGCGCAGAAGTTATAACAGTCAGGACAATTTCACACAAAATAACTATTCTCAAACGATGCTAGAACCTTGCAATCGCGTCGAGGTTGAACAACAACTCTTTACACAACATACCAACTCTAAATAAAACAATTAAAGCTGGTATACGGCCGCCACAGACATTTTATAGACACCAACAAACGTTAACAAGTGCCCGCCAACCCACCATCTACATCTATAACATAATTGCAAATTTTTTATTGTCCTTTCTCGGTATACAGACATAAATATAAAATTTGCCTACACGCCACTCATTACTGTTGGCCCCTTTACAACGCAAGCCATTAAAGATTTCCATTTAACGTTTTTACAATCCCTAATTGTAGATTATAAAACAGTAAATGTTAGGAGCTGGAGCCTTTGCTTCCACGGATAAGTGTGAATACTGCCCACTCGCATATAACTAAATGTGGTTTTGTGTTTTGTGAAATTGTATCACATTATTTAAAAAGGCAATCAAGATACATTAGGTTACGGGAAATTTTTCATTCACAAATGATTCGACGAATACGTGACATTGAAAGTTTTGCGTAACTCATTAATAAAACAATTTACATGTAAAGTAATATATGTATTGCTTTTCGAAGTATTCTCCATTACATTTTAAACACTTTTTCATTCGGTCAAACCATTTTTGAAAATATGAGGTTCATTGGTCTAAGGACATGTTTTTCACGTGCTAGTTTTTCGCTATCACGGCCTCTTCCGGCCCCGTAAATGTCATTTCTCTCTACAAATTTTTAATTTTTGGGAAAATAAAAAAATCGCGCATGGTGCCAGGTTGAATCTCCTCATAGGTGATACGCCGGTTTTTTTCAATTACTTGCCTGACAGTAGCTAAATTTTCCTTAGTGATCGCATTTAAGGGCCCACCCTTCACGAATTTTATCATGGAGAGAAACACGGCCACGATCAAATTCTGCCTACCAACGCCTTACGATGCTCAAATGAGGTGCTTCGCTCCCAAAAGCATTTTGGAGACGAGCAGTGCAGTCTTGCTCAGTCAGAGAACTTTTTAAATCATAAAATTTCATTGCCCTAAAATCTCTTCGCGTTAATTCCATTTTTGCTACGGACGACGAACTTCAACTTGTAATAAAAAACACGCGATTTCCCGCCAATATTTTTTAAATCAATGATTGAGTTTCTTACGTTAAAAAATATAAAATTCGAAATTCAAAAAATTATGAGCGGCCAGAAGCACAGAACTTTCAGTGTGCCATAAGTATTGTTGTTCCAAAAGCTGTCTCCAATCTATTCTTTCAAACCCTTTTCGATCGAAATCTAGTATTCCTATTATCCTTAAAATTAGGGATCTTCTATTTCAATGTCAGAGGCTGAACATAAACGTTGTCTTGGCCTGGATTCCTGGTCACTCAGGGATTTCAGGAAATGAAACTGCAGATTCATGTGCTAAAAACGCTATCTATACGGGTTCTCTTGACCATTCGAAAATATACTCTTATGACATTTGTTCATCCTTAAAATTGCAGCTGCTTGACTCTTGGTCTAGGATTTGGCTAGTGTCAAAAACTATAAGAGGCAAATTTTATGGTGAAATACAACCAGAAATTCCACATAAACCCTGGTTTGCCAAATTCACAAAATTAAATAAAAGGACTGTCTCTACAATTTGTCGGTTAAGACTAAATCATTCATGCACTCCAGTATTTTTATCAAAACTTAGAATAAGGGATAGCTCCATTTGCGAATGTGGCCTTGATGAGGGAAATGCGGACCATATATTTTTTAGCTGTCCTAAGACAAGGTTCCCTATTTATGATGTTATTCCTCCCCATATTCCCCGCCCCACGTCCCTTAAATTGATCCTATCACTTGTCTTCACCCCTTTTGTATATATATTAGGCAAGTATATTAATGTAAATAAGATTAAGTTGTAATTTTGTGATCATAACATAATTCAATATTTATTTTTATTTATTTTATACTATGTATTAATTTCTATGTTTTCAAATGATTGGCTCTTTTATTCATGCTTAATTATGCCTGTAGAAGTTTAGAATTCACGATTATTTATAGTCTCTACATCTCTACAATATTTTTTTTTGGCTCTACCACAGCTCTATATAAAATCCTTTGACAGTTTGTCCTCCGTATACCTACTTGACATTGGCAAAATTGTGGTAACTCCACAAAGCCACAAACCAAAAGTTGAAGTTGAAGTATTGTTGTGATAATTGTTTTTTGTAAATGTCAGCCAAATGCGACGGATTCGAAGGATAGTGTTAACAAAACTTTTTCTATGTTATGTATGATATGTGAGGTAATTGTTGCAAATTGTTGCAGATAGCAAATTATTTAGTCTACACAGCTAGTAAATTACCATCATAAATTCTTAAGCTTTTACTACAACTTCCGTAGTAACTACTCAGTATTCTGTGCTACAACTAAATATATATATGTATATAAAACGGCTGGACCGATTTCCCTAATAATTTTTTTGTGTTCGTTATTGTCAGGAGAAAGATTTAAAAAAATAATAATAAACTTACGAAAGAAAAAAATAAGAAAGTTGCGCGGAAAATTATAAAATTTAAGAAAACTTAACGAGCTAGTAAAAAATAAAAAATCATTACGAGTATTCTTTTAAGTTCGATGATTCTGTGAGGAGTGAATGAGATACATGTCGGTAATATGTAGTGGGTGGCTAATGGTCTGCAACCCCTCGGTAACAAGCACGACCAACATCTCAGCCTTTACATTTACGCCGATTGTAAATTTTGTAAAATTGTTACACTTGTAAAACTGTTACGCTTTTAAAATTGATACGCTTGTATTGCTACTCTTATTTATAAAAAGTTCAAGGAAATCAGTTACTGTTTTGAAAATAATAATATTATAAACCTACTTGTTAGAACTCACAATAAAATTAAAAATAACGAGTTTCATGCTTAATTTAATTTAATAATTTAATTAAATAAACTACCCTAGCAGAAGCAGGCCTGAGATGATGGCGCGATGTGTTCCACGCGCACCTCTGATGGAAGGGGGGCAAGGCCCCCCGCATGTTTTGGTGTGGCTGAACCCCGAATCCCTTGCAATAGACCCATTTATGTCGGAACACCATGTTGTTTTAGTCGGTTCGATTCCGACATACCACTTCACCGACAACCCCGGTGAGGTGATGACCGACGTGGGAGTTTCCACACGATATAAAAAAAAGCTATCGCCGTAAACGATGTTAAATGTATTTATTTACATTAAAAATTTTCATATAATTTTCATCACACTTATCATTCAAATGGTTCATCTTTGCATAAAACAAATTATGGATTACTAGCAATAACCAACAGCCTATATAAAATATACAAAAAGATATGCCTACCGGTTCAACTTCAAAATGAACTATTGGATAGGTGAAGTTCCTTTTATCGATAATATTATGTCGATAAAAATAATATTATAATTAGATAGAATAAAATACGATAGAATACATCTAGACATGTAAATCTAAGTAATTATTGCACAATGGCATTTTTTTAATTCTTATAAAAAAAAGTTATTAATATCGTCAAATCAAATGGTAGATGGAAATAGAGAACGAAAAAGTAATCCGAGCTCCGATGAATTTCTATTTGACCTTGTAAGAAAACCAGACATCGTTATAGCGCGGTACTAATACTTTGTAGTACAATATAAAACTACAATCGGCAATGATCATAAACAAATAACATAGCCTAATAAAGCAAAATGTAATCCATCTTCATTTCTCCAACATTTTGACGTAATAAAGGAACTGTCGCATAGCAAATTTTCTCATTTAAGTAGTAATTTATATTATGCACTAACATAAAATATACTACTACTTATGATACATTTTAGAACTTAACTAATTGGCGTGTTCAGTTTAGAACACGCTTTAACTTCGTTATCATTATCTTGTTTTGTGTGAAACGTCTTCAAGTGAAAATACAGAAACACTTTAAATGTAAAATTAAATATAAACGAGAGTTGCCTTTCCTAAAGCTTTGGTTTATTAATTTAAGGACGCATTCAAACATTTTATCCATTTTACTTACACATACCTCTTTCTAATATTGATTTTGGAACCAATAAGCTGCTTTATTTAATGTATTATCACGAAATTGGTAAAACAAAGACAAGTTATAAGACAAATACGGGTATATCTTATATTTTATGCTCTTAGTTGTGTATCATTATATTTAAGTCATTGTGCTATTGGTATATTAAAATGAGCAACTTAAAGTGAATGCACCCTTAAATCTTATAACAAGTCAAAAGCTACATGACAAAATAGGAAAATTAAGAATAACAGAAAACAACTCACCCATACACCGTAGGTAGCAGCCATAATGTACGTTCACCATCGCAACACAGCATCGCACAGCATGCGTCCACACAAAACACGGCACTTGTAAAACAAAGTATCATTCGCAAAATAACTTCATCGACGATGATAGTACACCACTTATATTAGTATTATTAATTTCCAGCATTTTCCTACAAAAAGAAAAATAAAATAATATCGACACTGGCACAACACTATGATGGGGAAATTCGAATGTCACTGGTTAAATTTCGAATTTGGCCACCTTCGTCCGGTCACTGCAAAGTTGAAATCACGACTGGTTAATAGCAATACTCCATACATTTAATTGTGATGACTTGCCCACTTATCGTTGCAACAAATTTGTAGTGTGACATGTGTGCGTAAGTGTAAACGAAACTGAATTTGTAATGAAATACAATGTATCTATTATGCGTGTAATATATTAATACGAATGGCGGCACATTTGTATACAAATTAAAAATGAATAACAAACCTGCGAATAATTTAAATGTAAAAGTAATGGAACTGATACCAACTTCTCTCTGTATTATTTGAATCCTAGAAATATGATTTTCCAAATTTCTGTTTTACGTGAATTTGCTCCAAAAGAAAGATCTTGTCTTAAAATACAAAAGAATTGTATTTCTTATTCAAATGTAAAGCACGCTTTATTTCTAGACTATTGTGAATTTTATAAGCTGTATTATCGGGTATTATTACCGTATTTTAGTGTACAAATACTATTGGTTTTGTTTCTTTAACTTATTTGACGAGCTTGTTCGTGTCTAAAAAAATTCAGACCTTTTCAGGATAGCAAGTTATTACACAGAATAGTTTTTTGAAACATTTTATGAAACTATGAAAAGAGTGATACGCGAACGATACATTCGTAACTATATAATTATAAATATTATTATAACGGCTCTTCATGTGCTTACATGTATTTTAAAATATCTAGTGTAGTACTTTCATCATCACCATCATCACCTCAGATATAAGATTGGGATTAAAAAAATCAAACCTCAGGCAGGACTTGGATCACTGTTAATACTATAGAAATACTATTTTTAACAATGGCGACATCGAGGTCGACATTTTCTTTGAGTTTTATTATCACTTTAATAGAAAAGTACGTTAATTAAATTTTATACTTATTAAATAATAAACTTTTGTTTTATGTTTACTCAAACTTTGAAAATATAAATAGATAAAATGCAATAAATAATTTTATTCGACATTATATTTATCGATTAAACAGACATACAAGGACAAGGTCCCCTCACTAAGTTACGGACACCGTCACAATGAACAATCTGCCTCGCGCCATTTGTGCAAAGTATTCGCAACAAATTTAATAAATTCACAAACTATTATTACACTTGTCATTGGATAATACCTCAAATATGGTTGTTATCGGCAATTACTAATGAAATAAATGCCCTACTGACGTTTCAATAGCAAACGGCTAAGGCTCAGGATGGGCCACGAAAACGACGTACATTTTTTTTTCTTTGTACACACAACAATATAAATGAAACGTAAACTGAAGCGAGCTGTTCCGAGTTTGAATCTCTTCGTAAGAATTGACTGTCTAATTAAAGAAAAATTTTCAACAAAATAAACCGACTTCAACTAAATAAATACCTAATTTATCAAATACTAAAACCTCTCTGAAAATAAGAAAAATACATAAGTAAAACAATCATAAAAATTGGTAGATTACTTTTGAAGAGAATCGCGAAGATAGAAACATACCCTCCTTTTTTGATGAATGAAAAAAGATAATATCAAGAAAAACAGCCCGTTAAAATATTGCCACCGAATCAGTTCATCGCTGAATACGAGCTGCACGATGAATGACATTTCCTTTTTTAACTGCAGTTCATCGGCTAAACGATTTATGCCGCGTTCCTATAATCAAGAAACTATTCGTTTTGATTACGGACGGTAAAACTTCGTTCAATTTTCAAAGAAAATTTTACCGTTCGTTAGCAAAATGAATCGTTTCTTGATTATAGGAACGCGGCGTTAGACATCAGAACAAAAGGTACTAACCACGAAGCAGATACGCTCCGTGGTAGTAACTGACCGTACAATCTAGTAATTAGTCAAATCTATTCACGTCAATACTTCGTCCCTTTTCAAAAGTCAACGGCATGTTTCAAGTGTTCTTCGATGATATTTATACACACCGCGAAATGCTTCTAATTAGACGTCCTCGCAATTAATCGTTTGGATAAATAATTTTCTATAACTATTCAAATATTCATATTGTATTATATATATATATATAAAAGTTCGCATCTGTAAAAATTAATTTCGATACGAACGAAGTACATTTGAGCATAAATTATGTATTTTTCTTTTTACTTTTTTGGTTTAGGTACTTTCACTATAGCACACAAAGCTTGGCAACAACGTGGGCTTATTTAGATCGAAGTAGCTATTTATGAAAAGCAGTACGTGACGATAAGAAGTTTTTGTTAAACGGAACAAATAGCGGAACAAAACGTCTCTTTGTTCTGACAGTAGAAAGTAAACTTTTACATTAGTATTATTAAATAGAGATTCCAAAGACACCAAAACAATTTTTTTTAATAGTTTTGACATATTATGTACAAAAAATACTTATCTGTTACATTACACTACGCCTACGCGAATTTAGTAAAACTGCAGGACAACAAAATAATATAAATTCGGAGTGTTTTAGTTCATTATTAATAATTTTTGACATTTAGCTCTAAACGAATTAATTAACGAACAAAATAAAGCAAGATGTAGTTTGCTATCGCCTTTTTAATGGCCATGAGTTTTTTGTTCTGGATCAATGTGCAGTAACTCAATTAGTGTAGATACTATTATGGTAATTTACTTACTCTTTAACGTTGGAACTATTAATTATTAATTCTATTACGTTAGTTGCCTGTCAAGTCAAATGTTGTTGTTACTCTTTATTAAATGTCAAAACATAACGTTCTATATAAATTTGCATTAAATTAAGTTTAAAAAATATCTCATTAACAAATATTTTTACACGATTGTTGAGTTTTTGAATGATGATGATAATAATATACTTTGAAAGTGACATTTATATACTATCTATAATTAATTTATTATTATTACTTGACCACTTAATTATTGTTATTATAATTTGTTGATATTTGACCAATAAATTTAATTGTTATTAATTTATGCATTGCATGTTGTGAAGGTATCCGCTCCTGACGAAAATTTTTTGCACGCCTACCAGGTAGAATATATTGTCCAACCCTGTAGTAATAAATGATTATTATTATTATTATAAATAGAAATTTTGACGTCATACTTGGCTATTGTCAAATCATTTTCTGTTAATATTTGGGTTTACATTTATTGGGTATAAAACAACCGAACACTGTTGTCGACTCGACATATTTCATCCTAAGGAAATTAGTTGTAATAATCTTCAGTGTATCTGTAGTCACCGTACGGACCGGGTGCATTCGCTAATAATTACCATTATATATAACAATTAGATTATATTAATAACTACTTATGATACTTTGTAACACTTTTAATAAATACTTTAAAACAATAAACTTTTAATACTTTAACACCGCGGAAATCTTGCACCCCAAACAACATTTAAAAATGATAACAAACTTGAATAACGACACAAAAGTTTCAAATTCTGATATAAGACTTAATTTTATGAAGACTATGAAATAATTTATTTTAAACATAGCCAACTACCCAATTTAGTTTGACTTTACTATTAATATCTTCAACAATATGGCCGTTGACTATCAACGCAAATTAATTTCTCTTTATTAAATTTCGGTTGGGTTAGAAGAAACTTGTATGAAATAACGGTTTGTGACGGATATACTCGTACTTAGCAGTTTTCAAACTAATTATTTTATTGTTTGGTTTAATTATTAAAAAATAACAACAAATGTGAAAATAGTAACGAATATATTTTTTAAAAGCCTACATATTATTTTAATATCTTTTCTTTGTTAAAGAATACTATCAACGTGGGTTAAACATTACTAGTATTCTTGTTAACCCCTCTAGCTAAGCTAAAATGCTTAAGTGTTAAGAGCGGGTTAACGTCGGTAGTGCACTGGGTGAGGTTCAAACCCGCAACCACTTGACCGCAAGTCCGACGCCTTGGCAATGGCCATCGGTAGGTACGTTACCGCCGCTTATAAACTGACATTTTCAGTGTTCATGAGGACTATTTAATATTTTTTTTAACATTACTTAAAGTTAAACGTCGAAGGAAAAAACATTTAAAAAAAGAAAAAAGGTTAGGTAAACGTACTACTGGCTGTTTTGTCTTTATCTATTTATGAACAGAGGTAGAACTCCTTTGATTTTATTATAACTTTTATATCTAACTATGTAGAGCCAGATCAATCCGTTCGTGCCAATTTAAAATTAGTTCCCACTGAGCACTGGGTGTAATTAATTGCAATCTGAACAATACAATCTGTACCTAACTGATTAGAGTTCTCGTGTTTTTTTCTTTTTTAATTGGCAATAATGTTACATGTGTCTCACCCGGGTTAAAACCCACGACTGGGTAAACACCCGGATGATTACCCATCTCTAGAGATGGGTATTCACCCGGGTTAAAACCGACAACTGGGTAAAAACCCGGGTGTTTACCCATCTCTACATGTGTCATCGCTTTTTATTCCTTTTATGTATATCCTTTTTTTTTACATAATTGTGTCAAATTATTTGTAAATTTGAAAGGCGCGAGGCATAATCATTGTATAGGCAACGTTTAGTAGACCCAAAAAAATAATACAATTTTACGCACATACAAATAATATTGTAAATCTGTTTATTTGTGTGTAAATTATTGTTTCACAATGAAGGTACATTTAAGTCTTGCGAATTGCATGCCGCCGGCCTCTTGTCAATCTCACGTTTCACAATGCGCGCCGCGCAATTCAAATTGATTTTAATCAACCACAATTTTATTACTTAATTCCATTAATAAATGCAAAACAAGGTGCATTGAATTGAATATCGACGAATCTAAGTCAAATACTATATACGATTACCTGTTTTATAGCTAATAGTATGGGCGATATTTTCAAACCGTGTATTCTTTTTGTGACACCTCGCTGACATTATTATAATCTATGGCCTTGTCTTGTCACTTGCTTTGCTTGACTATGATTTGTCTTTTTCTTACTTTAATTACCAAAAGATAATCATTATTTTGATTTTACTGTGTATTTTATAAAAAAAACAAAAGCAAAAACAAATTCAGTTTCGTGTTATTTTCAGTTTTATAGATTGTGTTTGGCGTGCCTAACGAGATATAGTTTTGTTTAGTGTTTGAAGAGATATAATTTTCTTTAGCGTGTGTAAGTTATTTAAAAATGATGGAAATATCGAATTACATAATTTTTTTTTTTAAGTAAAAAAGGCAAACGAGTGTAAAGAAGTTTTAGTTCATCACACGTGTACTGAAATACCGTTAAAACAACATTAGAAATTGTATTAAAAACATTAACAGTTCTAAAAGGGATGAGAAATATTGTGTATACGTATTATCCTGTTTATTATTTATATTATTCGTAATACACCACTTTCATTTTACAATATTTTTGTGGACAAATTTGGACCTTACATAAATGCATTCTAAAGGTCAAAATCTTTTAAAGTAATTGACATTTATTTTTAATTTCTTCTAGCTTCGAATTTGGAATAAATTCAAAATAAATGTAATATTCAAACAACAAATTCACATTAACCATGACTTTAGTTGTCATTGTGATTTATTTAGAATAGATCGAACAATTAGTCTCTTGACGTCTGTCAACGATATAATGAAATTGTATATATTATTATCTCGTCTTTACTATTCTCGGCACGACGAAAATGATTTTGTTCAAAACGCATAAGACTTGTAATTTCGTACTTAAGGTTTTTATCTGTTTTTTTCCCACGTGTTCGTTAGTCACCACGATATTTTTACCTACATATATATGTAAGTATCACGAATTTAGTCGCACGCGCGCACTATGTACTTTGCAGCAAGTTGATGAATTATTATTACGTCAATCTTCGCATCATGCACTATATTTACCACCTACTTTTGTGTGTGTGTTTTTTTGTGCGTGTGTGTTTTTTTTGTGTGTGTGTGTGTTGTGTGTTTTTGTGTGTGTACATGTACACATGTTTAAACTCATAGGATATATGGGAAACAGTGATCTAGAATTTAATTTCGCTGCTGTTACATCAAGTATGTCCGATAAGCTTCGCCAGTGTTGTATTGTATAGTTCAATGATCTAAGTCTTGTGAATGCTTTTGTATCGAATGAAAAGTATTTCCCTTTCACACTGCAAGTGACAAACTTAATTCTAATGGAAAAGTAATAGAAAAAGTATGTCATAAAAGTAAAGGTAGGTAAAGGAAAAGTAAAATAGCCAGTGCCACGCGTAAGTAGAACTAAGTATAACTATTACAAGCTCTACTTACATTGTAGTGTTAAAATAACTTAGTGAAAAATGTTTATTTCTAGCTTTAATTGAGCTCGTGAGTTAGAATATTTTAACACGCTAGCCATCAACAACTTATTCGTTCAATTAGAAATAAAAACTGTTTATTGAAGCAGATTATAAGGTTATGACTAGATGGAACGGAATATTAACAATTCAAATTTAACATTGCATTGGTAAAAATCAGAAAGCTGTGATAAAAAAACATAGTTATAATATTTTAAAATAAAAATAACAAGAACTAAATTTGTCACTATTAGTTTGTTTGTGTTAGAAGTTTGTGTGTTTTTTGGGTAAAAACTATGTATTACTATTAAAGTCCGTACTGGCGTGTCGAGTTCCTGAGTTCGTGACCGTCGAATATGTTCAGATTGTGCTTCCTCGCGTACTCGTTGACGATCATCTTTCCTGTGGACAATGAGGCCGCGTTGTGTGGACTGTCGCCAGGCAATTTACTTATAAATATCAGAAAATTGCATCAGAAAATATATTGTAGTAAATTTTGGTGACTACAGAAAAAGTCTCCAATTCTTGTATGCGACTACAAAATTGACGATTAAATGTAATAGATTCCCAAATCGCAGCCTGAAAAGAAGTGATTCTTTAATCATACAGCAATTTAATTATTCATAGATTTTCTGTTAGCCAAAAAAAATAATGACAGCGCAACTTTTTTTAAGCAAGAAAGAATTGCAAGTCGCTGTTTTTTACAGGCAAGACTTATAGACATTTTGTAGTCAATTACTATATTTGCAGGTCATTTTTTGTAGTCGCTCATTTGAATTATGAGGCTGAAGAGTCCGGCTGTAGCCTCACATACAAATTTCTGACTGTGTAGTCAACTTTAATAAAAGAAAGAGTTATTAAATCAGAGACCAGAATTGCGTATCAATATTTTAAAGGCAGGACTTGTCACATTCACAGTATTTTGTATATTTTTAAAGTATTTCAGAGAGACTTGTTAAAGAAGAAAACTATAATCTTAACTGGTAGCGCGCTGCCTAGGTGTTGTCGCTTATAAGGTCAGCTAATGCCTAGGAAACATTTAGGATGATCTGCTAGTAAAAGCAGGTGAAAGGCACTAAAAGAAATATGATCTATAACTACTAGATATGAATATACTTTTTTACATATCATATGCCTAGCAATTCTTAAATTAAAACGTGACAACACTTTCAATATTAAAATTTCTAAATCAAATTTTCGAATGCAATTTCTGAAATAATGAAAATATTGTGCTGTACTTTAGTAGAAAAGGCTAATTATCATTATTATTATTTATATTATCGATAGGAAGTGTAATTTTACTTAAACAATAATCTCATCACTACTTTCGTTGACAGCAAAAGATTTTCTTTTAATCATAACCAAGGTTGCATTGCCACAATTTTTTTTTTCATATAACCTATCACGTGAACGTACATTAATAAAATGATTACACAATATTTGTATTAACATTATTAAAAAAAATATTTAGAATCTTTATTTTTTAACTTTTAATACGTGAACATTTAATTTTACAAATTAATATGTACCTATGCATATTGATGATGATGACGTTTGCCAATTAACTTATTACAAAAACTAAAACAAAAAAAACGTGACAAGTTATTGTTGTGACAGTGCTGTTTTTTAAACAAATTTTTATAAGCGTTATTAACTGATTATGACGAAAATTTTACGCTACTGCTCTAAATATGATTTTTGGTTAACCAATGCAAAAATTACAAATAATATTATAGTGATCAAATTAAAAATAAATATTTTTCGGGCAAAGGAAACATGCTTAAAGTAATATACATATAATGAGTACTTACATGATATAACCATAAGTCATGTTAATTTATACTTAAACATAATGAATATAACATCATCATTACAGATCCATTATCCATTTGAAACTTTATATTGTAAAATTATTATAATTATAAATAAAGTTTTCTTTTTTGCTTTATAAATAATAATAATTTATTCATTATTATTTGGTAGGTACCACGTACGTTACAATTTAAATTACAATTAAAATGTTACGTGGTTAAAATATTTATAATAACAATGGTTAAAATAAACCAAAACAATTTTATTAATTATAATAATTTCTCCATAAAATCTATTATTTGTAATTTTACTATTGGTAAACACAATTTTCACGTTAATATTCGCATTGCATATGCCATACAATCGCTGCAGCAATTGACTATTAAAGACCTACCTTCGTCAATTTTCCGCGAGGCCTCGTCCACGTCGCCTGCGTAGTTGAGGATTACCAGCACCAACGGCATCATTTCCCAGGAATAATGGAACTTGTCCAAAAGCTTGTGACAATTCTCCACTAACGTTTCCAGGGGCACCGCTGTAAACAAAGAAAAGAAAAATAAATTAGATGTTATAAAACATCAAGAAATGAAAATAGATTCGTATCTAGAATTCGTGCATTGTGCTTTTTTTATGGACTCTATCTTGCGTGGAGAGTCAACGCAGAGATTCCGTTCTTTCAAGTATACCTTGAGCTTTGTCTATCTGCTATCAAACCTGTCACTCTGTCGATTTACCGCCAAAACTTCTATGAATCCAATAGCCTAGTGTTGCGGCGGGTTACTTTGTACCAAAACGTTACCATTTTAACTAATGCTAAACAAAATAATGATTGCTGTATTGTGTAAGTTAATATCTCGAGTAAGCACATATGATTAAGTTTAAGAAATAAGATTTTATGTAGATAAAAAACATAATTACTACCCAGAACCCGGCATTTTGAGCAATTTGCTAATATAAAAAAGTTACTTTGGCATTCTTATCATCTTTCACCGAGAAAAAATAATTTTACTATTTTAAAAAGAATATTATATACGTGGTTAATCTGGTTTCCTAAACAAAGTTGTTTTACCGGTAAAAATTACTGAAAAATGCCCTTAACTTTACCTACAACTTTGTATTTTGTTGGGCAAAGGAGACACGGTCCACTTACCAACTTACTATTATCTAATATCATTAAATATTTCAATTAAAACATTTTTAATTGACCCCAGATATAAATTTATCAATTATCATTAATTGTGGGTAGTTGAGCCTTAATAGTCGTCTACGACTATTTGATAATAGGTACTTTGACTCTTTGTATCGTGCGAGTAGACATTAAGCTGTCAGCATCCATCAACCTATGGTTGTATAATTACAACCACGCTAGGTTCCAGCCAGTCATTAAATAGTATGTTGGCAATAATCACTTTGTTGTCGTTTGATTGGTTCTTCCATCGGATTCTGACCAATGAGCGTAATTTTATTCACATTCGGTATTTGAATGTCTGTCATATTCTTCTTTGAAGCATGACTTGCTGGTAGTAACACTAATGCTAAGTTCAATGTGGTAGTCAAGTTAGTTTGAGAACCCTTTTTAAGTATTAGGATACTTAAAAAGTGTAAGTTAAAAAAAAAATCGTAATCTTAGTTAGCTCTTATTAAGACACAAGAAAGACTAATTCTGTTTGAATAAAAACCTCCTCATTAAACAAGCACCAACATCCTGAGCTAACAACGACCACTCATGGCTGTTACCGAGATATTTATCTACACTTGCCAATTTTACAAATTTGTTAAACTTCTGGGGCCTTTGTGTGAGTGCAAAATAAATCGGCGGTCCCTACGTATAAAGCCTGTATGACACACACAAAGTATGACTGGCCTGTTGGCCTAGTGGTTAGTGACCCTGACTGCTACGCCATAGGTCGTGGGTTCGATTCCCACCAGAGTCTGGGTGTCCTTTGTATCCGTAGTTTGTATGTTTGTAAAGCCCCCCGCGACACAGGAGTAGTTCCTCATGAAGGAGTTGTCTTTCTTAAAAAAAAAAAATGAGCGACATATGAAAAGTCGTGCTTTACAGGAGAGCGTTTTAAAGTTTCGAACTGAGCTTCCTTAAAACAAATAAATAAACTGATCTGATGATCAAAATCGGTCGGAACGGACATGTGTGACCAAAAACAAACTTCTATGTATCGATTTTTTTTTCCGAAATACAAAAATAACTTAGCATTTTTAACAATAGATACTCTCCCATACATCAATTTACGACTAAGTTAAACACCAAATACGAGGGAGACATTTTAATATTATTTAACTCTTACTTATTTCAGAATACTCAATATAAGCCGACTATCGCTAATGGTAGGCCAACTTAGTGGTATAAAGACCACAGTGAACTTTACTCAAAGCATTTCTAAGACGTTGCTCACCGCACTTAAGCGCTAGTCACCGTGAGACTAAAGTTCTCTTCTCAGTACAAATATTTAAACAAAAGCGGCGCTCTAGTGTATAATGACACTAAGTTTATAACAGTGACATATTTGTTATTGTTATGTAACATAAATAAACTGTTGATAATATGTTTGAAAGTTTCAAGCACCGAACTATGAACAGTTCAAAGAAGTGTTTGTTTAAAAAATCTTTATGTTGAATTTTTACTGTCACTCTTTTTGGCAATGGTTCACTGGTAGTAATTAAGATTTTGCAATAGATGCAGTATAAGTAACGGTTTGGTTGTTTGGTTGGCGCTCAACCATCTGATGGATTTGATATTATGCGATTGATAGAACAGTCAAATTTGTATTTAGAAATTACTTTAGTTAAAACAAGTATAAATACGAATCTTATCTAAGATGTTTTTGAAGTTATACTTCTTTTGGCGCGTTAGGGAAAAATTATGACAATAAATTTTTACAATGCGCGCGTACACCGTCACAAAAAACCGACACCCTGAAGTCAGCTAGTCAACATGTAAATTTTTACGATGCGAGCCCACACCGTCACAAAATCCGACACCCTGAAGTTAGCTACATTAGTCAACATTTTAGTTTTTCAAAATAAGTTACCAACTTCACGATACTGATAAAAATGGTTTTTACATATTACTTTGAGTACGTTTGTAGAATTTGAGGTTAGTTGACGGTATGTATCATTTATGATAATTTACTGTGATTATAAGTGATAAAAATGGTTTTTACATAGGTATTACTTTGAGTACGTTTGTAGAATTTGAGTTTAGTTGACGGTATGTTTTATTTATTAGGATATTTAAATAAACTTTATTTAACTAGATATAAAAGTATAACTTCTTACGTGCGTACATAAGTACACACACACTTTTTTATAGGCATAGATGCGTTGCCCGCATTCTATATTGGCAACATAAAAGTAAGCTAATTGCCCGGCTTTCACTTAGTTCCGTTCTCCAAAGGGTCGCGGCTAGACGTAATTTAATGCCTTTATGTGTATAGAGAGGATGCACAAATTATACAGCTACTATTAACATAAAGAATTTTTCATTTCATGCGTAAGTAAATAGTTTATTGTATTTATTTAAGCAGATTAATTTTCTTATTCAATGATGACTCGCGCCATACTAGGGGAAGACGGGGTAATAGACAACCGGACAATTATTGCATTTATTATCGTGCATTTATAAAAGTTATGAAAAATATATATTTCCATAATAAAGCAATTTAAGTATCTACGCAAAACAATGTTTAAATTATAATATAATAAGAACTCTATTTTATTTAATTGTATAGGCATACGAGCAGACGGGTCAGCTGAAGGTAAAAGACTACCGCCGCCTACGGGCGCCTGCAACTCAAGTCACAAGTGCGTTGCGGGCCTTTAAGGTGGTAGGTAAGGCCGTAGACGAAGGGTGGAAGAGGGGGAGGGAAAGCTTAGGGCCTCCGGTAATCTCACTCAGTCGGCGAAAAGCAATCAAGCATTGCCTCACTGCCGGTTTTCTGTGAGGCTGTGGTATTACTCCGGTCGAGCCGGCCCATACGTGCCGAAGCATGGCTCTCCCACGATTATACTTTATTTATACTTATAATAGTCGGCATAATTATACCTACATAAATAATATTTCGCTTCCAAAATGTGCTTTTCAAAGTTTTACGATGTCTCCTGATTTTATTGGCAACATTTGTAAATTAGGTCAATGTAGAATTAATATACATACGTTATGTCAGCACAACAGCAAATTTCATTTAATATAAGTGTATGTTTTTGTGTCAAGTGATGTGGCACACGTCTGATATCCGGGCGCAATTTTGTACGGACTTAAAAAAACAAATTAACATAAAACTGCACAACTAAGGGCTTATTTTAAGGTTTCATAAGGTTTCAAGGTCTATATAGAAGCAGTCGACTAAAGAGACTGCTTTCACTTCAATTATTGTATATTTTATGGTTAAATATTGATCAGTAAACAAAAAAATATGCAAAATGTTTAAATCATGAACGTCGTATTACACTCGTCCCTAAGTACATAAAATATAACGTTAAATTAAAAAACAAAAAGTGAGATTGAGAACCCGTTGAAAGATAGACTTCAAAATTCCAAGCAATAAATTTCATTACAAAAAGTTCTGTATTCGACCACATAAAAGACAATAAATAAAACTAAAAAATATACAACACATTTCTGTACATACAACTTAATCTATTCTCTACTAACTTAACAGTAGGTAGATACTATAAAGAAAAAAGATACAACAAAGTGAATGCAGCCACCAAACGCAAAACCGTACCGAATCGGAAACCGAAACAACACGAACTAAATAGATAGACATCAATGAAGGACAATCGACCAACCATAAACAAGGATTAAGAATCATAATCGATGTGGCACAACACTAGTACCATAAAGTATAAGCCAGGAGGTCGTGCATCATGCGGACACTTTGCTTTTACGACTTTTACGTCTTTTATGGCTTCCCTTTGTGCTGACAGCTCCGTCGACGATAAAAATCCTATTCAGAGGTGGTAGGTACACTTGGTCAGGGTTCGTCATGGCTCTAAACTGAGAGATAGTGTTGTAATGTCCCCTTATGTGTTGAATAGGTACGGCTACTTACGTAGTATTGTTTAAATATTGCTGTTGTAAGGTTTTAAACGATTTGAAGATGATGTCATGGTTGAAAATGTTATATGTGGTGGATCGAATGTGAGCATCATGGAAGCTTTTAGAGCATTTGTTTGCTGACACTATTTGAAAACGGATTCGCTGCGAATGTGCGTGTTTCCCTAATTTTAAGCGTTTCCAGAGCTTAATGAGAGAAAAATACTGCCGATATGGCGATCCTATGGTCCGCAATCTGGTTTTAAAGTGTATTTATGCAAAATATTTAACTTTGTAAGAATTTCTTATAGTAATAGACCGCTTCCACAATTCATAAGAGGATGTTTTAACAGCTTCTTGTGTTCTATTGTACCATAATTGTAAAGTGTTTATTGTTAATGCAGGTAAATATAGTATTAAGTATATAATATCTTAACATAACCTTATATTAGTACACCACAGACTACCCTCAATTATATTTGACAATATCCGTACAAAGGTTGTCTTGAAGAAATCACATTGAGCGATAAGACCGCCGATTGTTATACCTTAACATTGGTAACTTGTTTTGTACTATTCACTACTTAAAGGTGTACAATAAAGAGAAATAAATAAATAAAATAAAATAAATAATTAAATTTAAAAAAAGTATAACTACATATCTTCGGTTGTGGAAGGTGGAATATTTTCTTAAAATTTAAGTTACAGAGGAATTATTAACATCGGTTTACAAATGGCGAAGATATCGCGTAACATACACACAAAAAAAATGTCGAATTAAGAACTTTCTTCTTTTTGTAGTCGGTTAGAAACTAGTGCCACTAGTGACAGTCTAAATCTCTGAAAGTAGGTACAACTATATTAATTAATAAACTTTACATTCTCACACACGGCCGTCTGATTCCAAACTAGGCAGAGCCTGTACTATGGTAACCAGACTGTTTATAAACATACTTATATATTACTAAATATATACATATTATAGATAAATTACACCCAGACACAGAATAAATAGTCATGCTCATCACACCATTATTTTTCCTGGGTGGGACTCGAACCCACGACTCAGCAGTCAGGGTCACTAACCACTAGAACAACAGGCCAGTCAACTATAAATGAATAAGGAAGTGATTTTGTCAGAAAAGTGAATAATAATATTATATCTCGTAAATGGTCTTTCCTTTTATGTTTTGTATCACAAAATTTCAAAGGGTTTATAAAAAAATATACCTATAAAATTATTCGATTTTATTGTTTCCTTGATATTTATCAACGAAAAGGAATTGTAATAAGATCGTAAAATAATAGCTTGGCCATGGACAAGGATATTATGAAGGTAGATGTTATAAATCTCGTGGCAAAGGTTTAAACTACTATAAAAATATGCTGATTCCAAAAGCGTTAACACTTATTTAAGTTTTTGTAACTTTTACAGTCACGCCTAATTATATCCGTAAGGTAGGCAGAAGTGTATAGGTCCACCTCCGTTATTGCAGTCATTTGAACTTTGGTTGGAGGCGATTCTTGAAAAAAATCTTAACAAATTTGCGGAACTCTAGAAACGAATTCTGGACCCCACGTACACAAGCAATCATAAGCGACGACTTATGTCAACGAGACGGTCTATCTTTTTATGCCTGGCTACTTTTTAAAGATTTTTTTTTCTTTAAGGGCTTTGATCTACTTACATTTGAAACCATTTCACAATTCATATAAAATATTTTATGTATACAAATTGTTTACACAAATATGGATTCTTAAGTGCTCAAAACAGACATTTCTAAACACAAATTTCTCTTGGATAGGCGTGTACAAAACAGACATTTCACAACACAAATTTCTCTTGGATAGGCGTGTACAAAACAGACATTTCACAACACAAATTTCTCTTGGATAGGCGTGTACAAAACAGACATTTCACAACACAAATTTCTCTTGGATAGGCGTCTACAAAACAGACATTTCACAACACAAATTTCTCTTGATGTGCGTCACATTCCATCAGGTGAGTTGGAAGAAACGCCTAATTCATTAGCCACTCAATAAAAAAAAAAAACAAATCTTTGGATTTAGTACAATAGTAATCACATAATAAGAAGTCTATGTTTAGAAATTAGGTAATTACCAACATTATGAAATCTTTAAGTAAATGTTTAAAGGTATCTATTTATTTGTCAATCTACTGGAACTACCTAGATACTAGTATTTTTTACATAGCACTCATTAAAGGCACGAGGTACCTGCTGAGCTGTTTGAAGTCGGTGTCAAGCTGGAAACGCAATAAGTAATGTAAACAGCTTAATAAATAACGGACTTTAATTCGGCGATACATATGTATATACATATATGCCGCCACGGTGGAACTATGTAACCTATCAAGTACATATTTAGCTTGGCACCGACTTCAAACAGACCAGTAGGCATCTGTGCCTGTGCCTTTATAATGTTACCTATTATTTTAAAAGTGTCACATGTAGGTATGTAGTCTTTACAATTAAGTTTGAAATCGATTATTTTTCACTTTTCAGTGCCCTTTCTTAGTGTTTTTTGAAGTCGGTTCATCTTTTTTTAAAGTGTTTATTAACTATTCACATTCAAATAACCCAATTTTGTAGAAGTCTTTAGGACAGGCCTATTTCTTCACCAGTGAACGCATGGCCAAGTCGATGAAGACGAAACTTACATATGTAAATGTATTTAGTTAATTAAAACCATCGATAAATGGTTTATTTTTTATACAACTATTTGGCAAGCCTCACAGGAACTGCGTGAATGTTAAGTGTAAGTACCAGGGTTTACAATGAACAGCAATAAGGTCGTCTATGGTTTAAAACATTATTTTTTAGTTTAGTATCTATTAGTTTAACGGGCTTCATCGAATTAAGTATAACATAAGACTGAAAAACTATATTCGTTACTGTTTTCAAGTTTCTCATTATTTTTAATAGCCGTCCCCGCAGTTTTACCTGCGTTGATGGTCACTGCTCTGCTACTATTGGTCGTAGCATGATTTTATATAGCCTATAGCCTTCCTCGATAAATGGGCTATCCAACACTAAAATATATTTTTTTAATTCTAACCAGTAGTTTATGAGATTAGCGTCTTCAACCAAACAAACAAACAAACTCTTCAGCTGTATAATATTAGTATAGATTATTAAACTAAATATTAAAAGTAAATAATTTAGCATAGGTATGACGTCATAACTCATTCACCCAGAACGTACCATTTTGACATTTACTAAAGAGGAACTCATTTGTCTCGACAGTTAACTACTATATTGTGTCTACTCCGTGATTGTCTATCGCGCATTACTAACACGTTCTTCTAATAAGATATGTTAGAAGTACAACCTTAGTTTCCAGCAGAAACCGCCCGCTGTCTCTTGAAGGTATCTCTTCTCTAACCTTTTTTTTTTCATGCGGCGAATGCTTTTCGCACCATACCCTCCGTCGGGGATACGAAGGGCGTGTGTGGGACTCCCGGCGAACCGGTCTACCCACTAAACCACCGCGGCGGCCTACCTCGGCAGTTGAGAGGAGCTCTAGGAACGCATCGGCGGCTATCTCTTCTCTAACCTACCAGAGACCGCGGCTTATCCAGACAAACGAATTAATGAATTTTTGAATTAAGTAATTATTTTGTAAATAGATCTTCGCAGACACTTTTTCTCGTCAATTTGAATAGAAATCTGCAGATTCGTACCTCTTTAAATATGTGTCTCAATCTAAATCGAGACTTTAAATTCATCTGAAAATAACTTTCGCAATTGCAGCGTATTTTCTTTCTGCTTACCTTCTAGTCACAACATTAAATGTATAGCAATAAAGTGTATCGCAGGAATACAAGCTGTATGACGTCACGGCAGAGCGGGAGCCGCAGTGCGGACGAACGAGGTTTTATGTCAAAGTTTACGACTCTGAATTTACTGTACCAATGCCGGCCGAGCTGGATTACTGGGTTTGTACGTTTCTGGGTGATAAAGGATTGTATAGGAGTGTGACTGGCTATGTATAAGATGTCGCAGAAGATATACCGTAGTCTAATCTTTGATGGGTGGGTCTCAAGGTTTATTGGTACAACTGCTACTATCTCTATAATTCTTCTATTGTTCTTATTTTTCATTGACACTAAGTTGAGAATTACTATTGGTTTAAAATATTCATATTTCCTGTTGTTTTTTATATATAACTAGCAACTCGCCCCGGCTTCGCACGTGTAAAAATTATAAACCAAAACCTTCCTCATGAATCTCTCTGTCTATTACTGAAAACCGCATAAAAATCCGTTCAGTAGTTTTTCAGTTTATCGCGAACAGACAGACAGACGCGGCGGGGGACTTTGTTTTATAATATGTAGTGATGACTTAGAATTTAATGATTTTCTTACAAAATCACCGTAACCTAAAAAAATTGACGGAGGTATAATAAATAGATATACGTCTACGTTTTGTTCCTTCGCACCACTTTTACTTACTAAATGGTTTCTTGTGTAAACCTCGAATAACCGAACTCTAAACTTTGAGTAAAGAAAACGATACTTATTGTACCTTATAAAATACTACAATATTACTCAATTTATACATATACCGCAAAAATTAAAAACAAATAGCCACGACCCTAAATCACATTTATTACCTAATATTCGTACAAAGGTTGTCTGAAAGAAATCGCCGTGTATGATAAGACCGCCAATTGATATACCTAAATGTATGTGATCATGTCTGTACTATTTAATATCGTAATACGTCCAATAAAATAAGAAATAAAATAAAGTTTCATACTGAGATATCCTTTCATCCGTGTTATCTATTGGTTTTTAAATGTATTTAATGTACAAACATAGCTTATTTAACAATTTCATAATAGCAAAAGAAAGGCAAGGATTGTCGATCTGTCAGATCATAAATCGTTCAATAGAGATATTAAAAGTGTTTAATACCTTCAATCATTAGAACACTTTGTAAGTCAACACCTATCAATTATCTCGTACTTTACGGCGCTAGTACTTTACACATAGATCTATAGATAGTTCTATATGTAAAAAAGTGCAAAAGGATGTAAGTCCAACGCAATAGGAGGTCGCGCTTATCACCAACCTTCAATAATGTAATAAAATAAACATTAAACTAGCAATAAAAATATCGTAAGACCTTAGATAGCCTTCAATGGCTTGTCAAATAAACGGTGGATAGGAGAGGCTATCCGTCGTTTTATAGCTAATGTCAATCCCACAATAATGTCGGGTTTTACACTTTACGATATATTTTAACAACGATTTATGAATGTAATGACGATGGGTTGGGAAAACATAGGGGCTTTGTTCTTACCGTCAGTGAAAGACAGAAATAACACAAGAAATAATAAACTTTTACGATATTGATATACACAGGAATCACAATTACTCAATATTAATTACAGTTCGTAAATGAAATATCAAAAGGCACCAGAAGGTATCAGAAACATTTGTGAGACCAAAGAAATTTAACAATAAGTATATTTATCTAAACAGACATTTCATTGATTGAGTGATGTTATACCTATCAATCGTAAACATTAACTGTTATAAGCAATAAACCATTCAAAAACTAAGAACTCTACACTACACTAGAGAAGTCGCTATAGAAATTTGCTAGTGTTAATAATATATTCGTTGCATCATTGTTTTTCAGCTTCGTTGTACTTAAAGGTATGTAAATAGAGAACTAATTTAACCACTACCCTAAACTATATTTCACCATATCCATAGCACAGTAAGATAATATTACCGTGCCCATAGATATGGGATAGGGATATGGCTGGAAGGCCTTAATTGCTCTTCTCTTTGTTATATGATTCAATATTTTACTAGTATAGGGACCTGTAATGAGAGCTGGTCAATAAATGTTCTATTATATGCATAGATGGACTAAGGTTTGATATAATTGACTTTATGAAGTAGTAGTGGTTGATTATCTGTAAGTTGAGTTTTTTTAATTTTTAATTTTGTTTTTGGGTAAACTCGAATTATAATTTACAATGTTTAAGTTACGTCGAAAGACGAGAATATGACACACATACCTATTTTGCTTGAAAGTATTACTGTAACAATGGTAACTGCATCTGCCGGCGTCAGGTCGACAACTACGGTGAGCACTGAAAATCAGTACTGTGGTGGGCCACGTCCATCGCAGTAAATGCTGAGAGTCTACCTTTTTGTGGGGCATAGCGTACAACCCTTGTCAATACCGCATAAGCTTTTACTATATGTATGCAGACAATTAAAATTATTTTTATTTGTAAAGTAAAATTATTTTTTACCTAGACATTTATTAAACGTGGCACTATGCTACGTCATCGTGCCACGTCATACGACGCTCTACAAGTTGTCACTCGTCAGGTCAGCTGTCAGTTGTCACTAATGTCACCATTAGCTTGATCAAGTTGAGTGTCGTATGAAAACCAGTCTTTTAGCCTAGTATTTATTTTTATTTATTTTAATGTTGAAAGTTGTATGCCTTTGTCCTACAAAATAAACTTATTTTCTTTCTTTCTTTCTTTCTTTCTTTCTTTCAGATATACAAAGGTTGTCTTTTCACTGACAGGGGGTTAAGATATCCCACACAACACAGCGGGGTCGCCTGTTATTGAACAGGCGGCCAAGTCTGCCGAGGTTCAGAGGGATTTCGTGTCGAGGGCACACCTGAGGCCCTGGCAATAAGGATTGTTACTGAACACCGTGTGGTTTTAGTCGGTTCCAGTCCAACATACCACCCTACTGATGAAATCTTAATGTTTATAATTAATTTAATGGTGTATAAAAAAATAGATAATTAAATGAATAAAATAGAAGAGGTTTATATCATCAGTAGTCTGTAATGTAAGTCTATATAGCCTACATCTTCATCAATCTATCTTTGGATAATCTCATCTAGGTATATGCCTGTCTATAGTCTAAGATAATCTTCATAAAAAATATTTAAAATATGTAATTTTAAATCCTTATTATGAAGCCTATCTAGTACAACGCCTAGAGAGTAAAATATATTCAAATTTATTTTATAACATAAATTGTATTAATGATTTATTATTTACAATTAATTTACGACACTGAAGATGAGTTAACTTTAATGGCGTTAGATAAATATTACTTACCCATGTTTTATTACTTTTATTTATTATACGATTTACAGCTTCTAAGTAAAGTTTGTTTAATCAACACGTAAAAGTTAGGTTATTATAGCTAGAAGTTAATGCGGCTTCTAGTCGCAGGCGTCGTTAAAACTAATCTTGAAGGAAATTACACAAGTTGTTAATTTCATACATTCATAATAAATAAGATGTTATTTATAAGGCGTCGTCATACTTTATTATAACATTTTAGTCCCACTGTTTCTATTTTCAGCCCATTAAACTCTTATTGGGTTTGAAAAACAACAGGTTTTTTTATTCTTACACGCCATTACATTGTTGTTCAGTTTTAAAAACAACAGATTGTTTATACTAACTTTTAAATTGTTACGTTCAATGATATAACAAAAATATCGAAAATGTGCGGGCGGTTGAAGATCCTTCTACCTCACGATCTCGACGACGGAGGGCGTGCACCACTGAGCCAGTCAGCCTGTGACCACGGTCAGTGCAACCTAATCGAAACGTCAGGCAATTCAGAGGTATGTAATACCTTTTCGTGATCGCGTTAATTCCCCTGTAAATACATAATTATAACAGATTTTTTTTATTCCTTCAGGCCAGGCTTTTTCTATACTACTTATATACAGTAGTTTTGTACTATCGAAATGATTAATGTTCTGCGTGTGGTACGCCCACACCCGTTTATCTATAAAATGTATGTATTTAATATTTAATATATAAGTATATTTATCAGCAGTCTGGTTACCATAGTACAGGTTCTGCCTAGTTTGGGATCAGACGGCCGTGTGTGAGGTGTTATTATTTTCAGATAGACACTTATAATCTCACGTTTTTGTGGTTGGCAACTTAAATTTGCAGTGCGATTATCAACCGCGATGTACCTAGATGTAGAAAACCTTTTATTCCTCTGTAGCTAGATATTGGACCTTGTACCTTACCATGTAGGTACTTATAGTTGCGAAAGTTTAAAAATAATTAGTATGATTGTTTTTTAATTTTTATTAACCTTTTCAACTTTTGATTTTATTTGTTCGATTTGCATTATTTTTCAATTTTAGTAAGGTATGTTGATTACATTACATTTTGGGATGGATGAACTACCTAGGTATGTACTTTATGGTACCCTGATGGTTGTCAGGTTTTTTAATATCATATGATCGTAGAAAACGTTTAACACAGCATAACGTTATTGACTATAATGATATTAAAAAAATACATAAATAGGTACAGAGATACCTACTTGGGTAAAAATGTTCTCATCTATAGCTAATACCAATCTGCTTTTATTGCTGCAAACTGCAATCTTAGATGTAGAACAAATGCAATATACATACGTCCTTATTTCAATACTTATTTTATAATTTATAGTCAATAATGTAAGTTTAAATACCCTTATTACAAGAAATAAAAGGCATTTTGAATACATATGTATGTGTATTTTATTTATATTTTGTTTATGTAATGGCGGCTATAAAACTTTAGCATAGCGGTCAGAGGTCGACATGTTTGCAAACAATTTAACGATTATGTATTAACGTAAGTAGGTAGAGAGAAGGCAAGCATTCTCTTACGTCTGATCACGGTTCGTGCGAGTTTATTGAGAGTGCCTTTTATCACGTGGATATTTTCCAGGTCAACGTAGAAAAAAGTACCTAATGGTATATGTGCGTGCATGTCCCAACAAAATGGCGGCCATGGTAAGCTATAGGATATGATTATTTTTGTGATTTTTATAAATCTTATAAATTTAGGCTGTTTTATCATAGAGTAAGGTATCAAACAGCCTTGGATCCAAAACTAGAAATTCTAAGTAGGTAGGTAATCATGGGATGTCTATCTACCAGGGGCGCAACAACCCTCGAAAAGTAGGGGGTGTCCACAATATTTTTATGAGGACTAAAAAAAAGGTCATCAAAACACTTTATTGACAGACTTCAAAGTATTGTGAGGCTCACTAAATAATTTGGTATTACGATAAACATTATTTTTACGGTGATCAATATTTTAATTACAATTTATTTTTAATGATTTACATTTTTATTAAAATTTTCCACAGATTCCTCGGCGCATCGTCCTCTGGGTTATGTGGGGATATTTGGACACCCTCGAAGGGGTTGCCCTCAGATTTTTGGGGGGTGTTCGTACACCCTGGACACCCCTTGTTGTTGCGCCCCTGCTATCTACTATGGAACTCCTAAATAGGTATAGGTAGGAAGGTATAATTTATTGTCTTAACATCAATATTAATGAGATTTAAATTACCTAATGTATATTTATATTAACTAACCTCCATAGGTAGATACGCTTTAAAGGCGGTAAATTAAATTTTTTGTGAGGTAGATAATTAGTAGCTGACCATTACGTAGGTATAGGAACATTATGTAAACTGTTAGTTAAGGCGTCTTCAATAATATAAATTTAAAAAATTACGAGACGTATGCGATTTCATTAAAGGTAATTAGGTAGGTAGATGGTAAGTAAGTACTTTATCGTTTCTTTTATTCTCGATGAATCCAAATATTCTTCAGTGACCTACAAACCTGAATTTTAAATCGAAATTAAAAGGAAAATGTAGTTCCCTACTCCTACCACTGACACTTGCACGTAACGATAGGAGACCATCAACTGACGTTTTAAGCGCGATTCATACGCGCTAGGAGCGCCCGCCGCGCCTTCGACCAATCGCAGCCAGCCGCCCCGCCTACATCGCACGCGATTGGCCGAACGATCAACTTTGAATATAGAACCGCTTTTTTTCTCTAACGCCTACGTAAGCTCGGCAAGTTGTAGATTTCGTTCACGTTGTATCAAATACAATAGTCGATTACTATTCGATTTATTTCGATTTTGGATGTGGTGTTGATGGTACTGTATTGATTTAATCTGTTGTTTGTATAACTGAAGCGTCGGTATGGCTTGGCTTCAGGAGATATTTAAATGTAGAATAGGCTCATAAACAATTATATTATGTTTATCAACCTAACACCTTACTGATGTTTAATATTTAAAATGATAGGTAGGTATTATTCTAGAATGTTTTAAATTAAATATATATATAAGTATATATATAGAGTAGGAGTCACGGTAGGTAGGTATTTAGACAAATATAAAAAACGCGAAGTTTTGGGAAGCAGGTTGTTGCTCTTCTAGTTTTTTCTACTTAAATCATACAACTGTATCTACTTCACTACATATTATAAAACAAAATTTCCCCCGCCGCGTCTGTCTGTCTGTCTGTCTGTTCGCGATAAACTGAAAACTACTGAACGGATTTTCATGCGGTTCATGAGGAAGGTTTTGGTATATAATTTGTACCCGTGCGAAGCCGGGGCGGGTTGCTAGTATCTTTATATAACTGATAATTATACAATACAATGTTAGAAAAAATCAATATCGTGTCGAGTTGATTGATTGACTTACAGTTTCAGTTTTTTTTACTAAACATCGAAATTATATTTTCTTTAGAAACTTGTATGAAATAACGATTTGTGACGTCATATCTACTTTACCAAAAAAAAAAAAACAATCTAATGATTGTTTTTTTTACCTTTCGTGTTTGATTAGGTAGATGTTTAAAAATGCATGAAAGTATCTATGTACCTACCTACAGATGAATCTATTATTTAAAGTTCTAGTAACTAATCTATTGCCCTCTTAACTTTTTTTGATTTTAGATTTAATAAAAACAAGGAAAAATTATAAAATTGTGGTACCTATTGTGGTGGTGGTGTGTACCTATTAGGTATTTTTAGGTATCGCCACAATTGTGGTGGTAAGACCCGTCATGGAGGATTGGCTAGAGAGGCGACATGGCAGCCTCTCCTACCGGCTGACGCAGATACTCACTGGACACGGCTGTTTCGGCAAGTACCTGTGTCGTATAGGCCGGGAGCCAACGTCTGCGTGCCACCACTGCGGAGGCAGTCGCGAGGACACTGCACTCCACACTCTTGTGGAGTGCTCAGCGTGGATGCAACAGCGCCACGACCTCGCGACGGCTATCGGTGTGGGAAGCCTCTCGCTGGACACCATGGTTCTGTCCATGGTCCAAAGCGAGAGTGCGTGGAATTCCGCAGCCTCATTTTGCGAGGAAGTGATGATGGCTAAAGAGGCGGCGGAAAGGGTACGGGAGAGAACGAGTACTCTCCCGTCCCGCAGTAGACGCACCAGGCGCCGGAGAGCGCAGAACGACCTCCGGCCTCCATGAGCGCTGGCCTGGGGGTGACGGATGGGGCTGTCCGTTACCCTGGCAGAAGCAGGCCTGAGACGGTGGCGCGACGTGTTCCGAGCGCGCGTCTCCAAATCGGAGGGGGGCAAGGCCCCCCGTACACCACGGTGTGGCCGCCTGTTGATCAAGAGGCGGCCAAGGTCTGCAGGGGTTCCCGGAGGCTTCCTTCTTAGGGTATCCCGGGTCCCTTGCAATAGACCCACTTGTGACGGAACACCGTGTGGTTTTAGTCGGTTCGATTCCGACATACCACCTCACCGTTAGCTCCGGTGAGGTGATGACCCGTGGGGGTTTCCACACGAAAAAAAAAAAAAAAAAAAAAAAAAAAAAAAAAAAAAAAAGGTATTTTTAGGTATTCAATTCTTAAAAAAAAATTAGAATAACAGTTAAATAGGTATTTTGTATTGTATAAATTGTATTAAATATAGACCAATCTTACTTTCAGAAATAAATTGTTAAATTGTGAGTGGGTTACGTACGGGAAGTACCTAGGTATTTATTTATATTTTTTTCTAGCAGTTTCTATGCGGCTTCGCTTGCGTGTACATATTTATATGTTTTGCGCGGAACCCTAATTATTTTTCCAAAATAAAAGTAGCCTAAGTTACTCTTTATAACACCAGCTATCTGCCAGTGAAAGTCTCGTGGAAATCGGTCCACCCGTTCCGGAGAATAGACGTAACAAACAGAGACAAAAATGTTAAAAACTGATTTTTAGGCATAGGTATCGTGCAAATAACTGTATGAGCTTAAAAAAAAACTTTTATTTTGACATTACAAACAGACAATTCAATTTCATATATTTGTATTGATTAAACAAAACTGGCTGCATTAACTCAAGTTATTAAAAAAAAACAAACGGCTCTATGATTATTTCAAGCAATTTTTTTTTAATAATGTTATTATTTGTATACCTAGTCACCTAACTATATCCTACCTAGTAAAGAGTTGGCTATACCTAGATTAAAACACTAGAAAGTAGATAGTTATAGTTGCTTAACTATGCCTAGATAACAAACGGATACACACAGTAAAGTAGCCAATCATTTTATAGTAGCGGTCATATTCAATATTATTTTACCTATAGTTTGTTTCAGTGGAAAATATCCACATTCCGATGGCCGTTTCGTAATTGAGTGTTCACGCACTAAATTATAAGATCTTATTATAAACTTAATAAGATATTTAATGTTATTTAACACTAAGGGCGGATCCAGATGGCAAACTCGGGGGGCCGGGGGGTGATTCGGACGAGATTTGTCGCTTACCAAAAAAGGGACCAAAAGTAAATTACTTTAGGTAAATAAAAATTTACCTAAATCATTCCATTGATAGTATCTATTGTATATTCCAAGACAGTCCAAGTTGAAAAATAATTAAAAAATAAATAAATTATTTTCCGTATGTTTGTTAGCTATCTCCAGGATTTAGAATAAATATATTAAAAGTTTGGGTCACAAGATTGTTGGGTTATTAAATTGTTAGGTTTAACATTTTGGATTTTTACTTTGGGAGGGGCGATCGCCCCTATTGCCCCCTCTTGGATCCGCGCCTGTTTAACATAAACACACTTTATCTAGTAACAAGAGAAATAAGTGTTTTGTTGTAGGTAGGTACTGATTGAAATCCGTAAATTTTTCAAGGTTAGTTTTTACATTTTATTTCATAAAAGCATATTCTACTTTTTATTTTTATAATATTCGTTACTATCAGTCTAATATAGATATATAGGTAGGTGTCATGGGTGTACACAGCTTTTAGTCCAGGTGGGGAGGGGGCAAATTTTGTATTTGTCATCCCAGAGGGGGTGGCAAAATGGAGGAGGGGGGGCCAAATATTTTTTTTATCCAAGATTACCTTAGTAGTAAGCTAGCTACTCGATACGCCCCCCGGTATGTACAAAATAAAAAAGAATACAAAGATAAACGCATTGTTACAAATTAATTTAATTTTAAAAAGTTTAACTTCTATGACTGGCCTGTTGGTCTAGTGGTTAGTGACCCTGACCGCTATGCTTATAGGTCGTGGGTTCCATTCCCACATTAGTCTGGGTGTTCTTTGTGTTCGTTGTTTCTATGTTTGTAAAGTCCCCCGTGACACACGAATAATTCCTAATGCGGGAGTTGTCTTTTAAATTTAAAAAAAAATAAAAAAATCTATTTAAGTATACCTAAATGCAAAACTTTTTTTTGAATACTGACACTATTCTTGAAAAATATATTTTTTTTAAATCTTATGTAAAATGTTAGAACTATGAAGCCTATGTACCTATAGCTACGTATCCACTGCGCACAACCCATTTCCAAAACGATGATTGTGGCAATATCTATATACCTAGATACGAGTTTTCTCGTAGAGAAATAAAGATATCTAATATTAACACGGTCACTAAAATAATTAGGTAACAATTAGATCCTGATTCTGTTATTTTTATCAAATTATCTATATAAGTTTCGAGTCCCGTTGTTTGTTAGCGATGAACTCCTAAACGAATGAACCGATTTTAATGAAGTTTTGGGCAATGTGTGCAGTTTGGTCTAACTTGAGAGATGGGATAGTTTAGAGATTTTTTGTTTTTATTTAAATTATTGCAAATTGCCTAGCCACAGCAACGCATGGCCGGTTGGCTGGTAATAGGTATGTATAGGTATTTTCAGATAAATCTGGTAAAATATGTCATTGTGTGAAGGATCATTATTTTTTGTATGATACACTCGATGTCTGACCTGTTCATAAATTATTCCGATGCCGGACATGGGCCTCTAATTAGTATGAGATAGAAGATATTGAACATCTAGATATCGTAGTGGATATTAAAAGATATTAGAAACCTTCGATAATATTAAGTGGAAGTCTCATTTGTTAATGGAGGTCAAAACCGCGATATTTTACTTCACAAGATATTTAATGTCTAAAATATCCATTAACTTCTAAAAGTCAGAGGTGCGTGACCGGGGCTCGAACAGGAACCGCTAGCGTGAGAAGCCAGTGGTTTTACCACTCAACTGTAAGTGCTTAATAGTAGTAGATATCTACCTATATTATTACAAACTAGCAGTTCCCGCGCGGCTTCGCTCGCGTGTATTTGTATATTTTGCGCGGATCCCTAATTCTTTTTTCAAAATTAAAGTAGCGTAAGTTACTCCTTATAACACCAGCTATCTTCCTGTGAAAGTCCCGTGGAAATCGGTCCAGCCGTTCCGGAGATTAGCCGAAACAAACAGACAGACAGACAAAAATTTAAAAAACTAATGTTCACTGATAGGTAGGTATCGTGCAAATAACTGTATGAGCTTAAAAAAAACTAGTATTTTGACATTACAAACAGACACACAAGATATACAAAGTGAATGCATCAGAAATAGTAACACTATTTTAAATTAAGTATTTGTTTTGTTTTTTTTTTTTTTTTTTATTTATATGCATATTCTTTTTTAAATTGACTGGCCTGTTAGTCTGCTGACTGCTGACTCAGTCGCGGGTTCGATACCCTCCCAGGACAAATGAGCATGTAATTTATCTATGATATGTATGTAATTAGTAATATATAAGTATGTTTATCAGCAGTCTCGTTACCATAGTACAGGTTCTGCCTAGTTTGGGATCAGACGGCCGGGTGTGAGATGTGTCAAGTTATTATTAATATTATTAATTTGGTTTCAAATGACTATAAAACCCTCTTAATAACAAGACGGTGTCTTTAACTCATTACTCCGTACACCGAAGGTTTGCGTCGCGTATTGATTGCCGTCTCTCTCGACAACAAACTGTGACAACTTTATTCACCGCCAAAGAAATCTAAATTTTAGATTTCTGTGGTCAATACCTAGACAGACCACACAAATTAAGTACTTTTCTGTCCACCAAGAACCTAACTGTAAATTTACGTATCTACAGTCGCCTTATCGAAACTATCTAGATATGCAATAATTTTGTCTTTAAACACACGACCTTGTGTCAGCCATTTCCATTTTATTGTATTTTTATGACGCACATAATTCAAACATAATTGTTCTTACAATGTATCGTTACGGCTGACTGTACACGGTACTAGAAACTCACTATCCACCAATCAGGACGCAGCAGGTGATTATCACTGATTTCTAATTGGTCAATAAATATTTATAGTAACGTCGGCATCGTGCTATTGAGGTAGGTCTCCATTTTGACTATAAAATAAGTGTTTATGTGTAATAATAACTCCCCTTGACGATTTCTGTAGTGAGAAATGTTTCTGTTTAAAATATTTTACGGAAGATAATGTTTATTTTATTTTAAAGGCCGAATATATTCACAACTAGCGACCTGATGCGGCTCCGCATGGGTGAAATAAAGAGTTGTAATTTTATCGTGAAACATACCTAGGTAGTTCAAGTCCTGGGCTTACATATTTAACAAATTAAATTATTTCAATTAATTTATTTAAATTAAGTTAAGGTGGAAGAAATTGCATTTAGCGATAAAGCCACCCTTGTGTATTTCAATTCTGTATAAGTACTTACTGTTGCCTATCTTGTAATGATGTACAATAAAGTTTATTCTATTCTATTTTTAGTTGTCACAAACAAAGTGAGTGAGTCATATTACAGAATCTTTACATGTATAGCTTTTGCCCGCTACTTCGTCCTGGATGAAAAGTACCTAACCTATGTTACATCTGGATACTGTAGCTTTCTAATTGTGAAAGACTTATTAAAATCGGTTCAGTAGTTTCACTGTTTATCGGTTTTATTTGGGGATAGAGAGAAAGACAAATTATGTAGCGTATATGATATTGTCGAAAGTTTACGCGAATGTTACACATTGAAATAAAACTATTTTTCACGGATTCTATGGCGATTTATTTGGTGTTATTTTACTATCTTCATCATACAATCAACAAACTTCGGGTACTTTGAGATAACTTTGCACTTCGATACATGAGACGACCACCATCTTAGTCTACCCGTGACCATGGCTGCTGAAAAGCAACTGAAACGTCAGGACCAGTATAGATAGTAAAATAACACCAAATAAATCGCGATAGAATCCGTGAAAAATAGTTTTATTTCAATATGTAGCGTATATTGAAGCTTTGTATTGATAAAATATTTTTTTCAATCGGTTAAGTGTTATTTGAGTTTATCCATTACAAATAAACATACTAAATTTTTTCTTTACAATATTTGTTGTTTACCGGTAAAGCAAGACAGCCGACTTTAATTTTATACCATTAAATTGCGCATTGCAATATATTGTACTTACTTATAATGTAAGAAAAGGACAATTCAAAATAAATATTATGCCTTCTTTTCTATCACCCAATGTCCATTTCAACATATTAAGGTTGTCACAACAAACAAAAAAAAAATTTAGAAACCCCCAATATTATTACTTATTGCTTTTTGGATCCTGTCCTAGTGGCCTCTTCGGTCACAGCAAAAAAAAAAGAACATTCGCTCTTTTGTGGGAGAGCCATGCTTGCGCACGTATGGGCCGGCTCGACTCCGCTCGTTACGCGGTACGCCACACAAAAAACCGGCCGTGAAGCAATGCTTGCATTGCATTTCGCCGCGTGAGTGAGGTTACCGGAGGCCCTAACCCTTCCCTCTCCCTTATTCCCATTCTTCCCCTTTTCCCACTCTTCCCCCTCTCCCCCTCTTCTCCTACTCCCACCTTAAAGCGCGGCAACGCATTTGTGACTCTCGAGTTGCAGGTGCCCATGGGCGGCGGTAGTCATTTACCATCAGGTGACCCGTCTGCTCGTTTGTCCCCTATATCATAAAAAAAAAAAATCATACCCCGGCCTATGCGAGCTACTGTAGTCTGAGTCCCGTTCCCCATTCGAGACTTGCGGGTATCCCTTACCCCAGGTTCCTCTCTCTACCCATTTTTCCCTTCTTCCTTCTTTCCCGTCTTAAAACGACTACACTCCCAATGAGACTTGGCGTGAGGCAGGCGGCCGGCCATAAAAGAAATCAGCCGAAACCCGTTGTAATGTGTCACAAATGGACATTGCGTCGTCTAATGAAAATTGGGAAAAGCGCATGAAGCTGATGATGACTTGCCAAGATTGCAAAGTTTCTTATAACCAGAAACATCCTTACCATACCATACCATACTTAATAATATTAAAGATTGATTACAAAGCCATATTTTACATTCGTAAGGATAACATTTACAGGAATTTCAAAATGGCCATTCTTGAATTACTGGAGCAGTTTTATAACCCTTTAAATTTTACGGAGCAATAAGAATAAATCAATATTTCATTAACGAACAAAGCAATATGCAGTGAATCAGTTGCTCATCTTATTATACCATAAAAATATATGTACATACGAGTATGTACATTTATATATTTCTAGAAAATAAAGCTTTAGTTTTGATAGCAAAGTAGATTAACGCACTTCTCAGCATCGTCTTCTAAGTATCGCTGTAGATGTCGACCTCCGTGACGAGGTGTATTCGACTGCATTGATTGTGGGTTCGAATAACAATATTATTTTTCCTACTCGGAGAAAATACTTAATTGAGTGAATAGGTACGGCTATTTGCCTTGGTCCGGGTGTTTCTATATAAAACAAATTTGTATTCATAAAAAAAATATTATGTTTCTTCCTGTTTATAACTCATAATACAAGCTATAGGTATAGCATGAGCCTCAAGTATAATGCGCACAGGTGACTTTAATTACCACGATTTTTGTTGTGTGAAAATGTAGATGTCACGACAATGTCAAAAATGACAATTTGGTCGAAGTAACGAAAGTCTCCCAAGTTTAATATTAAAGATTTATTACGTACTAATCTATAAGTACTAAGTACAGGACTATCACTAGGAGAGATATTTCTTCTTAATACAGAAAATAAAGAAGAACTCGGTACGAAAAGTAAGATAATCCACTCCCATATAATCCAAGTAGAGGTACCGAAACTTCCTATTCGTCACAGGCTATTCCAAACTTCGTCCAGCTGTGGCCCTTTGTTTCCACAATGGTCACATAGTGTAGCTATCGTTATCGACACAGTCCACTTCCTGCCGCGTTCTGCCGGCAGTCACGTAGCCCGTCAATAAGGGACAATGTAAAACGTTTAGCCGTCCTCCACAATGGTGCCTTGTGTCGATATCGCACCGGACGTAACGTCACGTTATCGTTATTGTTTCTTGGTTTATATTTGAGAGAAGTTTATTGGCGATTATGTTGATTTATTTTAGCTGGCTTTACACTTGAGAGTTGGGCTTTCCTTGAGCTAATTGACTATGGCAAAAGTTTATGGCTGTCAAAAATTTGCGACTAAATGATGCTTTCGTTTGTTCATGGTGCTGGGTTAATTGTTAAAGATGCCGGGATTTCAAGATTTTAGCTATTATACACACACAAACATCACCGTTACCATATTAGGTATAACGCGTCAACATAAAAATATCAGGAGCGATTCTGTTTCTTAGAAAAACTTGCTTATAGAAAGTTTTGAGACGAGAACTTTTCTTAAGACTTCTTAACTTCTTTTTTTAAGACTTATAATGTAAAACTTTGTAAAATTTTGCATGTACTTTGCAGCTTTAATACAATCATTAAACCTGGATAAATCTATCAATTTATATAAACTTATCGATTTATATAAATCAACCGAATTTATTTTTAAATAAACTTAGTTAAACATAAATACGATAATCGATATCGAAAGCTATACAAATAGCTACAGATTTACTCAATTTCGTTAACATGAAGGATACCTACTCAATTTAATAGCTTTTATTATACCTAACTTAGTACAATTAAGAAGACATTACTTTTATAACATTACTTCAATTAAAAAGAAAGCGTTTTTTTTAAAGGGAGACTAAAACATCAAGTATTGACATGGAATTGCTTTCACTTATTTTTAGCTGTTCCGGAATAGACAAAATATCTATTTATAATTTTATATAATTATGTTTTTTAATTTTACCGCACTAACAGAGGTAAATATAAATTAATAAATATAAATGATAGTATAGTATAACCAATACTTAAAAGTTTTTTTTAGAAACTGGTTTTTTTGTAAAATATTACTTACATTTATTTTCCAAAAAAACAGTTACAATACCTTAAAGTTTTTTTTTATTAGATACATTTATTTTATACAAATCGATAGCTTACGATGAAGATTTGATGACCGCTATAAGTACAGGCACATCTATCGAACGTTTCAAATACTTCGATCGATTTAAATCTTCGCATTTCATTTCTTCGTGTAGTATTGCAATGTCTCGTTATGTATTCTTCTCTTCTCTTCTGGAACTCAATCTAATTTTCCTTAAATTTAAACTACAGAACTCTATAAGTTTCTACGAAGCATTACGACTACTTCGTATCTCGGAAAGTGCACAGTTCCTGAGTAAGAAATATTTTGGTTGACTTCACACTTGAAAGTTGCGTTTTAAGTAAACATATATATATTATATAAGGACCGAACTGATTTAAACGCAATTTGGAACTCAGAAGACTTAACTACGACTTAAAATAACATAGATATGTACCTACATAATATTTACATACCGGAAAAACTCATGGTTCCTTGAAAGAATGAGAACGAAACCGGCACAAACTAGTTAACTAAAAATAAGGAAGCTATACAATATCAGGCACTTATAAACTTCGATACAATGCATTAGGTATTTCATTTTATTTACCAGGAGTTAGGAGGAGTGTTATTAATAATTTACTGTCCAAAATTCATTACAATCAATCAAAACTCATTCGTATTTTTACGATTTCAGATAATCATTTAAACATCTGATACCCAAAATGGTATATATTATAGCTATTGACCCCCAGAACTCAACTTACAAGGGGTCCGTGTGACTGGAAAAAAGGAATTGGGGTCCGGAAGATCCAGGATAGTGAATCTCATTTAGGCAAGTCGTGACTTTACCTAATTTTGACTTTCCATCAACGGAACAACCACATACACAGATTGCTTAGTTTTTACTGGCAATGTAACAAACAGACCGAGTACGTACCTAGCAGCACCATTCATATCTAGCAGGTTTTGCAAACAAACTTATTTTCGCAATTTTAAAATATTAGTTGCAAATTAATATATCTCATTAAATTGTATATCCGGGGGTCTACCCAAACCCAAAAGAAATGGCAAGGGGTCTGCGAGACAAATAAGTTTTGGAACCTCTAAACAATTATATAAACATAAGTTACTCACTCAGTGAGTGGTCATTCTATCAGTTAGTAATTTTTCATGGTCATGTGCGATGTAAAATAACTAATTAGTATTTAATATTAAGTATAAATATCTAGTCCTTACTGAGATATCTCAAGATATTACCATAATCCATAATTATTGCATTAGTTGTATACCTACCTGATAATGGCCCAACACTAGTTAAAATGTAGGTACTTAAGTAAGAACTTTACGATGTGGTTAAGTTGCATAACTGTGTCAGAAAAGTTTCAATGCAGAACTTCTAGTCAGGACGACACGCTGGCCGAATGGCAAGTACACATATACATGTATGCGTTTCATTGCATAATAAGCAAAAAATATATGACATCGACAGCCTATGTATGACTTCACGGGCAATTTACTCAATGTTTTTTTATACTATGGAGGGTAGAGGTAATGAGGAGGATCTCTTTCTATGAAACAGGTCCGGCAAAAGGAGGCGCTGCCGTAGCTCGAGGCTGTGGTAATTATGAAGGAGAAAGTTCCACTTTGTAGTCGTGCACTTTTTAAAATAAACCTTAATAAATTAGCAGATATTCAACAAGGTTTTGTTTAATTTTTTCGTTATTCATTGCTTCATAAACTATTCCGGTAGATATAACAAAAAAAAAATTCAACCCAGCGCAACTTCACTCCGTCTATAACTGCCAAGTTCATGCCCTCTGCTTACACTAGCGCCATTGCGGTCGGTTCTTGAACTATTGTACCTATACTGTTTTGTGCTGAACACTTTTTCTGTTTACATCCTATACAAGATGGTGTTCCTTAACTCTGCCCTCCATAGTGCATATCTATAAAGATATACAAAGAGAGATTATGGAATAATTGAGGTGTTGGTCTCATATCACGGTCACACCGCAGTTCATCACACAATCAATCTGTGACAAGTTGTAGCTTTGTAGGGACATGCCTAGTATGTAGATAATGGACTACAGTCCACAACATGATTATAGTTTTAGAAATAAAAGGTCTTTATTTACGGCTCAAACAACTATTAATCTATAGGGTAAAACCCGGATAGTTGCCCCACTTTTCAAAACAGCTCAATTTTTAAAAAACATGTAGTTACTAAGTAAAATGCAATGCGTTTATCAAAACATAAGGATTTAATCTTTTATAGTAGCCTATTTTCGTAAACATAATTAATATTGGTTTTGAGTCAATCCTGTTTTATTTGACCTCTAATAATTCTTTCAAAAAAAAACCGACTTCAAAACAAAAACTATTCCATAAAAGACTTATATGGTTTTCTCATGGATGCCATTGTCAGAACTGGACCAAATTGAAATGGGACCACACGGGAAGCACCAGCTTTCAAATAAAAAAAGAATCATCAACATCAGTTCACCCAGTCGAAAGTTCTGAGGTAACAAACATAAAAAAAAACATAGGTACAATCGAATTGAGAACCTCCTCCTTTTTTGAAGTCGGTTAAAAAAAGGGATAGTTGCCTACTGTGGTGGATAGTAGCCTAACGGTAAAAATGGTTCGAGGGATACTTGCCTTGTGCGGGAAATGGCAGGAATAGACGACTCACTATGAGTTTTTGAGATAGAAACAATTTTTTATAAATTTAAGTAATCAGTCTTTATTATTTATTGAGATCTTTTATTAATCTCAGTATTTATTAAGGAGAGGCACTTATAATCATAGAAGAGTGCTAACCCCACCAACATCCCTAACATAGTTGTTGTAATGTTATACAAGTTTCATACAACTCTGTTTTTGGTCGTTAAATACTAATTTATACCTAGTTGTCCCCAGGGCGACTATCCGCAAAAACAAATAGGGCGACTATCCGCAAAAACAAATAGGGCGACTATCCTTCTCGATACGGATACTTGCCTTCTATATTTGCGAAATAACTAAAAACGATTTAGCAATAAAACGTAATAAACGGTGTAATTTAAACTCTAATGCATGCAAAGAAACAAAAAGTTGACAAAAATCACTCACAAATATAATTTCGGCGCTCGTTACAGTCCCGCCCCAGAAGATTTTTGCTCACATGGACAAAACGCGAGCGCCTAATGATGCGGTTTATTTGACAGTAAGACCTGAAGGAAAGGTACTTCTAATCATAGAAGAGTGCAAACGCCGACAATATCCCTAACATAGTGTATTTTAAACCGGGGCATGTATCCCACTGAGGCAACTATCCGGGTTTTACCCTACTAATGTAAATCTAATAAAGCTAAAGGGTTCGTTTTGTTTTTGTTGAACGCGCAAATCTCTGGAATTATGAGTCGGATTAGAATAACATAACGTTACGATACGACATTTAGAAGCGGAGTAGTGACCATAAACGAGGATAAAGGGGACCATAAGAGACGAATGGTCAGTTAGGTACATATACAATATACTGATAGATTGAATTATCTGTCCAAAGTCCAGTAGTGGAAAGAGAGGAGAACGTCGTAAAGCGCCTTTAAAACGTCTTTACACACATCAAAGCAAACTTTTTAATTTACTAACAAAAATTATTAAAAAGTATGACGTCAACAATACATTGTCTACCTATCTACTGCATATCGTTTGATCACATTATATTGCCGTACAAAAATCGACCTTAAAGAACTCCCAAAGTGATTAACTTAATGATATTTCACCGCCGCTCCGTACCATCAATCAATGTCAAAAGTTACTTGCAAGTATGAAATGGACAATAAGGCCACGCCTCTGCAGTTGTTACACTGCAACTACCTATTTGATAGATTACCTAATTTTACTTTTTATGTATCTTGTATGCCTTATCCACTACACGATATTTTCTCCGCAATCTCCTTCCTAATGCCAAAATAAAAATAATTTGTGTTTATAAATTCGTACGTACTTATAGGCCCCACTTTAATTTAATATACATTAAAAATGGTTAGATACGCTTTTTGCTTTAATGGGAATGAATCAGCCCAACTGCTGGGCTGATTCATTCCCATTATGCAGCAGCAAATTATGAAATTGACTTTGTCAAAATAGAATTTCTTGGACTTTCCTAGAAACGAATTTATAAACAACGGCGTTTTGATAATAATATATTCGGAGCGAATGGGAACAAGCACTTTATGATAATACTAGCTGACCCGCGCATTTTTATTTATGCTCTGCGTCTATTAGTCGTAGCGTGATTTTATATTGCCTTCCTCGATAAATGGACTATCCAACACTAAAAGAATTTTCCAATTAGAACCAGGAGTTCTTGAGATTAGCGCGTTCAACCAAACAAACTCTTCAGCTTTGTAAGAAAGAAAGAAAGAAAATTTTATTTGGCACAGTCAGAGACACAGAATTATAAGATAGTACCCACCCATTAGGACTCACAGCACTAGGAACATGTACCTTATCTATAAAAGTGAACGGTGCGAAGTCTTAAAAAAAAAAAAAAAAAGAAGGCTTTTACTAGTTAGAAACTAGTGGGGTCTCCCTGAAACACACGTTAGCAGAAACCGTTCTCTTTAATAAATTAAATAGTGGACATTACTCACTAAAGTTTTTATACTAATAATGTACCTACTTAGGATGCTAACAATTTTTCTAGATAACTTATTCTGTGTCTCACTACTGTACCAAATGGGCGTCCAGTTCAGCATGTGCCAAGCGAAGACCCGGCGCTGGTTTTCGACTAGAACTCATGGTGACTCACGGACGTAACATGCAGCATATAATATTAGTATTGATTTTGAGACCCTCGATATCGTTATTTAAACCGACATCAAACTGTAGATTGGCGCTGTAGTTTCTGGATCGTATTGATAAATCCAAGATTCGTCCCCTGTCATAATGTCGTAAACGGGCCAAGACAAGCCTTCGCCAAACTTAACTACCGTATCATGCCACTATTCTACGTGAGCCTGTTTCTAAGCGTCGGTGAGGTTGTGCGGTACCCACCGCGAAACTATGCTCCTCATGCGAAGGTGCTCATGTAAAATTTTGTGAACGCTTCCTGAACCAATCTTCAAAATATACTGAATCTCTTTATATGTGATTCGCCAATTCTCTTCGATGAACTTTTAGTTTCTGACACGTTTCATCAGTAACAGTCGTCAAAGGTTTAAAACATCTTTTTTCATCGGCCATGTTTTGCCAACCTCGCTTAAATTCGCTGACCAATTGCTCTAGAGCCTTCGCCTAAGAATACAGTTTAAAGTCTATAAAACGATTCTTCCGGTTTAAGGCAATATCGTAAAATATCATCGCGCAAAAATGTTCTCTAGAGGATCCCAGTGAGACACGATAATTACACTTAGTAATAAAATGTGGAGGGAAATTAGAAGTTTGAAACTTCTGTATTTTTTATCATAAATGATCTTATTTTTAAAATAAAGCATAATCTGTCAATGTTACATACATACAAACTCTTTTTTAGCCAAACCGCCTTGTTATTGTATATGGATACACCTTTTCAGTATACCATAACTGAGGTAGAAAAAAGTGCCCTGATTACTTATTCTGATAGACTTCTATTTATCGCATATCACGCTATAATATTATGATAATTATTATAATATGTACACGAGTAAGTGATATTTCGGTTTTTATTATCGCAATACTTTACAGGAGGGTGCAGCCAAGTAGGTATAGCGATCTAAATGTGAAACGAAGCGTGCGTCTAAAAAAATCTAAAACGCATATTAATATTATGGAGATAATAGCATAATAAAGTATTAATATTATGAAGAAAGTAGTACACGAACTACGACACTCTATAGATGAAGGCATGCAAGATCGGTGTTTATGGTAATCTGAAGGAGAACTATTAGCAGTTAACGGTCGTTTGTGGATATGATTAGAGCGTAGAAGTTGTCGTGAGAAAAACCTGAATAACGTATGATTTTCAAATTTAATATGAATGATATAACAAATGAAATCGCCTAATCGTTTAATAATATCTTTCATGTCTATGCATACTCTATTTCCATTAGTTGTATTCCATTTATTCCAAGTGGATTGAAAGACTGGTTGGAATCGATCGGCTATTGATATGGAAGCGCCATGAGTGTTATCCTATTTATTATTATCGTTTTCCTGTTTATTTTGAATAAGTAAGAAATATTTATTATCTCTTTGTATAGATGTATCATTGGTACGTTTATTCGGTTTATTAGTGATCATGTAACGAATTCACTCTTTTGCTATTAGACTAATCCAACAAATCGATGTAATGTTTATTTTTGGGTAGCTGTAAAGTAATTACTCTAATGTTATTACTCGAATAAATATCGATTAGCTAAACCTTCAGATCAAGGGTCCTTTTGACGAAAGGGAAAATTAAGATAAAGAAACAAGATGTCTCTGTATCAAGTTATAAAGCTTGGGTTTAATATATGATACTCTATGAGCCTCTGTTCTACAACTTCATTTAGCAGGCACCTCACGTTATTTTATGTATTTAATTATGTCAAGACAATTATCACGCTACCCGATACATATACTTGACTAGAATATGATGACGTATTCTGTCTCTGTTCTATTTTTGAAGTGAAAACTTCTTTAGGCACGCTGTGCACTTTTGCTATGGGCAAAAAGTACTGAACTCGCACCGTCACGCTCATAATACATATATAGATCCACTAGAGGGCGCTAATCTAAACAATGAGTTCTATCAGCTCCTTACTAATTAATCTTTAAAAATATAATTAGTTTAATGAAGTACTTATTGTGTAAAAAAGATTCAGACGAATAGAGAACCTCCTCCTTTTTTGAAGTCGGTTAATAAACAAAAACATTGTAATTAAGGTGAAAATTTATAACGACTATAGTGCTCAATAGCGAAAACCTTTATTCAAAATTTCGTCCGAACGTAGGTACGTCAATTTGATGGATGTCACTAAGAGATGGCATCACTTTCTTCAAAAATGAACACTTCTGATCGGCAACTCAATAATATATTTTAGTTTATGACCGTCACGCTCAGATGATAGATGTGTCAGTTATGTTTTTACTTCTGACGTGCAGTTTACGACTGACAGTTTTGGTTTTATTTCTAACTTTTAAACTATTGCGTTCACATCATGCTTGGTACCCACTTAAGTCACTGTTTGACCCGTATCGTTAGACACAATATATACATTTGGACATAATATATGCAGACATATAGTAGAAGTTCATTACAGTTTTATGTCCATTCTAATTTTCCTTCATTTTTATGCCTCTTAAGGTTCTAAGAAACTGAATGTATTATTAAGAAGTTATTTCAGATGGCATTTATTGCTTGTTCGTAAACAACGGAATTATGCAAATAACTATACGGTTACCTGGAACCTCCGGGTACGTTGGTGAAAAAGCTCTGAATGTCATACTTTTATGAATATGTAAAGTAATAAATTACCAGCTTAATATTGTTTACATTTTCATAGACTTGTAGAAGTTTCGTGCAAATTAGACGTGTCAACCACACATAGCCTATAGCATAATTTCTCTAGTCCGTGGTGAAAACTTCTTTTCTAGTTCATTCTTCCTTTACTGTCCAGTCTATTTTACTATGGAATGCGCTCCCACCTGAAATTAGGATGTCCACAAATCGTGGCATGTTTAAAGCTAAGGTCCGGGAATTTCACAGAAAACAATTAGCAGAAATGTCCTTATGTATATTTTGTAAGTATGTTTTTATTTTTATATGTGTATATTGTGTATATATATATGTTTATATTTATCTGCAAGGATGTATGTTTATGTATATTTTGTATTCGGCTATCTATTATTGTGTAGCATTCTAAATTGTCATGTGTATATAACAGAGTGTATTATCAGCTCATTGTCAACTATGATTTCTTTTTCTTTTCTCCCTAAGCACCTGTCATGTCCTTCACTGAATCACCCAAAGGTTGACTGGTAGATAATGCCATGTGGCTTTAAGTCCGCCCCGTGCAATGTAAAATGCAGGAAGTATTCAATAAAAACGCTCTTAACGAAGTTTACCTATTCTTGGTCTTTCGTCTGCCTCTCGCGTGATTAAAGCCTGAAGTGAATTGCGAGTACGTTTTCTCTCTGCTTGCTCAGTGTTTTCATAGATTACTACCGTTCACCTGATGTCTACGAATTAGACCAACAAGCATATAAAAAAAGATAAACCTTCAAAGTAGCACCAAATACCTAGAAGATCAAAGAAAACAGAGATACAAGCTACTCAGCGAGTACTACGACAGCTATTCGGTGAAAACAGTACTCAAAATCAACAACAAGCGAACAAGGACCGATCACCAGCTTCTTGGTAGACCACTATCGAGAGATACCTAAAAGAGCAGAATATACCATCATCAATCATTCAGGATAGACCATCCTGGCGCAGACGCACAAGGAGGCCCGACCCCAAATAAGTAGGGAATAGGGCAAGGAAGAAGATGAACTAACGAAACATATTTTTTTAAAATAACGTGAAAGAAATAAGTTAGTGAAATAAAGTGATAGAGTGTCATATCTTATTTAATAACACCAGTTAAACACGATTGGCAGATTTTCCAACATTGTGGTATAAACTCAGAAAAAAAATATTAGATAGGAAGTTTTTTTAGAATTAAATAGATAATTTTTGCATAGTAGTTTATTATGGGCCGGCTCGACCGGACTGATACCGCGGCCTCACAGAAAACCGGCGGTGAAGCAATGTTTCATTGCTTTTCGCCGAGTGAGTGAGGTTACCGGAGGCCCTAACACTTCCCCTCCCCCTCTCCCTCCCTTCCCCTACTGCCACCTTAAAGGCCGGCAACGCACTTGCGACTCTTGAGTTGCAGGTGTTGATGGGCGGCGGTATTCGTTTACCAGGTGACCTGTCTACTCGTTTGCCCCCGCCACCAGGAAAAAAAAACTAAGTGTAAGTTTTTCGACGTCATACATAAAGTACTCAGGTACTAAACAGCAGTTTAATTATTATTATTATTATCACCCATGGTCGTCCCACTGCAGGGCAAAGGTCTCCCTACGGTCTACTACTAGTCTCCCACTGCTCAAGGTTTAAAGCTTTCTGCCGCCAATCTTCCCAGTAAGCATCCAGTTCATCCCGCCATCTCTTTATGGGCCTGCCACGACGTCGTTTAACGTTGCACCACTCGGTACTGAGTTTTGCCCACAGTTCGTCCGGCATGCGGCAGACGTGACCAGCCCAGTTCCATTTTAGGCTTGCAGCCTTATGGCCAACGTCGGCGATCTGAGTTTAATTATTATATTACCAGTTTATTCATACAACATAATTATAATTCAGTTACCAACCTACATTGAAAAATACGTAGAAAATTTACACGCCCTTGCAGTTAAGTTTTTTTTTCAGTATGGCTTATAAGTCCCGTTAGAACTTCTTTCTTTCTTTCGTATTGCTAACTTTTAAACTTTCGCGTTCCATGATATAATTATGTATTTATATTTAAATACAATTATTATTAGTATTAATTGAATTTTAATATAATTTCCAACAAGCCATAGAAAACACAATAAAATGAAGAAAATTTACGTGCGATTGGAGTACAAATTTCTCGATTTTATAGCTTACAGTAGTCCCGTTATAACTGGCTGTAGTTATTTCATAATATTATATTATATTAATGGTAGATATAGAATACTTACCATCTTATTTATTTTTATTAAGTTTGCGATATTTCAGCACTATTACAAGAGTCTTTTACAGACTACCGATATAAACGCGAGTGAATGTTATATATAAGCATATATTAAACATGACACATTTATTGATACTTAATATATTGACATTTTATAAAGACCTACAAAAAAATATAAAAAAACGGGTGCAAAATTATTAATTGTATGTATTTATCTTTATTATACCACTAAGGTCACCATTTATGCGTGTTTACGACCGTATTCGAATAAAAAAGACAGTATAATCATTTTCTATTTTAAGAAATATTATTGGTAGGTATTTTTTTTGCTAGTTTTTGTTAATAGGTTTTTGAAAATTGGTGTATCTATCTTATTTTAGTAACTGAACTAAACCTTTAGTTTAACTTATTTAACTCGTTTGCCCCCTATAATATAAAAAAAAAAAACTATGATGAGTTTTGCTGAAATCGCCATACGTTTTTCGATAGCGTTATAGGGGACAACAGTGCAAACTTACAGTCAGTACGTAGGTAGTAAAAAAACCGGCCAAGTGCGAGTCGGACTCGCGCACCGAGGGTTCCATAAAATATTTTTATTATATTAGGTAACTAAAAATTAATGGTTTTCGCAATTTTTCCTTTATTTGTGCTATAAGACGTTGCTTCGTACCAAATTTCAAGATTCTGAGTTCACGGGAAGTACCCTGCAGGTTTTGATTCCCTTGTGATTGGTGATTTTGGTGGAGTGATTGGAAATTTGCGGCATAAACGGCTGTATTTTTCGATTGCGTTGGCTTAGAAGTTTGATTTTTTCACAGCTCCAAGGAACAGTAGACTTGAGTATTTGATATAAATTTCAGCTTGATACCTCTACGCGTTCCTGAGAAAAATCGTCTTGACAGACAGACAGACAGACGGACAACAAAGTGATCCTATGAGGGTTCCGTTTTTCCTTTCGTGGTACGGAACCCTAAAAATAGGTATGATATTAGCAGCTAGATACTGGACATGAGTATAAAAACAATTAGACGCTAGATACTTAATCGAAATCCATCGTTATATATTTCTTTTGTTTTTTTTTTGAAGTGCGAATATGAAACTATAGAGTCATATCGGACTCTTTAACCCTGAGTGGCATGTTGCTGCCTTCCTTTGATCTATGCCTATATGTAAATCGTATTCCTTTCTTCTATCTGAAATAGCAGAATACCCGCAGCAATCGGAACTGCCTAAGTAAGTAAATTGTACCTACTTATAAATTATCGCAGACATATTGACTGAAATTGTATTTTGATCTCGACATAATGCTCTTATAGTGTCTAAAGAACCTCATAAGAAGGCGCCGTACTGTCAACGCGACAACTGCGAGCCCGAGCCCCGAGCCATGGTGTTACTTACTTCCTATTTGTCACCTTAAAACACCACGTTTCGTATTGTAATTAGATTTGTAAGAAACAGTCTCAAAACCACTGAAATAAACTATGAAAATCACTAACTAACAGTAACTACCAAGTTGTTCGTACCTCTATTCGCACTCAAGTGAAGTTCTCCACTTTATAATCCCTTTTATAATCCCACTATTCGTTAATATTTATCAATCGACCAATAGCATTGCGTTACTGGTATAACCAGTCAAAGTAATGTCTATTAACTTATTTTTATTAAATAGTGAACTATGTTATCATCTATTATAGTTTGTCCCTATTTTTAATAAAATAAATAAGAGTTTTTGATGTGGCGACGACACGGCCATCTGCGTACGCATCCGTCCCGGATAGCGTCATGGTGTGGTATAGTTGCTACTTGCTGAGGACAAATTATTTATCATTAGCTTGTATCCATTTCAATATATTTCTTTGCATCGATCACTTTTTTTTTTAGTAAACAGCTACGAGGGCTCTTCCATCTACTATTCCATCAATGGCCAGTAGATAAAGAGCTCCCCGCTTCATTTAGGCACTCCCCGGACACTACTAGAACCTTAAAAACCTAAGAGTTTTTGATGTGGCGACTACAGATTTTTGTATATTTTATATTTGTATTTTGTATCTCTCCCGAAAAAATAGCCATCAAAAACATAGATATATATATCCCACCTAAGTTGTTTCCTACCTATAGATTTTTGCAAACACAAGGGCAGTCATGCCGTTGCCAAATCTCTTAAAACCACTGATGACCTGAAGATGAAAATGTTATTCCAGGACTCCCCATAGATACATATAGATACATTTGCTTTCATATTAAATAGTACGTTTTAAAGACATACACAGAGAGCTTAGAGAACTTATAATGTAATAATTTTGTATTTATAATCATTAAACTGGACATTAAAATAGAATATACCTACAATAATTTCTCTTTAACAAGAACCTTTTTATTTTATAAAAAGGTTCTTTCCTTTTGCGGTTCGTGTCCAAGTAAACAACAATATGATCATAATAAGGTACGTTTTTAACGGTTATAACAAAACAGATATGTTGTCTAATTAATACATTAAACCAGTATCTAGTTGTAGTAGTAATTAATACATGTATCTAACCAGAGTTATCAATTGCTCATTTTTTGTAAAGAAAATCAAGCTCGAGGCAAAAAGAAAACTCCTTCCTTCCCACTGAACATAACATAATTTAATGTTAACATGTTAATAAAATAATATTGTAAAACTAAAACACCTGAACATAAGCAAATACCTAGGCGCCGCGATAAAATTAATTAAATCGGTTGTTAAACAAGAAGGCGTGACTATCGCCCAAGATGGCAGCCGGTAATTAAAAAATAAAAAATGAATATTAATTTTCTGTCACGATTTCCGTTTATACGGCTATAAAGTCCGTAATGAAATTCCAGGCAGAAATATATTAGCTTTTCGTGCAAGTTTATCTAACTTCGTGCGAAATAATAAGTAAGAAAAACCAATACAAAAGAACATTTCAAGTGAATACATGAAAATATTAATTGACATACCTATCTGTTTGCAGAACATTAAAAAAAAAGAAAAGTTGCTGTGAAATTCACGTTCTTAACTTTATCGCACTAATATTATAAACGTGAAAGTTTGTGAGGATGGATGGATGGATGTTTGTTAATCTTTCACGCAAAAACTACAGAACCGATTGCGATGAAACTTGGTATGTAGATAACTGGAGACCTGGATTAACATATATGCTACTTTTTATCCCGATACTCCCACGGAATCGGGACTTACGCGGGTGAAACCTCGGGGCGCAGCTAGTTAAACATTTTTTTAATGTGGGTAATGCTTTTGAATAGCGAATAATAAAGTAGGTAGCATTTTTAAAACATATGTACGTGGGAGAGCCATGTGTACGTGGGAGTGCTATGATTCGGCACGTACCTATGGGGAGGCGGCTCGACCGGAGTGATAGGACGGCCTCACAGAAAAACGGCGTGAAGCAATGCTTTCGTTTTGTTTAGCCGAGTGAGCGAGTTCACTGGAGGTCCTAATCCCCTCCACCCCTTTCCCTACTCCCACCTTAACTGCTAGCAACGCACTTGTGACTCTTAAGTTTCAGGTGTCCATGGACGGGTAGTCACTTAATGTGTAGTAGGGTAGTCACCTTGTCTGCTCGTTTGCCCCGTCTCATAAAAAATTCATAATAAATTATTTTGTTTTTAATAAATACAGGCATGTAGCGCATAGGAACGAAGCCTTTTATATACCTAGATAAGTTATCTTAATTTATGTAAAAACCATAGTATCGTAAAGTACCCTCATCACATTCAGAATAATTTATATATATATCTACTTTACATTTTCTTACAACTATAAGACTTTTTTTATTATTTTTATATCATTTAAAACTATGAACTTTCTTGAAGTGAAAACTTCTTTAGGCACGTTTGTGCACTTTTGCTATGGGTAAAAAGCACGGAACTCGTGATCCACTAGAGGGCGCTAATCTAAACATTGAGTTCTGTCAGCTCATTATTAATTAATGTCACCAACCTGCAAATGTGACTTTTAAGTTCGTCGTTTCGTGTAAGTTTTCACTTCAGTCGGCAGCCCCATGAGATTTTTTATTGATAGTTACTGTCATTGTACCGCAGTAGTGCCCTAACAGACATTGTTACTTATAACCGTACGTAACCCTTATCTTTATCCGGGTATTTATTTATTTATATATGCTTCCTCCAATGTAGCGAAATAAAGTGCTTAATTACAATAATAAGAATCATTATTAAACACTAAAAAGCTTAATTAAATCGCTCCAGCAGGTTTTGTTTTGCTAGAACAAATAGCCAATTTAGAATTTCAAATCACTTTATGGAATAAATTTCATTATTATGTTCAGTTTTATAGTAGCTATTAAAATATACTACAAATAAAGTACCTTAATTAATTGTTTTCGTGGCCGCAAAATACCTAGATGCACGTAGGTATACATAATATAAGGTTTTAATGAACTGTTTCGTAAATTTAAATGTGTTAAGCGATTCTCGTCACAAAACCTATTTGTAGAGATAGCCATAGGGACTTATGTTGTAAACAATAAAGTTTCATTCTATCCCTCCTTTTGTAGCATAGTACATTATGTCAGTATATAAAGGCTAGAGATGTGCCTGCCAATAAACAAAAAGACAAGGCGAACAGTATACAGAATACATGCGTTTGCAGATAGAAGTCATTAATACCTGTCAAGCGAGCGCGCTCCACCCGTTTGCGCAGTAACATTACCAAGACCACCTACCAGCCACATCTAAACATACGATTATAAACCTTAACACAATAAAGAATAGGCTATAGAGTATGAAAGCGATAACTTTGTTTTCGGTTTCCCTGCATAATCGTTCATGATGCCACGGCCCGCCTCCCAACAGTAAATGAATATGGATTGAAGATTTTTTCACCACATTTATTTTGTACCGTACCTTGTGTGAACTACGCTAGTACGTGACGGCACATGAGGGAAGTGAATGTATGAATGACGATACGATGCAAATGGAAAGTATACTTATAGAATAAAGAGACATGAGTTTAGTTCTTTATAGACAAGATGGCAAACAAGTATAACATAATTATAAGAATGAAAGTTAAAAACGTTGATTTCTTTGAAATGTATGTTACCAATGTCCACATTAAGATTTTCTGAAGTACTTGGTTTTTTTATATCCTCACGCCTGTGTATCATTATACATATGATAACAGGTAATGTGTGCGGCAATCATCATTGTATTGTCATATTATGCAATAACTCACAGCACCTCAATCTATTTTATAAATAGCAATATGATTGAATGCCCAATAAAAGCACATTATCCTGAAATTAATAATTTAAGTCTAAAAAGTCTCTACCCTGGACCATCCACTTGACGATTTTAGTTTAACCTGCAGAGCGGAGTAATGTGCTTCTTTGTCGCAATTGCTAAATCAGAGTTCATTTAGCATGAATTTAAACAAATATATTTAAGTATTATAACGAAAAAAAAATATATAGCCGAACGTAGAACTTCCTCTGTCGGTTAAAAATACAACAATCTTTGTATATTTTCAATAATTTTGGAACTTCATTTATTTCCTGCTTTTTTTCGTATCTACCCTCCCGAATCACTCAGATAATACAAACAGAAATATTAGACAGCCATTCAATTCATCAATCATTCAAAACGTAACTTGAGGACCTGCATCAACGTGCAGTAATTTATACTAAACACAGGAGTCGATAGATCGCTGTTATTGGTTAGTAAGTGGACGCTACAGTGGGGTGCAGTGGTTTAGCAAAGTCATGGTGTCTCCCCACTGGTAAACTGTAAATTTATAATATTTACTAAATTTATTTGCATTTACTGCCTAAATTCAGCAATAAGTACTGTAATAGTTGCCTCAGTATATTGTTGAATTTAGGCAGTAAATGCAAAAAGATGTATAACCCAACCCAATTTATATATTATTAACCCAAAATTAACTTAGATCAGTTAAAAAAATACGACGAAAATGTCTGTCCCCTGCAGTTTTTTCCCCTGGCATGATAACTACCAGAGGAGATACTCACTGACCAGAGGAGATAATGAAGATCATATGATGTTTGTACAAACTAATTCAAATATAGATAGCTAATATCAAGGTTCACTGTTCATGATCCTAATTTAATGATATATTGTTATTATATTGTTGTTCATATTATTGTTACAGATCATGGCACCACACAAAACGTGAACTAAAGACTAAATGCTACATGGACATGTCACAAGATTTGTTACATTCACCTCAGCTATAATATGGGCACACTTACAGCCCATTTTGAACAGCTTGCCACCCGAATTGTTTCCAATTGTATCCAATTCGGGTGGCAAGCTGGTCAAAATGGGTTACGAATCTATTGCTTCAAAAATGCTGAATTTATTCAGTATTTTTGAAGCAATAGATTCGTAACGTAATACAAATACTATACAACAATAAATTTTACTATCTTCTCCCTCATTTAACAGGATTTTGCTCAAGCCTAATAATAAGCGCTATACTTGGAATTACCATGAAGTTATATAATAACAAAAATAACAGAAAAGTGACAATTATTTGAAAACTATATGTTTGGGAGTTGATAAGATACGAGTTTGATTCCAAAACGCATCTGTCTTTATCAAAATTTACTTTAGGGGAAACAACTCTACATACCTACTTAATGTTTTGCATAACCTTTCCAAAATATTGTGAAGTTTGCAAAACGCATACCCCCAACTAGTATGGTAGCTCACACAGTATCACAAACTGAGAGGAAGACTATGATCAGCAGTGGGATCATTGGTAAACAGGATATGGACATCTCAGTACATGACTAAAGGTCAACAAAGGTGACAAAGTTCAATAAAGACTAGTTTTTAATAGTAGGTATTTTCTTAATAAGGTCTTGTTACTGTAATTAACATCATTTTATTTAAAGTCAGAGTACCATCACAAGTCAACATATATACTGGACGCGTGTAGCTTGATGATTATAGCTTTCTGCACTTCTTCTAAAAATAAACTTTTAGTATTCCAAATTGCACGCCCGTCCTACGTTCGCGAATTTTTTTTAAAAATGCGTAGAAAGAATTCTCTTCACGTTTTACAAAGTCTCTTAAAATTTTGGACCCTGGGCGACTAAACTTTTACTAGTAGTTATATGAATACTACAGGTAGTATTTATATAAATACTACCTGTAGGTACCCATTATGCGTTCGTGTGTGTGTGTGTGTGTGTGTATGTGTGTGTGTGTGTGTGTGTGTGTGTGTGTGTGTGTGTGTGTGTGTGTGTGTGTGTGTGTGTATGTGTGTGTGTGTGTGTGTGCGTACACGTGAATGAAAAATAAATTAGTTCTAAGTAATACCACAATAAAATAAGTGTTTTTTTTTTTCTAGAATAAAAATGTACCGATCGAGTGTTACTTTCATTAAACTTAACACGCAATAAAATATATAATACAACGTAATTAAAGTAAAACTAAAATATATCAGATTAAAAAGTTTAATGGTATATTAACAGATAAATTAGCTACGGACTTCAGGGTTACCAACCGTGGACTTTTAAACACCTTCATACTACAGGCGCTACAACATACTATGTAATTGTATGTTACAATATTCAGATGGACGAGTGCATGACTTAATAAATATTAAATGTGAATGAATACGTAGAAGAAATCAAAGGATTTCTTTTCTTCCAGGTTAAAAAAAATATTTACGTAATTTTTAAATAGGTGTAGTTATCTCACATTAACAGTGAGTCAGGTCTTTGTGAGTGAGTGAGGGCATCAATTTCAATCCGGCCGAATTCGGCCGGTACCTTCATTAATCCGACTGGATCCGGCCGGACCGAACCGGATTGAAATTGGCATATCATAAAAATTTTTTGGTTGGTAGTAATATGAACTGTAGAAAAGAGGTTTAAGGAGTTATCATAAATTTTATAAAAAATACCGTTTAGATACACTTAAATTTTCTTCCTTGTTTCCAACAATTAAAATCTTAGTATCCAAAGTAATTAGTTAGTCAGTGTTCATATTACTAATATTAATCTCTATTAAGTTGGGCACGCACTGTACAAGTAACAGTGACAATGCGCGGGAATCCTCTCAAAAGTTGGAGTTTGTTTTTCAGTTAAGTAATATGGTAACGGATTCGGTTGACGTCTAATGATGCCGGATACGCCGGATTTCCGGATTGCAATCTCTAGATTTATTAAATTACATGATACATGATAAAATATTTCACATATAATAGCACCTATAATAGACAAATAAATCGACCAATAAAAGTCGTGTAAAAAGTAAAGTTTAAATTTTTAAATGAAAAAAAATAAAGTTATGAACCTAGTTAATTGATATTTTTTTATTTCAAATTCTACGTATATATATCTAAATATTATTATTTCCAGTTCAGTGGGATTATAATTTCTTTAAACTGGCGGCAACCCTAAGTAGTTTATTCTTAATATTACTAGTCATAAAAATAAATACTATTTGGACTTAACGGCCATTTTAACACCACAATACCAACAAGTACTAAATCCTTGAAAAACATATTTTACGATTTCCTTTAATATTTCTGATGATGTCATTGAAGTATTTAACTGAAATAGTTATTGTGCACTAGCAATTTTTAAAAGGTGGAGCCACACTTGAATCACACAAATTTATTAATGGAAAAGTTATAAGTTCTATCATTAAATTTTAAATAATTTGCGATTTTACACACATACACCCACACTTGTATCCCCAAAGGGGTAGACACAGGCGTATTGAACACCCAAATTTTGCCAACTATCGTAATATGGGGCAACCGGGCACAAAAGGGGGCAACCGGGCACAATAGGGGGTAACCGGGCACGTTGGAAATTAAAGATGGAAAAATCGGGAGTATATTGAAAGCCTGAAAGGGGAAGATAGGCTAGGAAAGACAATGGAAGGAAATGGATTTTGCTTATACGGATGGATTGGGGAATGTATCGTAGGTAAACAATAGCTCGAGAAGGTCACTGTGGTATACCTATAACTCGAACTGACTATTGCCGGGAAGTCGGAGACCTGTAATTTAAACTTTAATATATAGGGAAGAGTAACAAATTTGGAACCGGTGCTTAAATCGGACCACTTCTGTATTTATATACAGCAATACAGAAGTGGTTCAGTTTAAGCGCTGGTTCAATATTGGTTACTCTCCCCTCAGTGGCGGATTTACCAGTAGGTCAGCCTACTAGGCTAAAGCCTAGGGCGGCAGATTTTAGGGGCGGCAAATTTGGGGCCTACATTATTTTTTATGTCTTGTCCTGGTGTTATCGAATTAGATAGACGGACCGGTAGGGGCGGCAAAATTTTAATAGCCTACTGGCGGCAAATGTGTAAGTTCGCCGCTGTCTCCCCTATCAATACAAATAAGTAAATAAAATTGATGTGTCTGTTTGTAATGTCAAAATAATAGTTTTTTTAAGCTCATACAGTTATTTGCACGATACCTAAGTATGCTTAAAAATTAGATTTTAATTTTATTTTCTATCTGTCTGTCTATTCCGGCTAATCTCCGGAACGGGTGGATCAATATTCACGGGACTTTCACTGGCAGATGGCTGGCTTTATAAGGAGTAACTAAGGCTTCTTTTATATTCGAAAAAGAATTGGGGTTCTGCGCAAAATATATAAATATACAAGGCCCATTTGATGGTAGACAGTTACTTACCCATTCAAATGATTACTTGCAACACCAGTGCTGTTTCTAGCCATATTGCTAGGTGCCCTACTTATCTATAATAATAATACTACATGAGTGGTTCTGATTAACCGCGATCTGGATTTGTTTTTTTTTTATTTTTAACTAACTAATAGGCTTCGATCTTAACAGAAATCTTATATATAAACTAGCTGCACCACGGCCTCACAGAAAACCGGCAGTGAAGCAATGCTGGCCTTCCTTTTCACCGAGTGAATGAGGTACCGGAGACCCTAACCCTTCCCTCTCCCCTCTCCCACTCTTCCCCTACTTCCACCTTAAAGGTCGACTTGAGTTGCAAGTGCCCATGGGCCGCGGTAGTCATTTACCATCAGGTGACCCGTCTGCTCGCTTGCCCCGTTTACCATAAAAAAAGTAACAAAAAGTTGTAGGTACATGTTCTTTATAATATAATTTTCACAATTCAGGTGTTGCAACACATGCAACCGGTTAATACCTCGGGCGCCGTAAAACTGAGATAAACTTGAGTCAAACTCCCGCCAGTCTGTCCGATGAAAACTTTTTATTACAGCCATGAAATTCAGAACATCCCCTACTACTTATCATAATTATTTGATAATTTATAGGGATTAATATTCAAAGATAAATGCTAAACAGCTGGGACTCAACGCTCTCGTTTGTATATATTTAACCGTTTTGAAATCGAAAGATTAACACTTACGATATTAGTTTTATTCGCTATAAAAGTATTATTAATGTAAATTACTTAATTCTCATAATCTTTATTTAATGTTATGGACACTCAATTTTTAAGTGGGTAATAACATAGAATATCCAAGGTATATGTTATTGCATATTTTTCATTAAAATGTCTTAAATCGACATAAAATATATATTTTGCTGAGATGTAATAGTTGTAGTCGGTTGCCTCGTTAGTCTCGCAATTTGTCCTGAGCTCAATTACGTTCAGTTGAATTATTACAAAGTTTAATCTACATATTAGGAAATCTCAATAACATGATAACATCCCCTTAGTTTGCTAAGGGACCAAATATATAGTTGGCTAAATTCGGATGTGTAATACATCTGCCCGTAAGTATATCGCTGGTTTGCGAGAATAGCGACGGAACTAAAAATTATTGATTTTAGCGAATGGCAATGATTTGTGATTTCCGCTAGAGTATTTTGTTCTAAATATATAATGAACTTGTCGCTTAATAACGAACGTTAGCACGAAATCGGCGTTGCATCTCTGTTCACCATTAAAATATTTCTTATTTATTATTTTTTTAAAAAGAAAACTCCCGTATTAGGAATTACTCCTGTGTCGCGGGGAACTTTACAAACATACAAACAACGGACACAAAGAACACCCAGACTCGGGTGGGAATCGAACCCACGACCTATGGCATAGCAGTCAGGGTCACTAACCACTAGGCCAACAGACCAGTCAATATCAAATGCAATATCAAAGATTTATGATCGTTTGGCATACTTAGTTCAATTCGACTGAATTTTGAATTACGTCGATATTCTCGCAAACCAGCGATATTATGTATTGTGTTTCCACCGTTGTTCATCGAGTTTCGTTCGAGATCCAGTAGTAGTTTGCAACACGTACAAAATTGCGGTTACCGTACCGTATGCGGAGGCCGCAGATTGTCCTGACTCAAAATACAGTGGCCTTTTAAACCTAGTCTATGCAAGGTCCACTGTATAAACGTGGAAATTCTAGATAAGCTTAAATTTAAATTTTCTGAGGATATGTTTTATTTCAAACCTTGCACTCTGGAATACCCCCTGTATCGCAGAGGACTTTTAAAACAATACAATTAATAGGATATCTGGGCATCCTATCTATGACTTTTACAAATAATAATCCAACCAAACCCACAACACTCAGTAATTGGTGAAGTGACCATTTAAACAGCTCAGAAATTAGCCATGCCTGTACTTAAATTTCGGTGACATTTGATTTCATCCGATTCAAGCAGTTTATTTTTTGTAAAACACAAAAAATACTAAAAATAAACCCAAACTGATAGATAAATAAAAATCTGTTTTAATTTTCATTTTAAAGCATACTTTGGTTTTTATTCCATCTCAAAACTTTTTATTTAAGAAATTTACTCTTAAATTCATTTATGACTTTAACCATGTCTTCGTAGAGGTTGTTACTATAAAATCGCTTATTATTGCCTCTTTCCAACGTTTAAGATCGAGTGGCAAGTGCGTTAGACATTGGGAGGAACACCGTAAATCGAATCACTCGTCAAAACATTATTCGAGCCCAGATAAGAAATAATCATAAAATAGAAAGTACCGGTAGGTAACTGATGTAGAAATTTTAGTTGTCTATAATCATATTTAAAACTATTTTCTCCGCCATGAATTACCTAATTTAAGGTAAATAAATAATATGTATAACTAGTAGATAAATCTATATGTTTTGTGCCTAAAATCGATTCTTTATTGCACCTAAATTATATCATTTAGATTATAATTTATTATTCAATCGATATTGTTTATACATCTCTAGTAACTTCAAACACGAAACGTCACATAACTAATGCTATTTGAAAAATGGTATAGTACAAAACAAACAGTACAACACAATCAGTTCGTTAAAGTTTCCTCAGCTGATATATTTTTTTATTATTTGTTTATAGTCCAGAACATAATCGATGTACGTCACATTACGGCCTAAGACGGGCAGTGTCATGTAGCTAATCAATAAAAAAAAATATCCACGAAGCCGACAAATAAGTAATATAGTGGTAATATAAAATTCATAAGTGATATAGTGGTTTCTTAATGATAAATATAAATAATACATACCTAGCATAATTTAATTATTTAAGGTTTCACTTTCTTCTGAAAACATTGAAATTTGTAATTTATCAAGGCCTGTAGAACATGTGATATGCAGAGATAATAAAGGAAAATTTGATAAAGAGAGTTTTATGTACGGATTTTGACGTGTACAAGAATAGAGGACGACCTAAGGAAAGGTCAATGGACAGCGTGAAAGAGGATATAGCTAGAAATTGCATAAGCAGTAAAATTACGAATGATATGGGACAATGGAAGAAAAAAAAATAATGCGCCGACCCCAAATACGTTTTGGAATAGGGTAAGATATGAATGATGAGGAATGGAATTCTGCCGTAACCTTCTGAAACATAATATTGATTACACTACTAAGAAAATACTAATAAGTAGTATGTAATGTTAATAATAGTGATCAAAATTTGAGACGTATCTAGTAGCGTTAGTACTTTAGCTACAATAGAACGTCGTTTACTATAATAAATATTTACAAACAACCGCCGAGCGATGTCTCAATACGTATTGTGATAATGTTTTATATTGAAACAATCAATGATGCAACGATTACCTAACCTCGCACAAACTTAACAAAGGACATTATCATTTGAAATTACAGCAAAAATGGAAAAAATATAAATAAAAATCCACATTCGTATAAAACTCGTTTTGGTATCAAAACTGAGAAGTCTGATAACAAAACATTTCACCGATTCTACATAAGTTTCGATATGAATCAGTTTCATTCGCTTTTGAAAGGTTTCTTGTTCATTAGATACGATGATCACGTGCTTAAAGTGTGAAGGAAAGTTGGTGAAAACCTTAACGTTAAGGTTTTACACGGTTGTGAGGACATTACCACATTACTCACGACTTATCCAACGCCGGTAGCGTTAACCGTTCTCATTCATTCGTTTCTGCTTTGGATGATAACGCAAATAGCCCAAGCGGACATATAAAAATAAATAATAGCTGCTTAGCTTATGTATATTATTATGCAATAAATTGTCGTTTCTTTAGTCATTTAGAATAACCAGTTTAAAAAACCGGCCAAGTGCGAGTCGGACTCGCGCATGAAGGGTTCCGCACCATCGTACAAGATTTAACTAACTACGAGTCAAAAAAAATACGTTTCTAGTAGGGGAGTCCCCTTTAATTATTAATTTATTTATTTTATTTGTGGTTATAGCGGCAACAAATATACACATTCGGTGTAAATTTCAACTGTCTATCTATTACGGATCATGAGACACAGCCTGGTGACAGACAGACAGACAGACGGACGGACAGTGGAGTCTTAGTAATAGGGTCCCGTTATTACCGTTTGGGTACGGAACCCTAAAAAGCATCTAAATTTGTTAATGGTTTTTAATAAAAATATATGGGTAGGTGTTTTTTCATCTTTATTTACGGAGCTTAGCCACAATTTATGACTATGTCGCTCCATATGGGTAGGTTAATAGGTATAAATGTATTACCTGTACAAAAGCCAAGTGCGAGTTGAAATCGCAAGGAGAAGATTCCGTACCAAGAATCGTAAAATGTAAGTTTGTACGCACAATATTGAGAGATTTACCATGTCATTTTAAGACAACAGACATCTTACAAATTTTCCTGGAATCTATAAGTCTAAAACTTCTAGAAATTTCTTCCATTTTCTTAAATAACTATATATTTGTATTTTTATGTAACTTTCTATTTTGGCTCCCTTAAGTGACCCCCATGACTTATTCAAAATTAATTGTAATTTATATACCTTGCACATCTATATTTGGCTCACGGAACCCTGAAAGTGAATATAAGCCGCTTGATGGTTTGTCTACTTCCACTTATTTATACACAATAAGTTACTAACCTCATAATATAAAATTTTCTACTACCTAATGCCTTCTCAAATTAAAGCAAGAAAGTGGATGTACGCCACTGGATGGTTTATCCACTTAGTAATATCGAGAATGATTAAATAACTGCATCATACCGACTAATTTGAAAGGAATATTAGGAATATTTCATTGTGATATTAATACCTTTGTTCTAGAAAATACCAGTTGCATTGTGAGCTGTCATAAGTAAAGCAGCCAGCACGTTGCAATGCAATACTTAGTTATAAATGCCACATCTATTGTTCAAACACACCATCAATAGCAATATTAGCATTGTTGTTTACATTATATGTAGTTCTAAGTTATTTATTTCGATCTTATTGTTTCAGTTGCAATTATGATGCTTTTAAAAAGAATCTCTACGTTCCTAGAAAAATCGCATTCTCTATTATATGTAGTCAGCCGCCTGTCATCTATTCTAATATCATAAATGCGAAAGCAACGCTGTTGTTTTTTTGAAGTGAAAACTTCTTTAGCGGCGTTGTGCACTTTTTGGGATGCGTAAAAAATGTTAAACTCGCATCAGGACACGTGACCTGATCAAAAATTCGTAAGACGGAGCCGAGTTTCTTATATTTAAAAAATATAACATTCGAAATTCAAACATTTATGAGCGGCCAGGAGCGCAGAACTTCCAGTGTACCCTATGTGTACATTTATATGTTATTATATATATTTTTAACCTAATTATATATATACAGATAACTGAATGGCTGAATGGATTGTAATGAAATTTGGCAAGGAGATAGATTATGTCCTGGGGAAGGACATTGGCTTTTTATCCCGGAAAATCTATATTTCCCGTGGGATAAATCTGAATTCCCACGCGAACGAAGTTGGCAACAGCTATTAAGACTATAAAAATGTCAATCATGAAGTTAAAGATTCCGGAATTTAATAAAAAAAACTGCTGTAACTGTAATTGTTTTTCCAATACTGTAAAGACTGTATATTTTTAAATGTTACTTGTAAATCTTACGATATAGTACCTACCTGAGTCTATTTTTCGGACTTTTATCACTTTGTTAAATGCTAGATTTTATCAGTTACAGGACAATCAGTGAATGTTCGTTTAGGGAAGTAAATAATGAGTTTTTATTATTTTAATTAATTAATTAATTAATTTAATTATTATATTTAATTTAATTTTTATTTTCTGTTGATTTTTTCTACAACTTTAAATGCAATATAATTATGTTTTTCTGGGCCGTATGCTTGTTTGGCACCACCACCGGCGTTAAAAAAAATATGGAGATTGACGGTTTATTGTACTCTATCCACTAGAATGTCAGAACATACCTATGTCCCAAAACGAAGTCAATCTTAGCCTCTTTAATGAATTCTCGGGGACTTCCTTTCTAGGGCATACCCGAGTCCCTTACAATAGACACATTTGTGACGGAACACCGTGTGGTTTTAGTCGGTTCGATTCCGACATACCACTTCACTGCTAGCCTTGGTGAGGTGGTGACCCGTGGGGTACCCTCACGATAAAAAAAATTAAAAACTGTGTGGTGTCGTGGGACACCAGATAGGAATGAAGTTCCTTTTTATAAAAATATTAATTTCAAGTTCTATTCGAGGTATAAAGAAAATAATTATTCGGATATACATTTTTTATTGTGATTTTTTATCGATAAAAAAAAATACAAAATTATCTTAACACCTTTATTTTATTTACAATGTTTTATAAAAATATATAATAATAATAATAAAAGTCATCACGTGGACTATACATTAGACTCTGTATAGCCATCATACATTAGACTACAAATAAAAATCTTACGTTACGGACGTTTTTGCCGGCTAGGGTACCCCTCCGCAACGCCCCATAAGGAACTTCGTTCCGAAAATCCTCTTTTATGAAGACAAGCAGAAGACAAAGTCTCACACATTTGCATAATAAAAGTATACTTTTATTCAATTGTACTCGAATACTTACTCTTGAAGTGGAAACATTGAATTCACTCACAACAAACAGTGTGACACTAGTCATATAACAATGGCTTACATTGGTTCTCTTTATTGCAGTAGGTATCGAACAAAATTTTAGTAGTAACAGTGATTCAACGATTAAATAAAAGTTAAATCACAAAATTTAAAAAACCCCCGACAAAAAAAAAAGTAATTCACCCTTTTGTGGTGGCGGCCATCTAAGTTATTATATTTTTATTTATTTATTTTTATTATTATTTATTATTACTTTTAAGTTATTATATTAAAGTTCATAGTGTAATATAGTATTCTACTAGTCAACCCCTTTCATTTGATACCCATATTGAGGGAGTTTTGAAAACAAAATGTAATTTGCCATTTTGTGGTGGCGGCCATCTTGGATTTCAAATTTATCATAGTGTATAGTATTCTACTAGTCAAGCCCGTTCATTTAATACCTATATTGAGGGAGTTGTGAAAAAATATGTAATCCGCCCTTTTTTTGGCGGCGGCCATCTTAGACCGAATTTTATTAAACATAGCTAAGAACACACCCGAGTAATTCACCTTTCAAACAAAAAAAAACAAAATCAAAATCGGTTCATCCGTTCGGGAGCTACGATACAACAGACAGACACACACAGACACGTCAAACTTATAACACCCGTCGTTTTTGCGTCGTCTTTGAAGACGTCGTCTGACGAAGATAAACACGTACCTACATATATAAAACAAGTGAGTTATTGTCCTCGATACAGCTGATTTTTGTTCCATAGGAGTCACTCCACTAGTTCGCGCTATCTCATTATATCGCGGGTAAGCAGTGTTACTATCATAGCATTAGTTTTGAGGTGAGAAGGTGGATTGACAGAGTTAAAAGAGTCTGTTAAAAGAGGGTTAGCGTTGCCTGCGGGCGGCGAACTTTTGGGGAAGTCGTCGTCCGAACAGATACAGGCCCGAGAGGCAGCGCGCAGTGTTCCGCGCGCACTCTCAGAGGAGTGCGGCCGACGGGTGATGGCCGAACCGGGTGACGGCACCCGTCTAGGGTGAGACGGGTCAACGCCTATCGGGGGTTGCGGAAAAATGCAATGGCGATTCTCGCCCCCCCGATCATAGGCAATTAGTGGAACATCGGGGTGGTTTTTAGACGGTCCGACAGACCCCTTCGCCTCCCCAACGCGGGCGGAGGACATCCATGAGGATCTTCCACCTCGTCACCAAAATAAAAAAAAGGGTTAGCGTTGCCAGAGCCGTCGGAGAGAGTTGTCGGCTTAGGGCGGAAATTTGACGGCCTAGGTATTGGAGGATTTTCTTGACGGCCCAGGAGTAGGGGGTTTTGACGACCCATAGCCTAACTTTTTTTAACGATCCAAGAAATTTTAATTTGAAGACATTTCTTTAATAAACTTAATAATAGGTAAGCATACAATAAGCAAGGGGTCAGCTGTCCTGTCCTGCTCAAGATGCCATATAGGCGCTGGTAACGGATAACTATCCGATGTACACTGTGCTTGTTTGAACTTAGTTATTTACCAGTAAAACTGTGCAGTTTCTAAAATAAGCTTCACTTTGGCTAAAAGGAAATTCCTAAATCAGTTCATGGCAAACAATTAAGATACTGAAATAATCTATTTCTTTTATTTTAGTACTCCATTCTTCTGCCTGTTTGTCAAGAACTTTAAATACAAAATTCTAGACTTCTATAATACAAAATACTTTGGTGTAGAACTTCTTGAAGTTGTAAAAATTAAACTTCTAAATCCAGTCCAGGGTAGGCTGAGACAATGGAGCGCCATTCACCACCATCCCACATTCATAAGACCTTTCATACACACTCGCCGATAACGAGTGCTTTTTACTTGGCCCAACTCATACCAATCATTTTATTTCAACAACCTATTCAACGTTTTTTGTAAATAGTAGAAACATGTATGTATAAGCCGCAGCATATTTCAAAATATAGGTTGATCGCCGGAAATATACCTAGCCCCTCATATCAATAAATAATACCTAAAATGGAGACCCTGCAATTACACACGTACCGAAACGTTCTATTGCACGACAAGTAGCCATCAAAATTTTAGTATCAACCAATCGAACCACGTTATTGTTTTAATTACATATCTAACACTATACGCTATAATAACATCTATAGTTGTAGAAATAATGGCCTGTTTGCAATACACAGACCGTCAGTAATTTCAACGTTTGCTAGAGGTAATGTTTTCAATTCTATATTTGTCAAACAATTTTATGGGCATTGAAATACATAGGAAATACGCGGTGATTATTTGTACCTAATACGTAATTTGTTACTTTTTGTACACTAATTTCATTGAGTATGATTTTATCAATTCTAAACCTATTCTAGAAATGTTTTTCGAAAGTACAATGGTTGCTTATAATAAATTATTACATTTTGTGACTAGACCTGAATAAAATAGTCATAACGTATATTTAAAACACGGCCTCACAGAAAACCGGCCGTGAAGCAATGCTTGCATTGCATTTCGCCGCGTGAGTGAGATCACCGGAGGCCCTAACCCTTTCCTCTCCTTTATGCCCGTCCTTCCCCTCTCCCCCCTCTTCCCCTCTTCTCCTACTCCCACCTTAAAGGGCGGCAACGCACTTGTGGCTCTCGAGTTGCAAGTGCCCATGGGCGGCGGTAGTCATTTACCATCAGGTGACCCGTTTGCTCGTTTACCCCCTATACCATAAAAAAAAACTCAACGTTTCCAAACTTCGTGCAGCTATCCAGAATTTCCTAACGAAAATACCCAATATCAATTTGCCTGACCTGATAATTAAACTAGGACCTCATAAGCGAAAACTAATGCCATGGTACCAATGAGGAAGTCGAGGCTTTCAGCGAACATACATAGTCATGAAAGTAAAATAGTTAAAACACGTTCTTAAAAAAAGAATACATGAGTTATAAAATTGCAAAGGAAATAACTTTAAAAACTCTAAATAATGTTACCAATAGTTTTTAGTTTTTCAGGAATTATTGGTAATTTTATTTATTTATTTTAACTTTTTGCATATTTGGTACATGGGCGGACTTAACTAACTAGAAACTCCCTAAAAATTTCTCCACAGTATTCGGCATCGACATTCGTCTTTTCTACGGAGCTGACGTTGCTCAGTTCGGCTAAGGCTCGGTTACTTAGTTCAAAAACACACCTGGCCTGGTGATTTAAGAAAGGGCAGCCCGTCAACCGTTTTAAAGATCAGAGAGAGCATCGCGCTTTACAAGAGGGGAGTAGGAATAGCCCTCCTCAATGAGTATAGGGACGTACACATGGTGGACTCTACTTATTAAAAACTAGTACCAAAGTGCCTCTCAGATAAAAATATTGGAGATACTGTGAGATTTGAGTCCACTCGACTCGGACTGAACCACTCGTCGCCTTGTTGATGCAATACCCGAAAGAAGGCCAAAGAAAGTAATCTTAATGGATTAGTTGGCCCCAGAATAGTCTGTAGCAGACTCATTGGAGATGCATATAACTTGCAACGAAAGCAGAAATGTAATAAAGTCTCTATAAAACGTGCCAAGGTATAAGTAAAATGACAACCAGAAGCGTGACGAAACAAGTTCATTTTATTGAGTCTTTGATGAATGAGGGCTCTATAGCACAAAGCTAAAAGGTAGCGCTCCGTATCCAATCAACCTACCGCATTGAAACCCATATAAATTCCACCCGCAGAATTATTCCTATTCGATCCATGCGCTGGATCGCATATGTATGCATACATGCGCTTCCATTACCATGCTAAACGATTCAGAGAAAATTTTCGCGAGCCACACCTGTTCCCTCCCAAGGACTCGGCCCTTTGTTCTATAAAAGACGTTTCTAGAATAACCGGTGAGAATTATGTTATATAATTATAATTTTTCTTGACAGTGCGATTGATATTATTATTTGCATTCTGTCAGTGCCACATCCATAGCGGATCTTATTATACTTTTTTCCTTCTAAGGTGTAAGCATCTTAATGGTTTAATATTATATAAGTCAATGAAACACGCAAGAGAAATAAAATATGTTTGTATTACTTTTTTAAAAGGGTGGGAAAGGCGTCGAGCACATGGAACAGATTTCCTTCGAACATTAAACAATTGTATGTTTAATTCTAAATACGGATATACATTCTATGATCAATGTTGAATATGAATAGAAAAAAATAGTTCGTTTTCTTTAAATGCCGGAACTAGAAGTTATTTAAATTTTTATCATAGATAACATAGATCAATTTCTTTGCGTAAAAACTAAATTCTAATAATTAAGATCAATTAGTTTTTCTTTTATGGTATAGGGGGCAAACGAGCAGACGGGTCTGATGGCAAGTGACTACCGCCTCCCAGCACCTGCAACTCAAAGTCGCAAATGCGTTACCAGCCTTTTAGGTGGGAGCAGGGGAAGAGGGGGCGAGGGGGAAGGTAGGAGAAAAGGGTTAGAGCCTCCTTTAACCTCACTCACTCGGCGAAAAACAATGAAAATATTGCTTCACACACTTTGCATGTAGACTAGATCAGTTTTATACCGTGGACAGTGATATGCAGGAGACAGACATATCGTACAACGGTGGTATAATTATGAATATGATTAAAGTCTTGGGAATAGTCGAATTAAGACTTTTGGGATCGGTTACGCGCAAAAGACTAAAGGCTACAAATATTTTAAGCACTACAACCAGCGGCGGAATTACACATTTGCCGCCACTAGGCTATTAAAATTTTGCCGCCCCTACCAGTCGGTCTACCTAATTCGATACCCCAGGACAAGACATAAAAAATAATGTAGATCCCTAAAATCTGCCGCCCTAGGCTCCAGCCTACTCAGCCTGCTGGTAAATTCGCCACTGACTACAACCGCTAACTTTCATTAAGGATGTGTGTTTTCTTCCTGGTAATATTATGATAACTAAACTCCATCATTGTATTATTTATATTCCCCTAACCTTATCCAGATCAGAGACTAGGGTTTATTATAAATGCCAAAGAGGTTGCAATGCAAATTTTATTCGATCAGTTCCGCTAAATGTAAGTTAATTTCGATTCCAAGCAACCGCGGCCCATATTTAACAGTCGGATCTTCCGAGAAGCTATTACACGAATTTGACACCGGACGAACCAACGGATAGACTGTTTATAATATCTCATTTAAGTACATTTATATAGACAATGCCTCAATAAGACCCTAAGTGGAGTATGAATGGCATTTGCATCCTTGCGCGAGATTGTATCCGTTTTGTAGTTTTGTACGTGTCTTGCATTAACTATCGGTTTTATAAGAACTTATAATGAAGTGATAATGTATCCTATTCCGTTGTACCTAATTTGTTTGCTGATAGAATACTTAAGTATCGAATACAAGAATGAACACTAGTAATTTAGATGGTGAAGATGAAACTGAAAACTCAGGGCATTAATGCAGATCGTACGTATGGCAACTACATTCACTGAAACTAAATCCTCCTTTGAAACTAATTACTCTGAATTATGTACACCAGGATCCAAATACAAAGCACATTTGCTCAGTCTCAGGAAAATTTAACTGTCAAGACACCAGCATGAAAATTTGCTAAAGGAAATGGAAGCGTTTTGAAATAAACACACTATATCGTCACGGTAACGGCACGGCTCCAACCCAGCAATTAACTTGTCAATCAAATCTGAGCATTAAAACGTGGTCTTATAATACATTTCATAATGTTAATATGAAAAAGTCAACGGCGGGCAGTAAGCGCGCTTGCTGCAACCATACAACTCAGCGCGCTGTAAGCTGTAAGTAAAAAAACGTGCACATGAAGACGATGAAATTAGCTTGCACCTAGCAGGCGGCGCGCGGACTGCAAGCTTGCACCTCGTGGGCGATGCGCGGACTGCGAGCTTGCACATGGCGGGCGACGCGTGGTAAAGCACGCTGGCGGCGGCGTTCAATTTCAGGCGGCACCGTGCTGCAGCCGTGCCGTTACAGTGCCGTTATGGTGTGTGATGACCTTAAGTCGACTTCTCTTTTAGAAAATCAGAAGACAAACAAGCGAAATGGAGGTGAAAGGCTTAAAGAAATAAACAAGCTCCCTTGTCTATTTCTTTCTGTACGCGTGAAACAATTTTGGTCCTTAGTGAATTATTTACACCTATATTTTATCCTAATAAAAAACGCTTAACTACACGAAACTGTATTATATTGTGCACTTAGCTGTATTGTATGAGCTGTACTGAACCGTGCTTTTGAAGACTTGTATTGTCAGCCGGCGTCATTTATACGAAGTTAAAATTAATCAAAGTATAAAAATCGCTAGACTATTGACCAGGGTTTAGTCTAATCATACGAGGACTAAGCAATCAGAGATCGTTCGGGACATATTCATATCATTTTACAAGTTATTAGGGAGTCCCGGTTTATAAGGAAAACTTCACATGACTTCCGCCGTCGTGCCCGTCTAGTTGGAGTTTTTCTTTATTCAAATAATCTTAATAATAACAAGAACATCATTTCATCATTTGCGCTCCCCTAACACTTAGGCGTACGTACCTCTCAGGCTAGTTAGCCAGATATCTTTAAAAAAATATGAAACACCGTATCTGTGGGTAGTCTTCAGTTGTGGCACTCGGTGTTCACTCCCGGTTTTTTGCAATACAGGAATTTCCCGTATTCATGTCTTAAAAGCTTTAAAAAAAATTCAATTTTATGTTAAATTAGTATTTTTTCGTTTCAAGTTCATTTTATTTTTGCTGAAATGTTTAATAAAAATACAAAATCTTTTGCTCATTACACAGTTATTTGTCCTGTGTGAGAAAAGAACCCACGACCTCTGGCTCAGCAGTCAGTATCACTAACCATTAGACCAACAGGCCAGTCAGTATGTAGTGTATGTAGTGCAGAAAGGTAATTTTTTTAAATAATATGTGTTACAAATAAAAAAAATCTGGACAAGTGCGAGTCTGACGTCGTGCACCGAAGGTTCCGTAAGCAAACAAACTTGTATAAGTCCACCTCGGGAATCAATTCTAGAAGAATTTTGCCCGTCTTTTTCGAAAGACAAACTTAACTTTGCGGTTGCAATGTATGAATGAATGAATGAATGAATAAACATTTATTTAGAACAGCACAATGAGACACATCAATATACATAATAAGTAAAAAAATAAAAGTAACAAAGAACAAGAATTAACTTATAAATACTACATACAACTAAAACTAATTATGGTACCGTGTACCTATGCGTCCCACGGTCTGTCTAAATAGCGTCCAGATCAGCTTCATGTCTAGCGAAGTGCTGGACGCTGGTTTTCATCTGGAACCTGTATCCCACGTACTTCGGGATTACTAGATGCCCATTTAATAATATTTATCAGGTGTAGATGTGTTAATGTGTGTGAGCGTTTAGTGATCACCAGAAATATGTTATATAGGTAAATAATAATGTACGACAAAGTCAACAATCCATCCGCAAAATATAAGTTTGTAATCACAAAAACTTTTTTTATATGTGATATAACAACAAATTAACGACTTTCGGATTTTTTCCCTTACTTGTGCTGTCAGACTTTGCTTCTTACCAAATTTTATGATTCTAGGTCAATGGGAAATACCCTAGGTTTTGATTTACCTGCAAAATCTTCAAATTTGGTCAAATATAAGGCTTAAGTGGCCATATCTTTTGATTGCATTGACTTAGAAGCTTGATTTTTTTACAGCTTCAAGGGACCGCAAAATTTTGTATATGGTATTAATTTGAACTTAACGCATCCACGGGTTCCTGAGAAAAAGGTCTTCACAGACAGACGGACAACAAAGTGATCCTATTAGGGTTCCTTATTTTCCTTTCAAGGAACGGAACCCTAAAAATTACATGAAAACAATTACTTCACGCGTCACGCGTCCAGTATGTGTATACCTAGGTTCACTTGTCATGGTACATAAGTCAATACAGTGACAGGTCAAGTTATCCTGGCCAATGACAAAAAACAAAAATGAATGATGGTCAAAATTCGACCATAATTCTCTGGTAAAAATTATTTATTAGGTTATTATATTAAAATCGATGTTAAATCATTTTTACATTTTGCTAATTGTTAGTCTACTGGAGACCACACATAATATATACTATCAGAGACTAATTTATCTACTTTTTACGCTACTTATAAGGAGTCATTGAATGAATCCGAATCTTCAAAAAAAGTGACTCACAGCCGTTGAAATTCTTTACTACTGTCAACTCACACAAATATAAAACATTGTATTACTTAGTTATGTAATATTTACGTACAGTCGGTGCAATAAATACGGAGCAAGATGGATGGTTTCATTAAGTTTAGTTAGCGAAGTATACATGGACATTCTTGACCATGTTTAGGTTAACATGTGGGGGCATTCTTGTTCTGGTTTAGTACGTTTGTTGCACTTATTTATGAGGCGGATGAGTTCAAAGGATGGCTGTGGGGACATACGGACAAAAAGGCTATAGTTGGTTTACCTCAGTATTATAAACAAACGCTGGACAATAAAAAGTAACATGCCACATATTACTTTTTCTCTTCCAGCGTTTGTGTATCTTGTTATACGAAGCAATGATTAAAGACATAGAACAATTTATTTTATGCAAGTACATTAAACGCATATTTCTATATTAGTATTAGAGAAAGCGAATGGTAGGTAAGTTTTTAAATTTGTGTATATGTTGACAGTGGTTTATTTATTTATTTTTCATGTGGAACAGTGGTAACCTTCGAAACCATTGCAACTACCTATTTGACATTTAAAAAGTATTTTATACCCCGATTTATAGATAGATTATAGATACGTAAGCAATATATTGGATATAATTACCAAACCAGACGAATTTGTTTCGAGTGAGAATGAGACCAAAAAAGAATAAGTAAAAAGAAGCAAAAAGTAGTAAACAAGACAGAGAGAAAATATTTTTATCTATTTATTTATGAATGTTTATCATATAACTGTTACACAATTGCAATTATGTTTACCGGAATTAAGTGTGTTTTTAGTACTTACTGTACCTTTAAACTGCCTGACTTTTCGACTTCATTACTATGGCCCATCGTCGAGCTCGTGAGGAGCAAGTTTCTCCATCCGCCCGCACGCAGTCGAGGTTTTTGTTTTGCCATGTTTTGTCTTTATGTGTATGCATATGGTATGTGTTTTTGTTTTACTTTATCTAAGCATATCTATGTTCGCTTGAACTTTAAAGTCAAATAAAAAATGGAGAGATAGGAAATGTGCTCGTATTAGAATGAAAGCGTATGATGTGTTTATAATATTGCCAACTTATTTATAATAAAAAAATCTGGGGTTCTTGATGTCAATTGTTATAAATAATTATTGAAAGATATTGGTAAAAGTAGAGTAATTATGAAAGTATCTTATCTCACGCTTTTTTACAATTTAATTTTTTTTTTATTAATCACACTATTCTTAATTTAAATTTATTGACAACTATTTTCAACTTTTTAGTTTGGTTTTCTATTAAAGCATGTTTTTTAGTTTTTTAAACTATCATTTATTTTTCACTTTTTAGTTAAATTTATCTTTATCATTATCGTTTTTAATTTATTCAACGATAATTTATTATGGTTGTAAGTACCTCCCTGTAATGGGAGTGATTTGCGCGCCTGCTGCCTTCCTCGGATTTTGTCACCGTTTCTCAGGCTCCCCTTCTCCGAAATATTTATTTTAAATGCGTACTTGGCGCATGACACTACCGTGTCTTCTGAAGATCTTGATCAGGATAATGGAACAAACTATTTAAATTATTGCATAGTCATCGGTCCTTGATAAGTGTGCAAAGTTTCAAATTAATCTGACCTTTTGAAGAGGGTAAAAATCACGTTCAAAGATTCTGTTACATACACACGTGGGCTGTTCCAAAAATTGTTAGTGAAATAAAAAATAGTATTTTTTTTTTGTAGTTGGAATGGGAAAAAAGTTTAGTCAATTCAAAATAGTTTCTAGAAAAAAGAGATTGTATTTATTCTGGACCTAACAATTTTTGGAACAACCTAGGAACATAATAATAATAATAGCTAATAAAATCGTGTTAAAAATCTAACAACCCGCATGACTTCTGCTAGCCTCAACCCTCATTTGATAGAATTAGGACGACCATTAACCAATATGAATAACAATTATGATAAAGAAAACTCGTTAACATATACATACAACACCACCATCAATTTCATATATATCATATTCGTTCGGTTAGTCACATACGAGGTCTAAAGGCGTTAGGAGGAGCATACCGACGGCCTATCATAAGCACGTCATCATAAGGTAGGACGTCGCTAATTTTCCGAAAACTAACCTTTTTTTCGGAAAGAGTGAAATTATAATTTATCTAAACGAAACATGATAGAAACGCTTAAAAGAAACATTATATTACGAAAACAGAAAGGACAAGTTACTAATATTGCCGCTAGGTCCCCTGTCAACTGACCACATAGCTCGTATGTCCCCGTCTCAGATTAAGACATTCAAACTAATTACAAAGTTTACGAGATCATCCGTGGACATACATTGAGTTGTCGCACGTAGTGAGTGATATTCCCTCAGTCAACTGCCTCTCTGACAGCTTTAGTATATGACGCCATCTTAAATTGTCCAGTCTGAATCCGTTCAAGCATTCGTTATAAAACCATGGAATAAATTGTAGACAATCTCACTTTACAATCGTTTTCGTACGCGACAATTTTGTTTCGAACTTTTTTTTTCAGTATAGCAAGGAGAACTGAATTAATGATAGTTGGTGATCTTTAAAGCCTTTAATGGTACGATCATTAGAAGGGTAGTTAGATTCTTCACTTTTTCATTGTTTGTAAGAATTAATATCTTAGTTAAGTTATATTAACTTGGAAGAGGGATCGTTTTATGTTGAAACTGCTTGAGTACTTGAAATGTTAAGAACTATCAATGAACACTTCATTTTATTTCAAGAAGTTTAGTTGCTGATTCGTAATTTATAATACCCATTATAAATTCTACCCAGATATACAGTTATTTGTCAAAACATACAAACAATGCATTCGAAAGTGACTCAAAATAATATTCAAGGATACGCAAATTGTGATCAAACTACAAAACTTCAAAGCTTCCAATGTTCTTTTGAATTATTTCGATGAGGTTTCTTGCACAGTTTAAGCTTTCTTGGGGCTCGCCGAGAGTAAGGCTGACCTGACAGTCAACTGCAAAAAAAGTTTTTTTTTTTTGAGTGTGGAAACACCCCCGGTTCACAAGTTCACCGGGGCTTACACTGAAGTTGTAAGTCGGAATCGAATCGACTAAAATCACACGATGTTCCGTAACAAGTTGTTCTATTGCAAGAGACCCGGATATACCCTCAAAAGGAAGATAACACACAAATCTCCAAGTCTTGTACTTTTTTTACATTTTGTTCGATAAAAAACACTATAAGCTTTGGCGTCTTTTATCCATTCACCATATTTGTAGTCGATGAACTAAATCTTTTAACTTTAAAACAGCAACAGTAAGTACTCCCAGCTTCTAGAAGAAACTTCGAATGCTCATGTTTATATAAGACATATATTACGTTAAGGTCACTGAAGAATAGGTATATATATATATAAAGTATCTAATCAGGGTTTTGACTTGCTTATACAAGTATAAGCAAGTCAAAACCCTGATTAGATACTTTTATCGCTCGTGGGTGGCAAAGCTCACTACTTCTTGCACCCGTTTACAGTTAGCTCTGTTTTATTTTGAAATATTTTTGTTTTAAATAGTTGATGATGCATTTTTAACAAACGATGCCCGGAGGCTCTGTCAGTCGATAACATTACTTTTAATTACTTATAAGTACGTAATTCCAATACTCTGTGTCTGTCATCGACGTGTGGCTGTGTGGCTAGAAGGAAGTTCTAGATTCCCCTGTCATAAATAAGTAAATTAATATTTTGAAACCGTAGCGTAATTTAAATGCAAAGATGCGTTCACCATCGGTTTTTTATTGTTCGTTAGTGTGTGTTAATGCTTCCAAACTTGAATTAGTAAGTGTATGAGAATGTCATTCCTTCACATATAATTAATTACTCGCAGTCTATAACGCAGCCATCTTAGACCCATCGTTAGACCCATCGTTAGACCCATCTGTCTACATCATATGAAGCCATTAATTATCTTTTATTGCGAGGGTCATAGCTTAAGGGCTTCCTCGTTTCCTTTGTTTGTCTCTTTCAAGTAAATAATCCATAGATATTATACGTAAGGCATCACCTGCCCTATCGCTGCATACTAATAAGCTAATTTGTTCAAAGGAAAGGTTGTCAGTACATCATACATAAAGAAAAGTTTCCCATCCTTGGGGTACATATTTTAAAGTTATTCTGGAAAACAGACTACAATTTCGATTTTTCACACAACTAAAGTGGTGCAACTAAAGTCGTGGTGGTGGTTTAGCAAACGGGTCGTAGAGTGGTGAAGAATTGGTAACCGGAAGGTAGGACGCCTCACAGCCAGCTGGACCGACGACATGAGGGAGATAGCTGAGAGGGACTGTATGTGGAAGGTGGAGGATCGGGTGCTATGGCGCACATTGGGAGATGCATATGTCCAGTAGTTTACTAGAATATGCTAATTGATTGAAGGTGGGGAACAACAATACGGTCCGCCTACAAACTCTAGCAGCATACTCACGACACCAGCTTGTTATTTTAACGACTACTAAATAGAGATAGAAACGACGATATCCGATGTATGTATAAAATCAATATTTTTTTTTGTTCGTATTTTTAACCGGCTTCAAAAAAGGAGGAGGCCAATCGTCGAATACGCCTGAACCAATTTGGAAAAATCTTTTTTTGTTTCAAAGGGTATACTTTCCAGGTGGTCCCGTTTAAATTTTATCGAAATCAGTCGAGCGGTTTTTGAAAAATCAAAAAATATCTAAAAATTTTATATATATATTTTCGTTTACTCCGAAACCTCGCTGTCTCATTGGAGCAGTGCGTTTAGTTGGCCTACCCATATTATATTTAAACAAAATACATCTACTTTCAACTAAAAAGCACATTGAAGTCGGTGATACTTTTTTTAAAAGATACCGTTCATACTTTCATCATGAAATGTTTCATTCACGTTACTTGCTAATAAGGAGATAGAGTACCTTTTATCCAAAAAAACTGTTGTGTCCCCGAGGGATGAAAAAAAAGAAATACTTTAAGCTGATGACAAAAGCTAGTAATATATAGTTTGAAACGTGTCAACTTATCAGTAATAGGAGCTATGTTATCGAGCAATTCATACATATGCTAGCTGCACCCGGCAAGCGCTGCAATGCCTTTTTTCTTTTTTTAACGATTAAAAAATGGGGGCTTGGCAAGGAGGGTGAAAAATACTTTCCAACCTATACAACCTTTACGAGGTCAATGCATACGGACGATAAAGAACTGTTATGTATGAAATATTACATTACCAACAACCCGCCCCGCCTTCACACGGGTAGTAAAGCAACATTTTTTCCGACATCTTCAACAATCATCGTCATATTTCAGCAATTTTACACAAAACCGTAATGAATTATATACCTAAACCTTCCTCATTAATCACTCCATCTATTGGTGGAAACCGTACGAAAAATTCGTTCGGTAGCTATTGAGTTTATCGCGAACATACAGACGCAGCGGGGGGCTTTGTTTTATAATACGTAGTGATGACGTAAAACAGAAATTAAATATTGAGTTTATCGCCACCAGACAAACAGACAGGCGCAGCGGAGGACTTTGTTTTATAATATGTGGTTATGTATAACAAACATTAAAATTGCATATTTGAGCCAAATCTTAGTAAAACATAAAAGGTATACTGTTTAATATTGTTTGTATTATCTATGATTATTTTTTAGTGGTCACCCAGAAGTTGAAATTCCACTGTTATTCATTAAAATATTCATAAAAACAATCCTTCTTCCATTAGGGTCAAAACTATTTCCTTTTTTTTTATTGATAACACTAAAGCTAGTTAAGATTGGTTGACAAACAAAGGAGAAAAAAATACTAAACTGCCTTGTTTTAGTCTATTTATAACTGGATATATTTAAAGGTTAAAGAGTTATCTATCAAATTCTATGTTCTTTAAAGGACACTAAAATACAGTATCATATAAAAAATCTCTTCAGTTATTCTCTGAGCACATGCGAATAATCACTGAAACAATCAGATAAACCGTCTGCTTGTTTGCACCCTATACCATAAAAAAATATATAGAAATAATAAGGAAAAGGGCCACCCCACTCCGCCAAAGTCAAGTTGAGCGTTAAAAGGGTTCCCCAGTCATTCTGCGCTCGACTGTCACGGCGTCGTCGAGAACCAAGTAGGTAATGTTTATTTACACCCACCAATGTTGATTTTTTATTAGTAACTAGCAGTTCCCGCGCGGCTTCGCTCGCGTGTACATATTTGTTTATTTTGCGCGGAACCCTAATTCTTTTCCAAAATAAAAGTAACCTAAGTTATTCCTTATAACACCAGCAATCTGCCATTGAAAAACACGTGGAAATCGATCCACCCGTTCCGGAGATTAGCCGGAACAGGCAGATAGACAATTTTTTTTATAAATTATGCGTATAGGTAAACAGAAGCTAATTACGAAATATAAAACCGTTAGTTATAGAACTGAGTTTACCAACGACTACATCTTGTCTCTGTAGGGTAGACTTGTTTTACAAATAGAGTGGGTCGTTGTTTCACAAATGGAGCTGAATTCTGTTAGAGATCGACAGGAGGTAGACTCTTGTAGATTTCCAGCTACTCCGCTATCTCGGAATGGTCTCGAAAAGTGTAATAAAAAGTATTTAATATTCAAAATACATTTAAAAATATTCATTGCCCCATTCTCCCCTGTTCAGGCCCTGGTTTTTAAGTTTTACATGTTAGTGAAATTTTATAGGCATTATAATAAAGATGGTGCACAATAAGAAAGACCAAGATTTGAATCAAATCATGAAAACATTTTTGATTTATGAACATCTGGCAATAAAAACAGTACTCTGGTTATAAAATGATGTTCTAAAAAAATTAAGGCCGAGCTATTTCATTTCAGGTATAGCTTTGACTCAAACAAGACACCTCCTTCAGCTATTTAATTTCCCTGTTCCTAAATACCGACAAAAACGCACTTAAGTAGGTAACTGTGGAAGAGCCATGCTTCGGCACTTACGGGCCGTCTCGACCGGAGTGATACCACGGCCTCACAGAAAACCGGCAGTTAAGCAATGCATGCATTGTGTTTAGCCGAGAGAGTAAGGTCCGGAGGTCCTAACCCTTCCCTCTCCACTCTTCTCCCCCTCCCCGCGCTCTCCCCCTTCCCCTACTCCCAACTTAAAGGCCGGAAACGCACTGACCAACTTAGACGAGCAAATGCATATGGCAATGAAGCATACCTGATGCGGCGGCAGCTCCGATGGAGTGGTCATCTTTCGCATATATCCGAAAATAGAGTAGCAAAGCGCATATTCTTCTCTGGACTCCAGAACGGAAATCGTAAACAAATCGGTCAGTTTCTACGATATAAAGATGTCCAGAGAAGACATATGAAGCGATGTCACATCGAGCACTTGCTCGTTCCTCCCATTTTTTAGGATCAATGTGCCTTTCGACTCAGCCTTTCTTTGAGAGGCAGGCAGGCATTTCTTTCGGGAAGAAAGGCCGAGTTAGATGTAAAGCGCGATACTCTTAAAACCAGAACACCGACGATTATATTTTACAATTATATTAACGGGGTCCTAACATGTTGCATATTGGCTACTGCCGTAATATTAGGGCACATGACAGGGCAAACCACTGCAGCTTCTCAACAACTACAAACAGGTAGTAGTCACCGTAGCCGAAATCGGCCAGGGCGACACACACACACACAATTTTGAGCGATAACCTTGCCCTTGAGAATGCATTTTACACCTTTTTAACCAGTTTAGTTAAAGATTATTAAAAAAAAACATTAAACAAACAATAACATTTATATTTCTGCAATGTCCATTTGATAAGGTATTCGACTTATCTTCCTGCTCTTTCGGATTAAAGCACTTTATGTTCGACTCTCGAACGACTTTTATACCGCATTTGCATATTTTTATGGTTTTCTGGCGGTGAAATTAAAGTATTATAAAACCAATGTAACTATACGATACAGTCATAAGTCGTAAAATAATGTTGATGGTCGTAAAAATCGCGTGAAATAAAAACTCTTTGAGCAAAAAAGTTGCTGGGACATTTAACATTATCACTGATATGATTTATCCACAGACAACAGAATCACGCGGCATATAATCCATTGCTTGGTCTATGGTTTGAACACACTTAAAGTTACTTGTAACCGTCATTGACGTTGGGTCTTTGATATGAGTTTTCGTCACTTTCCATCAGGTGAGTGTGAAGACAAACGCTTATTCCTTTGCTGAATAAAATAAATATATTTGCGAACAAACTCATTTCTTTGTAATGAGAAATTATAATGACTAAAGATGGACCAAACTGCATACAGAGCAAAATTTCATTAAAATCAGTTCTTTAGTTTATCGGACAAACAACTTGACACACAATTTTTATATAGAAAGATTGGACTAAGAAAAACTTACTCCCCTAACTTATGTAAAGGATGCCGTTTATACAAAATATGTTGTTATGCGTCCTTAATGTGATATTTCGATAAGTGTTACTCTAATGTTCGTGGGAGAGCCATGCTTCGGCACGCATGGGTCAGCTCGACCGGAGTGATACCACGGCCTCACAGAAAACCGGCAGTGAAGCAATGCTTGCATTACTTTTCACCGAGTGAGTGAGGTTACCGCTGGCCCAAACCCTTCCCTTTTCCTCTCTCCCCTCCTCGCCCCCTATTTCCCCCTTCCTACTCCCACCTTAAAGGCCGGGAACGCACTTGTGACTTTTGAGTTGCAGATGGTCATGGGCGGCGGTAGTCATTTACCATCAGGTGACCCGTCTGCCCGTTTACCCCTTATCCAATAAAAAAAATGACGGAAAATTTCCTAACACAATATTAAATTAAACTGACAGACTGACCTAAGACAAGTAACGAAATAAAAGTCATTCTTTGCCTTTTGAATTTAATTGACAATGCATCTTTTAGGATCAAAGCCGCATTTTCTCATCTCATCTACACGGTATACCTTATCCATACGACGCTTACATTTATGCCTACTTGTAGACTGCATTCGCTGTTTTTATTGCATTTAAAATTGCCGCATGCGGTTAAAACTGTTTCTGCGGTTGAGCAGTAGCACTGGTAAAAGAACAGGGGTCGCCGAGAAGGGGAACTTAAGGATGAACGATTTAACGACAATTTGATTACTAACACTACTGAACTTAATGAATTGTAAGTTAACGTTACATTTAAAAGCTGCAAATCGTTAGGGCAGTAAAATAAATTTTATTTTCTTTTAAGTACCAATTTATAATCTCTCTAATTCATTCATCTCATCATTTTAAGGAAGATAATCGAAAGATTACTTAATAAATTTGTTCACTTTTAAGTTTAAAAACTCAACCCATGGATGGAACTGCGATAAATGTGGAGATGTGACAACTCTTTACTGCTGAGATAATATTCTGAACATGTAAGTAGGTATAATAGTACTACGTTAATATGTAGTAACAAGCAGAGCGGCCTACTTTTCTTAGTATTTGATGATCTTGAGTGTTCTTGAGTGCTGTTCTAGTGAACAGCTATTCAATACAAAACACATAAAAAATGTGCGTAACTCGATGTGTGTGGAACGATAAATCATACACAGCTGACGCGATGTATTATTGTTTAGCAACTAGCAACCCGCCCCGGCTTCACACGGGTAGCAGAGACATCTTCAAAAATCATCAACATATTTCAATCAATTTACGCAAAATCTTAACAAATTATACACCTAAACCTTCCTCACGAATCACTCTGTCTATTAGTGAAAACCGCATGAAAATCTGTTCAGTAGTTTTGCGATGCGGTGGGCCACTTTGTTTTATAATAAAGTAGTAATTTTGTTTTGATGATTATTCGTCATGTGCTCAGAGAATAACTACCGCCGGCCATGGGCACCTGCAACTCAAGAGTCACAAGGGCGTTCCCGGCCTTTAAGGTGGCCCTGGGGTAGTAGAAGTGGGGGAAGAGGGGGGAGACGGAGAGAGGGAGAGGGAAGGTTTAGGGCCTCCGATAACCTCACTCACTCGACGAAACACACCGAATCATTGCTTTACTGCCAGTTTTCTGTGAGGCCGTGGTATCTATCACTCCGGTCGAGCCGGCGTATACAAAAAAATATTTGGCATTAACGAGTTTAGTGATACCAATGTATCGTTAACTATTATTAACTGGTCAAATAGGACCACCACCCCATCTTTCACGGTCGTGTAGAACACAAAGAAATATTAATTTAACCAGATCTCTAAGTTATAAATTATACAACATTAATTAAAGTAAAGTCTTTTAATGAAAATTTATGACTACTTAAAACGGTGTTAAAATTGTAGACCGTTTACCACAAGGTTTTTTAAGACCACCGATGAAGCGCGATTTCGGCTTTTATGGCTGATTAAGTGACAAAATATTAATAATCATAAATTTAATTAAAATCCCATCACAGTAAGAAGTGACAAATAACTAATATAATCAGTAACAAAAGTCGCTCGTTTAACGATCCATTTGACGGGCGACCTTCGACTAGTAGATACGTCAGGAGTAGCGTTTGATTCCCGCTCAATGCAGGTAATTTTGTATTTATAACTAGCTGCGCCCCGCGGTTTCACCCGCGTAAGTCCCGATCCCGTGGGAATATCGGGATAAAAAGTAGCCTATGTGTTAATCCAGATCTCCAGCTATCTACATACCAAGTTTCGTCGCAATCGGTTCAGTAGTTTTTACGTGAAAGAGTAACAAACATCTATCCATTCATCCATACTCACAAACTTTCACCTTTATAATATTAGTAAGATGTATGTACTTTTATTTAAATATTCTTGTATGTATGCTTCTAATTACATATTAATTTATTTGCCTTTTTAGGGTTCCGTTCCTCAAAAGAAAAGAACCCTTACAGGATCACTTTGTTGTCTGTCTGTCTGTCAAGACCTTTTTTACAGGAACCTGTACACGCATCAAATTGAAATTAACATCAAATACTTGTCAGCGGTTTCTTGAAGCTGTAAAAAAGTCAAGCTTCTAAGTCAACGCAATAAAAAGATACGACCATTAATCAAATTTCAAAATTTCGCAGGTAAATCAAAACTTATAGGGTACTTCCCATTACCCTAGAATCATGGAATTTAGTAAGAAGCAAGGTCTGACAGCACAAGTAAAGGAAAAAATCTGGAAGTCGTTAATATATTGTTATATCTGTGTGTCTGTCAAGACACTTTTCCTCAGGAACCCGAAAAGGCATCAAGTTGAAATTAACATCAAATATTTTTTTTAAGTAATACAATAGAGACATACATGCATTCGAATGTTTTCACTGAGCAGGAAACAAACCTATGACCTCTAACGTTGAATGCACTATCGTCATCACATGTGTAGGTCGTCTTATTGAAAATGCAGTATTACCTCAACGGTAGTTATAATTTAAAATCAAAATAAATGTTGAAAAGAATAAAGTTATTATTACAATTTTATTCTTAATTACTCAGCAAAGTTTCAAATTAATCCAGTAAATAGAGTAAAAAAAAACATGTAACATCCTGTTTCATGAACATAGAATAAAAAAATAGATAATATATGTACATAGAGGAAAAAAAGAGACAATCGTACTAATATTACCAACGTGAAAGTTTGTGAGGATGTATGGATGTATGGATATATGTATGTATGGATGTTTGTTACTCATTCACGCCAAAACTACTGAACCGATTGCGATGAAACGTCGTATGTAGATAGCTGGCGACCTGGATTAACATATAGGTTACTTTTTATCTCAATATTCTAACGGAATCGGGACTTACGCGGGTGATACCGCGGGGCGCTGCCAATATAATATATGCATAAGAAAAATAGCTATCATTAAGTAAAATCATTAATTTTTTTTTCAACTTTAAAACCATAACCTTCCAAGGTTACAAGATCTAATCTTCGATTTCATAATGATACTTTCAGTTAAAGGAAAAAACGACTATGACTTTATTATAAAAGCTTTCTCAAACGAAAAATCGTCACTAATAACTATATACTTTACAAAACTAAAATGACAACTGATAAAATACACGATAACGTTACGAAATATATCCTTGACTACCCTCAAAACAATTACGAACAATTAAATAATCAACTTCACCTTCAAAAACACATACTTAACCACCAGACATAGTTATCATACTAAATATCTCAATGCAGATATCATACGTCCTTGACCGATAAACCCTGAAATAAAACTAGACTATATAGTAAACGAAATACGGATAAATTTCGCTTGTTACCATGGTATTTGCAGTGGGATTTGCATGGGCAGTCCCACCACAATTATCTGTATCCGCGGCGCTGACCCAATGTCGCCAGTAACCTATTTGGTGGCAAATTGAGTTTGTCGAATTCCATCAAAATTCGATGGTGCTCTTGCATTGTAAAACAGGTGTTGTGCAGTTGTTTGTTTCGACGGAGATGTTATTGGCATTTCTGTATAAGTATCATTGGTATGTACGAGTAGGTGTTTTACTTCTAAGCATCCAACTTGTAATTTAGTTTTTAATTTTAAATTCTCAATTGTTGTCTGCTATATACTACCGACCGATGTTTGCGTGGGTATTGTAAAAAAAATTAAAAAAAGTCTAAGAGAAAAAACAAAATGAAAATAAAAAATAGGCAGTCATGGGACTGCCGACAGAAGTGAAAACTTAAACGAAACGACGAATTTAAAACGTGACATTAACAGGTTGGTGACATTGTTTAATAAAGAGCTCTAGTTGATTTATATATATTATGTATTATTAGCGTGACGGTCACGGTCCCTGTCCCGGTCACTTCAAAAAACATAAGAATGTTGTATAATTTTTGGCATGATGTAGTCTTCTGTAATTAAGGATCCACATTAACTCATTGTTTTGTAAACCTAATATACCGTGTAAGGTGTATTCCTTGTTGCCGGATTATTATAAAACTTTACTGAGTGTTGAAAATAAAAAATCTGTAATAACTTTATTCTTTCCAACGTTTATTTTATTTTTTATTCATAGATTTATACTTTATGGAATTACTTATTCATGAATTTTAAATTTAGAAGGGTTGGAAATTTCGCCTGGGGAAGTACGCGGCGGACCGCAATTAGCGGTAGTGTTGTTTCCTTCTGTTTTTAGACTCGACGCAGATCCTGGGGGGAGTTGGCAAAGCGCGTGACATCCTTGGTGTTGCGAGAGTGTATATATATTCATCAGTAAACGCTTTTCAATGCTTAAGATCCGGCAGGCCACCGGACACCATATGTTCAAAGATCAGTTAACTCTCTTTGAAAATGGACGGTACGTATACGTACGAAAGTATTTTAAACGTCAGCTGTTATTTGTATGTTTTGTACAGGATAAATTGTTCGCTTCGTGTAAAAGGGTCAGCACTTATTTATGGTCGTGAGTGCAGAAAGTAAGTCGCCACTCATTACGTTTTGCCTTGTTTTGCTACCGACGAGGAGCGATGGTGATTGATGAAAAGTAAGACGTAACTAAAGAACTGTGTTACCAGCTTCAAGCTTCAATCCTAGTTTGAGGATCAGGCGACTCATATTATTAGCCACCATACTATCTAATACTACTATTGTTAAATGAAGTAACTGTGTGTCTTTCTACTTATTGTATGGTTAACTTTATGCAATAAATTATTTTTATTATTATAGCTTGAATTTTTTTTCTAAATTTACGAATATATTAATTCTACTCTACATATAAACCCCGGACACCATCTATAGGGGTTCACTAAAATGTTTGGAGGTTATTTCTACTACCTATGAAATAAAATGTACTAAATTAGTCTGTGAAAGTATTCATAATAATATAATATTAATGACTACCTGTTCTGCGTGCTATGTAACCTGTGTGCCCTTCCTGCTATGTAACCTTTGTTTTTCTGAGTATTTCCTCATTTCTCGATCCCGCAGAACATAACCCTCTCCATAGCTCGTGGAGTGACTCTGAGCTTATCAAGCCCATAGTTCTCACTGTGGACCACGACCACTTTTCGGATCCATATGTCTGTACTCTCACTGGTAAGAAAAACTTGTCGAAAACCTTTATTTTTAAGCACTGAGGAATTTCGAATGAAAAGATGCAGTAGAGTTTCCCAAACGCGCATACGAGTTGGATTAGACGACTGACCTCTTTCTCGAAGCTGGACTTACCTAGTTGGACTGTTTGTCCAAGAACTGCATTCTCAACGGGAGTAGGCACAATATGGACATTGTCTTGTTTATGTTCATCTTACAGCCTAATCGTTGGGAGACTTGATTAAGGTCAGCGAGCATCGTGCTAAAATCTTCAATAAATTTCGCCATGACCACGATATCGTCGGCAAACCGAAGGTAGGTAAGTTATGGATTCGCCTTTAATATTGATGCCGAGCCCTTGTCACTCCAGGAGCTTGAAAGCGTCTTCAAAAGTGGCAGTAAACAGTTTCAGATATACGATATCTACCTGTCTTACGCCTCTCCTTAAAAGAATCGCCTTCGAACTCTGCTCCTGTACTCGGCCTGATATAGTGGCATTTCTGTACAAATACTTAAATACGTCGATGTCTACAAACGCTAGACATAATAAAAGTTGTACTCTTCGGTCGTCTGTATAACTTGCCGAAGCGTGTGGATGTGGTCTATGTACCTGAAGCCTTTACGGAACCCAGGAAGGGACCCTTTTCAGGAGGCTGGAAGTCGTCAAGTCTGCGTTCAAGGTGATTTCTGATGACCCTCGAAAACAGCTTATAAACATAGCTCAGAAGCAATATGGGTCTATAGTTCTTCAATAAGGTTTTGTCATTCTTCTTGAAGAACAGCACCACCACGCTTCTGCTCCATGCCTTTGCCGTTGTACCTTCAAGCAACATGGAGTTAAAGAGCTGTTGAAGGACTTTCAGTACTGGTGTTGCACCTGCTTTCAGAAGCTCTGATGTGATAAATGATATTTCTTTCAAATATATAAATATAACAGTTATATTTTTAGATAGATAATTAATTTAGTAATCATTTTGAAGAATATAAAACTAAATTATTTAATATGACACCTAAATGAGAATTTCGGAAGTGCCAACACCACTATGGACTGACTTTTGGGGTCTTCAAGCTTCAAAGGGGGAAAGCAATTTTAGTGGTCTTGATGAGTCATGAATAGTTATGTTAATCAACTTGAGTACCACAATAAAACACAAATTTTCAAAGAAATTAATTAATTTTTAACCAGTGAAAAGGGCCGGCGACAAAGAGTTGCCCAATTTCGATGGAATCACGCATATAAGTATAACTGACCAGCTGTGCAACTTTACCTGCGGTTACCCATATATATTACTGAAATAAATATAGGCTAAGGTCTGTTTATAATTTTGGATAAAATGGCTTTCTAACGGTGAAATAATTAAGGGGTTCTTAAATTTTAGAGTTCATTGACTGAAAACAATTTTTTCCAATTTATAATATTAGTATAGACATTGCTAATGAATTTTCCGACCACTGAACCTTGGGGCAACTTTCAGCCCGTATTTTTTTAAGATAATATAAAGTATCAAGGTTGGTTTTTAGAACTAAATAAACTGAAGTAGTCAAAGTAAAATGAAGTAGGGTGAAGGGGTCATAATCTTTGTTCGAATTTAAAGCCCTCAGCCCAAGCCCCAGCTCAGTCAAGTACTCCCACCTCCTTCCAATAGAATCGAACAGGCAATCTGTTTCTTTCCTTTTTATCTTATGTAATATTTATAATACCTCCTTCCTCCATACGAACAACTGACTGTTTTTAAGAAAAGAATCAAGGACTTTTTTCTGTCTCACCAATAATCAGACTGTTAATTTTTATGTATTTATATATGTATGTATATGTTTAACATATTACTTAGTGTATATGTGGTAATATATGTAAATTTATATAGCGAACATATGGGTACTTGTTATTCTGTAGGTATACATTATGTATTTATAGTTTAGGTTTTTAATTTTATGTTTATTCAATTCCTTTTAACGTACATACACACTTTGCCTCTATTTATTCTTTACTATCCTCTCCTCACTCCCAAGGTTTGCTAGAAGAAAACTCAACTATGGGTTAAGCTCGCCTTTGTAAAAGAGTGCAATAAGATTGTTATTTTTGTGTACAATAAAGAATATATGAACAAAACAAAAAAAAAACACCTTAACCTGTTGTATTTAAACGGCACTATTAAAGTAATTTGGCACTAAGTCTTTTAATTTTTTTATGGTTTTACTAACAAATATATAGTAGTAGATTTTATTGTAGAATGAAATCTAATTGGTTTTTAACTATTACTCATCTGATAAAAGCCGTTTATAACTTGCTAAGGTTCAACCGTATTTACAAAACCTTACAAGATATCAATGAATTGTTTGTTTATAGTTTACATACATTGTAATGTAATCTAGGTTATCGTGATTATGAGCTACTTACACAGCCGGTTCTCCAACCGGTAGACCTCGCTAGCACTTTATTTTCTCAGAGTTTACTTCTAGGAAAGAATTTGCCAGTTTTGGATAATAATAATAACTAATCCCAAACTAGGCAGAGCCTATACTATGGTAACCAGACTGCTGATAAACATACTTATTTCATTATAATAATATTAATACGTGAAGAGAATTCTTTGTACTCCTTTTTAAGAAAATTTCGCAAACGTAGTAACGTGAATTTTGGAATATTTACAGATAATGAAGTGCAAAAAGTAAAAATTTTTAAACAAAATTTTTGCTATAAAGTTAAAAAAATGCTAAAACGCGTACATAAAGCTATAAGTGTCCAGTATATATTTTGGCCTGTCTTGGTACAAAAGTCTATACAATGATAGGTCAAGTAATATTGGCCAATGAAAGAAACCATGGTCAAGATTCGGCCACCACGCGATCTCTAGTATTTCTAAATACATAAATATTTTACATAAATTACACCCAGACTCAGAACAAATGATCGCGCTCATCACACAATTATTTGTCCTGGGTGGAAATCGAACTTCTTAGCAGTCACCTGACGTAAGGATGCAAATTTCATTCAGGGTCTGCATGGACTGTGTCTTTAAGTACCTGCTCCACCTATTTCATTTTTTTTCTATGGTATCGTTTCCTAATATTACAAATAAATACAAAGTGTCTTTTGTTTGTTTCTTACGTATTCACACTTTAACTACATCTCCGATCATCATGAAATTGTACACACGTTGTCAGGGGGACAAAAAAAAATCTTTCATCAAGAAAAAAAGTACTGTCAGCGAGGGGTCTCGCACGTACACAAGAAGAACGAAATTACTTGTGTACGTTTGACGAAAAAAAAAAGTGTGTGTGTGTGCAATTCACACACGGCAAAAGTAAAACTTCAGAAAAGCAATCTACGAGAGAATGAGAAATAACAAGTAAAATCAATACAAGTTTAATACATCCACTCGGGAATCACCTGTAATAGAATAACACAACACGCAATGTATGGAGATTATTATTATTATAACTTTACAATAAACTACCCTCTAAAATAAAAAATGTGAACTCATTTAACGTATTTAAAGCCAAGCTAGCACAGCACATTTTACAAAACGTCTCCTGAAAGAAAATGCGTAAAGTGGGTGTAAATTGGACTCATTATTGCATTGTATAGCGTCTATTCTGAGTACCTTAAATGTGATCTACTGTTCTCATGTAAATGACTTTGTCTTTATGAGAATAAATTCTTTAAACATGATTATGCATGTGATCTATGAGTAGTAAGGATTGAGGAGGAAAATTTTTAATTAGAAAATATTCAAGTACTTACGATGATCGTTTTCACTATTTTCTACAGTGGACGTATTGTTTTTCGCAATTTAAATATTATGTTGCTCATTAAATAATGCCTTTCGGCGTGCACGAAATTCACGTACACGTTCCATTGAACTTTTTGCGACCTTTTTCACGTTATTTTTTTTTTCTGCCAATACTCACGACACTTTTCAGCATTCTTTTTCGGCATTTTTAGAAAATATTTTATTAAATAAAAATGTTCACACTGTCAGACGTGCTAGTACACGAAGATTTTAGGAAACACTGTATACTTGTCTTCTATCTCATTCTCTCGCAGGCTAAATCCTATTGTATTGTGTTTGTCTCTTTTTAGTGTGACTTAAGGCTACGTAATACGGAGGCGCAAAGACAATGATTATAGGAAACACTGTATACTTGCATTCTATCTCATTCTCTCGCAGGCTAAATCCTATTTATGAATGTTTGTCTCTTTGTAGTGTGAGTTTTCGTTTCATCAAATTTAAAATCACAACGATTCTAAAGAAGTTTCACTTCAAAAACTTGCAATGACTTTACTGATATAATCAATCGCATACACTTAACAACGCTGATAATATAATATTCGAATGTTTTTCGGTATTTATTTTGTATTCGAATTCGTTCGGACGTTTGTTTTTTAAATATAGTCGGTATACTACTGTGTCAAGAAAATACAGGGAAAAGGCCAATAAAACACAAAATATTTTACGCGACTTTTACACGAGTGAGTTTTTGAAGAAAATTCAGATCTTTCGGGTCTAGTCGAGCGGCAACGTGTTTCATGCCCAAGCGATCGTTTAAAATGTTACGAATCGATTCATGAAACACAGAAAGTTCAGCGGCTCTCAAACTTAAATGAGGATTTTCAGTCACAATTTCCTTCACTTTAGCGATGTTAAATTCAGTTGAAGACGTTGATAGCCGACCAGAGTGAGGCAAATCTTAAAACAAATCTCGACCGAATTTTGAATGCACTGTATCTTCCACTCATATGCACGAGTTTTTGATAAAGTCTATTCACCGTATGCTTTCTATAATATTTTCAGCGACTCTGAACATGAAATTCCATTTGCAATGCAAAATTTGAGACAAACTTCTTGTTCGATGTTATAATCCATTATATAAATCGCAAAATACTCTTGAAATGAGCTTACAAAATCGAGTACTGAAACTAACTAAATGACGGATATTGCTCAAAATTCGCGCCAATATATTAATTACTATATTGGCGCGAATTTTGAGCAATAATAACAGTTGTGACAACTTAACCACAAAAAATAATTATTTGCATTAAATTTGGAATTAGAATTAAATTATCAATTCAAGAAACTTTTTTGACAGAATGTATATTTAAAAACCAAATCCCGAATCAATAACAAAATCAAAATAGCAAATTCAAGAATAAAATCGTTGACGTTTAGCCGACTATCTTAAGTCCGGTTAAACCATTTGGTTTAAACAGTCACTATGGAGTGTAAGACAATGGAGTAATTGTCCATAGTTAAAAAAAAATTGGTTGCCTGTAAAGTCGGTATACGGGCGAAAGTTTTACGTGACAACGACTTTGAGTGGTAAAATAATTTTAATGTGAATATTCATTCGTATAGTAGGAAGAAGGATGAAATAATAGTAACAATTTAAAACATTTATTTATACAAAGAATTATATTTAAAACATTTTATTTTTTTATTTAATTTATGTCTGTCTCTCTCGCTCTTAGGCGGGCTAACCATGCCCGAGTGGAAGGGACGCGTGCCTCTCACTCGCTCTCATTGTGAGCGCATAACGTGAGCGGAGCGTAACGCAGTTTCTTGAAGTGTCACCCGGCAAACCAATTTATAAGACGTTGTCACGTCAAAAAATTAACAATCCTCATGAAATTAATTATTATTAAAGTATAAGATTTGATTATTTTTATTGTTAAACCATAAATTTAAAATAAATGATTTGACGATAGCAAAGTATGACGTCAAAGGGTATTTCATAAAAATTCTTACCGTTTTGACGTTTAACAAACAGTATCTAACTGATGTGACTTTATAGTCAAGAATCGTATTGAAAAAAATAATAATAATAAAATAACCTCCACCAAGGATATTGATGTACTGACAAGTACTTAATACGAGATAGTAGGCCTGAGTCGCTACCGTCCACTCGACAAACAGACTTGGAAGTCTTGAATCAGTATAGTCCCACGCTCGCTGGCTTGTGATTTGATCCGTAATAAAAAAATACCCAAAAACATATTTGTTCATGTGTATAAATCGTTATTTCTTTTTCAAACCAGTTTGTGCCTGTTGTGACGAGATTCGTTATAAACTAAACAGCTTCGATGAAGAGCCTTCCGTACGGAAAAACTGATAAGAAGATACTGACTTATTTTTGGGACTGAAATGTTGATACATGATATAAATAATAATAACCTTTTCTTTTTTTTATGGTTTAGGGGGCAAACGAGCAGACGGGTCACCTGATGGTAAATGACTACCGCCGCCCATAGGCACCTGCAACTCGAGAATCACAAGTGCGTTGCCGCCCTTTAAGGTGGGAGTAGGAGAAGAGGGGAGGGGGGAAGAGTGGGAAGAGGGGGGAGAGGGAAAGGACGGGAATAAAGGAGAGGGAAGGGTTAGGGCCTCCATTAACCTCACTCACGCGGCGAAATGCAATGCAATCATTGCTTTGCGCTCATCTTTAGCCTAAAAAACAAGAAAAATGAAATAGCGCTAAAATAAACACATTTCCACCTTTATTGAAATTGTAACAACCAAAACATGTGGAGCATTACAGTTTTGCGTGCTGATAAGGTATTATCTCATCCTTATAATAAATATTATCTGTAGGTCAAGAATATACCTAAAAATGGTTCGTGTTGATACGCGTATTTTTATCTTTAGTCAATAAATTACATATTCTGCTCCTATCGAGTATAAAAAATTATGAAGTGAAATCTTGTTTAGGCACATTGGACACTTTTAGTGTGGGGAAAAACCACTGAACTCTCTTGACCGTAATGCTCAGATACATATATACAGATGTGTGTGTGTGTATGTGCGTGCGCGTGCGTGTGTGTGTGTGTGTGTGTGTGTGTGTGTGTGTATGTGCGCGCGCGCGCGCGCGTGTGTGTGTGTGTGTGTGTGCGTGCGTGTGTGTGTGTGTAAGTTGTGTTTTCACTTATCACTTTTTATCCTGGGACATATAACACAGCGCTATCTAAGCAGAGCTTGTACCATAGGTTGTAAGAGACTGATAACCATATCAAGATTTTTTGAAAAAACATACATTATACGTAGAAACATCCAGACCAATGCAAGATTAGTATGACAAAATATTTGCACTGAACGACAATCGAACCAGCGACTACACCGCTATGCTACATATGTAGGTCGTCAAAAGTCTATAGAATAGGTATAAATAGCATACCGACCTCTTCTGTATGAATGACGGTACGGCATGAGATTAGATAACCGAATCGCTTTTAACTTTAGTTTGATTTGTATAAAAAAGTGACAGTGACAGACAAACCGAACAAGAGAAGAAAACTTCAAGTTATGCCTGCGACCTGGTGTGGTTCTCTAGGAGCTTGTATAAAGATCTAAAGTGAACTGTGTTATTTTTATAATAATACTAGCTACCCGGCTATGCGTTGCTGTGGCTAGGTAATTTACAATAAAATAAAAATTAAAGTAAAACTGACCACACTGCACACATTGAAAAAAAATTGCAAAATTTCATTAAAACGGTTCATTCGTTTAGGAGTTCAGTGCAAACAAACAACGTGATACGATATTTTATATATGTTAAAAACAGTCTCACCACCACTGCTATAAACTATGCAAATTGCTAAACTAACAGTACTTAACTGCCATGTTGTTCGTACTTCGATTCGCAGTTAAGTTATTATTATCAACTTTTAATACATTCTTAGCGTTTTATAACTCTACTATTCATCATTATTTATCAACCGACCAATAGCATTAACCGGTAGAATTAGTCATAATAACGTCTATTAACTATTTTTTATTAAATAGTGAACTGTTTTATTTTCTGTTATAGTTTGCCCCTATTTTTAATAAAATAAATTAGACTTGATGTGGCGACAACATATTTTTAGAAATAGATTAGCACGCCTCAATATTTTATACACCGATTTCCCGATTAAACATTCTCCTGAGTCAATTGAGCATCATAGCACAAGCGAATAGTTCTTTACTATTTACTATATACAAAGTGGATATTGTACAATAGACGGCCATATTGCTGAGAGCGATCTCTTAACGGGTAGTTTTGGTGTTTGATTTTGATAGAAGAGAATATAAGTGTGATAGAAGACATTAAATTTTTATGAGATCAAATGCCAACTATTCTGCATCAAAGTAAAGAAAAATCCCGTAAATCGGATCATAAATCTCATGTTAATCGGGGTGCATACATAAAAAAATTACCAATCGAATTGAGAACCTCCTCCTTTTTGAAGTCGGTTAAAAAGGCATTTGGTTAAGAGGAATTACAAGGTCATGGTATAAAACTAGGTACTTAGACATAGACCATATTAGGATAAGCATTTTCACTATTGACCCAGGCCTAAAATACTACTGCCAATACCACAGTAAAACGCGTGTCGTTTACGTGGAGAGAAAAGCCGATATTGTGCTATTAATTTACATATTAAAACCACAAAATCGGTTTAATTCTGCACAAGAAGTCACGCATTTTAAGCAAGTTCAAATTGTAAACAAAGCTTAACCATATTTTAATCAAACTATACCATATTGTGGCTTCACGCATAATTTGTATCGATTGTAAATGTTGGTTTTCGATCGCCGTGTCGTACGCTAATTGCGAACATGATCGTAAAAAATTAATTAGTATAGCCTTATCGTAAGTGAGGCTTAATGTTGCATATGTGATGGAAAGCTGGTTAATTAAATCTCGGACTTTGATATCGCAGTAAAAGAGAATCAGGCATTCCTCATTACATTAGCTGCGTTCTACTATAACACATGTTTCTCCTTTGCAGTGCGCAAACGAATACTTTTTTATTGTCAAGTCATTCATTCATATCTTCGCCTTACAATAATAACTTGAGACATCTCACACTCTGCCGTCTGATTCCAAACTAGGTCGAGCCTGTACTATGGTCACCAGACTGCTGATAAACATACTTATATATTTCTAAATACATACACAGTAGATGAATTACACCCAGACACAGAACAAATGATCATGTTCATCACACAATTATTTGTTTTGCACTAGACCAACAGGCTAGTCCATAGACGACTATCATCTAATATATACTAGCAATCCCGCGCGGCTTCGCTCGCGTGTACATATTTATATATTTTGCGCGGAATCCTAATTCTTTTTCTCTCTCGCTCTCCGTTGAATGCGGTCGAGAGGGAGGAGCTGGTACTGGGGTGCTCCTGCATAGATATGAGAACGGTATTCCATATGCGACCGAACCTGCGCCTTATAAAGTTCCTACGTAAAAGGTATTGTTCCAAACATAGGTAATACAGATGTCAAAAGCCGGAACTGCAAATGTCTGAACTAAGGTTTGCAGTGCCAGATAATATAAACACGTTGACAACCCTGTAAACTTTGTCAAGACGGTGTACAGTCGATAAGAAAAATACTAAAAAAATATGGACTCTCAAAAGGTTCTTAGACTGAAAAATATCAGTAAACGAGCAGTGCCATAATTATATTATAGATTCTTTACAACCAATACTTTCTTTTACTTTTGTAGACTCTTTAGGGACCATCCATAAATTACGTCACACTTTAAAGGGTGAGGGGGTCAACAAAGTGCGACATTATCTGACAAGGGGTGCGGGGATCATAAGCTTCGTGACGTCACATGTCAAAATCTAAAGTATTAAAACACAAAACATTAACTGTAAACGAAAAACATAAAATATATTTTACCTTTAGGCTTTAGAAAGTATATAATTGTTTTGTTGGAAAGTTCTCACCCACAAATGTGACCACCTGTAACAAGGAAGGGAGGAAGGGGAGGGTCAAAAATCATATGATTCGGGAAAAGGAAGGAAAATTAAAATGTTTAAAGACACAAATTGTATCCAGAACCATATGTGTCTATGTATATACTCAGCGTTTACAAAACTATTTAAAACCATATCGGTAATTATTTATACGAAAATTTACAGGCGATTATGATATCCGTGACTGAATAAAACTCGTAGCGGCGTTCCATTTGTTTCTTCCACCACAACAATGGCGTATCGACCATTACAATTATATCCGCGTACGTTTTACGAGTTATGAGTATGCAACACAAATGTGACTTATCTTACGTTGAAATGAGAACATTTTAATGCCCGCATTCCCCTTTCGTAAGTGTTAGTCTCCATCCATTAAATTCATCGCCACCACTCGGTCGAACACTAAAAGTCACTTCCAGACTTGCAAGTCTGCATTGAAACTTATGTCGCCCAGTTTAAGTTAACCCTCCCCATTAAAGTCTACAGCATTTCACGAGAAAACTTAACCTTATAAATCTGCGATGCTAATAAACGCTCTCTAGATACAGGTACCAAAAAATCCAAAAACAAATAGCTTCATATATAATTATACAAGAAATAAAACGTACGTTTATTGCTGTGTGGTTTATTCGTTTTATGACCTCCCAGGATCGCTTTAGATAGACGTCAGTAGGGAGGCTAGACGTCGTAAATAAGTATGAAATATGATAATTGCGAAATTCTTCAATATATTACGATTTAAACATTGATGATTCGCCTGACGTTTTGTAGGGCCATAACTCGGCTGTTCGCGGAATTTGCGCCCGCGCAGTTCGTCGTCTTGCTCGCACCACGCGACTTAGCACATCAGACGCACAAAGCTTGGGAACCCATATATTGTGTTTCATGCGTTAAATTTTTACTCTATTTTTATATGGGTATTGTAAAGGTCATATTTTAAGTCATATATATTAGTTCAATTTGATATAGGTAAATTAACTAACGAAATAAATTAACGTTAAGAAACGAAAACGAAATAAATTAACGTAACGAAATAAATTAACGTACTAGGTAAATTAATTAACGAAATGACTTACTTAACAGTGGATATACATGGTATTTTAAAAGTAACGCTGTATTTGTGTTTTTATTTCAGGGGAATTCGACTGAATTCGTATGTTCCATTTTCAACCGAAACTTTTCTTTTCATCTTAGTAGGGCCGAAGAAATCCTGCCCGCTGAAACTTGTGAGGATGGAAACCGGGCCTTAACGTACTTGGAAATAGTATAGCTATTAAGATATTACTTATTAGAAATAAATTATCACCAATTATAACGGTAAAGGAGATTTTTTATGAGGATTATGTATTCGAAGATATATGAAGCTGGATACTAGTAATTGGTGGATACTCTGAGTTGAATACTGTGGGGAAAAGTCTACACTGTCATGTATAGTCAGCAGCAAAAAGTTTTAAGCCATTTTTTGATCAAAGACGCTTTCACAAATGTTGCTAATTTTACTTAAAATTACTTAAAAATGTCGCTTCATTATGTTTTTTCATTTATTTTATTGTAATAAAAACATACATAAATGAAAATAAAATAATTGAATTTTGTAAATCACAAGGTAATACATTTTGAGAAGAGTCCGCCAGAAAAGAAAAGAATAAAACTCTTATTTTATAAAAATTGCCAAGTTAGTGTTTTATTTTTACAAACTAAGGCAAGTTAAACAAAACAACGAATGAACGATTTTAAGGTGTTGTAGAAGCATTCATTTACTAGGGAGAGAAATGGAAGTGACCAATCTATGGGCTTCATAAAAAATATTAAATTCCTGTTAAACCGAAAGAAAACACAAGATCAATTACTACCAAGAACCTTTAAGCAATTAAAGTTAATATAAATCAAATAATAAAAGGACTGAACAGCTAGTTCCAGTCCTCCCCGTAATTTGAAAAAAAATTTGTTACTCAATTATAGCCTTAGTGCCTTACGTGTTAGGATTTAAATTGACGTACGATAACGTGAAGTAAGTTGCTTCCTGAAGGGTGTCAAGACCCACGTGGATGATGGCAGGTGAAGACAATGTTTTTACTAATAAATAGAAACATGATAAATTATATGCGTCAGTGCAAGTAAATGGGAAGTAACTTAAATGCTATTAGTTGTAGATACAATAAGGGGCTATGAGGGGCTCGTGGCTAATTGGTAACCGAGTAGATTAAGGAACGTACCCATACTACGTGACTCATTTTTTACAATTTTTTATACCCCTCCCCCACCTCGGTGACCACCCGTAATATATGACAAGACCTCTCTCTCCCTCTCTAGTTTTTACGTAGTAATTTATAAATATGGTTTTAAATATTTTTTTGCAGAAAGTTAAAAAACGCTAAACGCTTGCTTGTGACTTTAAAAAGCGCTAAACACTGCGCGCCATATTTGAATATAGCTCGATAAAGCACAAGATTTCTCTAGAGGATATTGACTACGAAAACCTAAGCTACAGCCCTACGCCCCTGTGACCAAGCGTGGTATTTTGAAAACCCCCCTCCCCCCAGAACGGGTCACGTAGTATGGGTACATTCCCTTAGCACATTACAAAGTTAAGTAACACTAACCAGATCAGTCTAGGATGAATGACCATTCTTAACACATTGAGACCCCTCCGTGCCTCGGAGAGCACGTTAAACCGTCGGTCCCGGGTCCCATACAAACATCTGTGGCATTCGTTAGGGGTAATTGGAGCCCTAAAAAGTCCCACAACCTGGTCTAACTACAGAACTTCGATATCGCCTAGTACTTGGGTTGTGGAGATCTAATGGCAGTCGCTTCACGTAAAATATCGAAGTTCGACTGAACGACCCCAACTTAGTTGGGTAAAGGCGCGGAGGATGACGATGTTACTATAAAATGATGATTTTGTAAACCTACAGCAGGCGAAAAACCGTACACGAACGTATACGTAACGTAACAACGTAAACCGTACTACGCTAGTCAGTTTTACTAACTTAGTACCGTAGTATTATGAACAGTTGAAGTACTTTCCCAGTCTATACCGAAGTCAGATGCTTCAAACTTCTTGTAAGTCATCAAAAGTCTACAAAAAAAATATTTTACACACTAAATTCATCTCTTCTAACTTAACATTTTACGTAACCCTTTTGTTGTTGTATACGAGTACTAATTAATACTTACTGAGTGTACCGCGGAGCAGTGGACGTCAGCATGTTTTTTATGCAACATATGTAAGTTAAGCTTGACAAAGGCATACTTACCTACTTACATAGCTAGCTAAAAGTAGCAGTTCCCGCGCGGCTTTGCTCGCGTGTGCATATTTATATATTTTCGGAACCCCAATTCCTTTTCGAAAATAAAAGTAGCATATGTTACTCCTTATAACACCAGCTATATGCCAGTGAAAGTCCCGTGGTAATCGGTCCACCCGTGTCGAAGATCAGCGTAAACAAACAGACGGACGGACATACAGACGGACAGACACACCGACCAAAATTAAAAAAAACAGATTTTTAGACATAGGCAAATAACTGTGTGAGCTTAAGATTTTAAGATTTTAAGATTTTAAGAGCCAAATACTAATATTTTGACATTACAAACAGATACTTCAATTTTATTTATTTGTATTGATATGTTGCGCTAAAAATATTCCAATATTGGAAAAAATTACAAAAAACACAACATTCAATAAATAACAGCTCAATTATACATTTAAAAGTACAGTTTTGTAGAAAACAAAAGTTATCTCTAGCTAAGTATTTAAATTACATGAAATAAGGGCGCTATGAAGCGGCGCTGGTGCACTGCCAAGAAATTAGTAATGAACACTGACAAGAGTTGCCAACTGCCAACTGATAATCACATTGAGATAGAAACAATAATAATCATTTTCCAGGACATTACACATCACTATCACAGATCTAGAACAGATCTACATATTAATACGTGAAGCGAAAACTTTGGATCCCTTTTCACGAAAATTGGGCGGACGGAGGAGTATGAAATTTCGCACACTTATAGTTTATACAGAGAAGAAGTGACGAATGCTAAAATTTTTGAACAATATTTGCTACAAAGTTAAAAAAAAATGCAATAACGGGTACATACAGCTATGAGTGTCCAGTATATATTTTGACCTGTCATGGTACAAAAGTCTATACAATGACAGGTCGAGTAATATTAGCCAATGAAATAAACCATAGTCGAAATTCGACCACCACGCGATCTCTAGTATACTTAGATACGTAATTTCCTTTGCATCACAAATCAATGCCAATAGATATAAGCATATAAATTCATTCGAAATTATTACATTCGACTCTCCAAATATGTCGTCATTGATGAAGTGGAAGTTGAAACAAATATGCAATATATTTTAACGCTATTTTCATCCCCGACGACGGTGACTAAACACACATTCGCGGCAGACATTTTTAATTACGCCAATGTATATCTATAAGTTTCGAAGCCAAAACCCTTTTAGCCGGATGGGTATTATCCTGGCAGTCGTAAAGGCCTTTTATAGTCTATAAAACCAAGTGGAATACACATACAGGCTGTGTGCATTTCGAATACTTGTTGCACTTTTATAACCAATATATTCTTGTTTGATTTGTAACTTCTGGGCGAAATAAATGGCCACTATTTTTTGTGTTGTCTTGTTTATGAACCATTAAATAGGATTATTGAAAGTTCAGTCAATATTGTCCGCTAAATATTTTTTGTCGTATCAGTTCATATCGCTTGTTGCCTGGCCTGCTCGATTCGGTCACATTTTTAAGAAAATTATATGTTGTAAAATATAAATACAATGTTCAGTATTATACATTATTTAGTGCAAAGTTGTTGTACAACTTTCAGAAATCAATGAAATTATTGATAATCCTTTTACAATGTAATTAAAAAAACACCACATACGCAACATAATTATGTAACAGTGAAATATTCTGCGATACATCCTATGCACAAAACTTGAAGTGACTTAGCAATTAGGTCAAAATAACACTCAGTTTCTCTGGATGTTTTTTTTTTGTCGCAGTTACGTTAAGAAAAATTCTAACAGAGTCAATCACGTCCAGTCTTCGAATAGAGAAAAAAAACAAAATATAAGACAATCATACGCTTTATCTTTATCCAGACTCTCTGGAGAAAATTCTTGAGGAAGAAATTGTGCCGGAATAAAGTATATGACGAATACGCCTCTTGAACTACCTCGGAAAGGCAATGTGCACTGTGAAAAGTTACAATTATATAGCTATTTCTAAATAAATCTAATTCCAAAACCCTTTAACCCTTTAAACACCCGTTAAACCGATACGGCAGTCGCATTCATAGCCTTATCAGAGCTTCATTTAGCTGCGTTAGAAAAACATAAGACACCCTGTGCCTCTACACATTGAAAGATATTGAAAATTATAATACACGTTATTTTGATGGCTTAACCTCCATGTTCAAGCTAAACGGAACAAGTTGCAATAGTGCCATAATAATAAAAGATTTAATAAAAAAACATGTTTTTCTCTGTATGTGCATGTCTAGGCAGGTCCGGTGTGGTCACTCCCTCACTTTGAGGTGTACTCATGGTAAAAAATTTACATCAATGTCGAATAAATGCTACCTGGCGGTTCACACAGTAGGGCCACACGTGCTCGTCCGGTGTGACATGAGCCGCTGTATCCGTAGTATAAGCAGCCGTAGCGATGCAGCCATTGTAAAAAGCGCTTTGAGTGCTGTGATTGCGGCGAATTGCAACTTATAACAATCAATATTAAAGTAAAATTAAGCAATCTATTATACTATTCATTAATCTGTGGCAATGGTTCATTCAAATACCGTCCGTAGATGCAAAACAACGGACAGTATTTGAATGAAAAATTTACAATTTGTAAACATAATAAAGTTTTTTTAAAGTCTGTAAGGTACGTATGTATCCAATGCAACATTCCTATAAATGCTATAAAATTCTATCTAGCAGTGTAATCTCCCACAATGTTAACTTAATGACATATTAATATATACAATATCGTAAAATATGCCATTTAATTAAACATTCGCATTTTTATATACTTGTTTAATTAAAGGTACTTAGTTATACAAGCTAATTTATTAATAACCACTGTTTTACGGCCGCAACTATTTCTCTGAAAAAGTTGTGGTAAATTATTTTAATTACAACTATATATTTCGAAATAAACTCTATATAAATAATTACCTTGGTATGTTAAAGTTGAAACTAAGATATTTTTATGCGTAATACAAAGTCATAAGTGCATGGAACCTGTACAGAAACTAGTTCTAAGATGTAACTTTTAAACAAGCCCAAGCAACAAAAAGTGGTCAAGCGTTTCTAGTGTCAAAGAGCCATATCACACAATTCTTTCCGAAAACGTTAGTAACCTTTAGATACTTATTGACGTGACAACGTCTTATAAATTGGTTTGCCGGGTGACACTTCAAGAAACTGCGTTACGCTCCGCTCACGTTATGCGCTCACAATGAGAGCGAGTGAGAGGCACGCGTCCCTTCCACTCGGGCATGGTTATTATTTTACCACTCAAAGTCGTTGTCACGTAAAACTTTCGCCCGTATACCGACTTTACAGGCAACCAATTTTTTTTTTATTATTTACTAGCTGCGCCCCGCGGTTTCACCCGCGTAAGTCCCGATACCGTGGGAGTATCGGGATAAAAAGTAGCCTATGTGTACAGGTCTTCAGCTATCTACATACCAAGTTTCATCGCAATCGATTCAGTAGTTTTTGTGCGAAAGAGTAATACATCCATACATCCTCACAAACTTTCACATTTGTAATATTAGTGGGATAGTAAGATTTATACAAAAGTGAGACGATAAGGGTTGTCAGATATCAAGCTTTCAGCAATGGTTCGGTCTCGCTTTCAGTGATTTCGTGGTAACATCATAAGCATCATTAAAAGGTACTAGGAGGCTTAACTGGAAACGCGGTTCGAGACATCAAAGTTGAGACCTTCCTTACCATCAAGTGACCCAACTGCTCGTTTGCCCAATATAATATAAAAAAAATATTAAAAACATTTAAGTAAAACTGGACTTCAATTTTTAAAGTTATTTTATTGCCCGACTTGCAGAAATTATTTATTTTGAGCATTACCCAATTACCACAGTGAAGAAGCACTTACTTATATGATCATTAGATAGTAGTAAAAAAATATAAAGCAATAACACCTAGATTTAGAAAAAGGTAATTAACTCAAATGTCATAAAGATAATTTTGTACCTACTATAGTTTAAAAGATTTTGTTGTTTGAACAGAATCATTCGTAAAGGATGCATGCATTCCCTAAACAAAATCAAATCAAATCATTTATTCAATTAATTTTATTCAATTAAACCCATTATAGGTTTTTTAAATTGTCAGAAGTAGTGGTCAGTCAGACGAAGTCAGTCGTGAAGCTAGTTGCCTGTTCTAATACGTAGATCCTGTGGAAAAGAACAGGCAAGAAACTCCAAGGACCCTCTTTTTCAACATGTTTTTTACAAGTCTTTGTTACATTGCTTATATGCGCAAATTGCGTTCGGAGATGACCAGCCCCAACCAACGGCAAACGTTCACGAGCATGACGCACGCGCCAGCCATCGTCCAATTCAACCTTATCAATCAAAAACAAATAGCAAGCATTGCGAAAAACTAACCAATTCTTTTGTAGAATGATACGGTATTCTTCATCTTAACTTTCATAGCGGGCTCAATAATGTCTCGTGCTTTTATTTAGAAGCCAATGATCTGTGATACTAAAGTTTGGGTACTACATTTTATATATTTTGGCGAATACGTATTTAGGCAACCATTATAGCTTGAGTTCTGAATAGCTTTCGTGTGTGTATCACTACATATTATAAAACAAAGTCTCCCGCCGCGTCTATCTGTCTGTTCGCGATAAACTGAAAAACGATTGAACGGATTTTCATGCGGTTTTCACTATTAGACAGAGTGATTCATGAGGAAGGTTTAGGTGTATAATTTGTTAAGAGTTTATGTAAATTGATTGAAATATATTGGTGGTTGTTGAAGATGTCTCAGCTACCCGTGCGAAGCCGGGGCGGGTTGCTAGTTTTTCCATATCTCATTACATCAATTGGATTCTAGATCTCCATTTTTGGTGAACATCTTTTGGCTAGCAGCCAGATCGAGAATGTTTACAAAAATTAAAATAACAATGAGGTTTTATTTCCTTCTCGTGTAAATTCCCTCACCCGTCCTGTTTTATTGACATTGAGGAGGCAAATTGAATCGATCACGTAAATGAAATCTAGAGTGTGTGAGTGCATTTATGCAATAGGTACCTACTGAGGTATTTTGCCTTCTTTATCAAAGTATTTTATAAACAAAGATATCATTGTCTGTCGTAAACTTCACCTGATAAAAGCTTTGTTACATTATTAAATTTAAGTTGTAGTAATCTAAATAAATTGATCAATTTAAAATATTTTACAAATATGTAAAGTAGAGTGTTCGAGTATAGTGGGTTGAATCTCAACTTGTTCTGTAAGTATTATTGACAGATACGATTTTATGTTTGTGGAGTCCTTGCGCCACAGAAATTGTTTTTATCGATTGTTCTGATGAGTCAGATTTCTTTAGCATTCTTATCGAAGAGATCAGGATTATTCATACGGCTCTATTAAAAATATCTGATTTTTTAAACAAAATTAGGGCAACAATAAGTAAGAACGAATAAAGAAACTTATTGTACCAAACAAATCCTAAAATATCTTACACAAATCCTTAATACCAACAATTAGAATTTCATTGAAGCAACCACAAACAAAGAAATTACTGTTAAATTATGATCGATTTCTTTTTCTGATATTGGTTAAAAATACCGTTATTAGTCATGTTCTTTGAAAAAAAAAACAAATAATAAACAGATAATAGTATTTTTAGTTTTAACAAAACACAATGGTTATCATTTAAAAGACAATTGCGTATTGATGTGTTTGTCCCTTCTAAGGTCCCAAGTGATTGAAATCCAGTTTAAAGTTTGCGTCATAAACAAAAGATAATATGACTTGTAATTAAAAAAAACGAAAACATTATCGTTCATTGATTACGTTTTACGATACGATACCTTAAATTATTATACGTAGTTATTAAATAGCTTGTTATAATAACGTTATTATCCATTGCAATATCGATATCTGTTTTATTTTTTTATTAATCTGTACAATCCTTCAATGACGAATAATACATGTGCATGTGCATGTACATTATTTTATATACTATATCGGTTTATATTTTTGTCTATATGTGGATTATAAAATGAATTAGTATAAATTATAACGATAATTATATTTTTAGTAAATATATCCGTGGCTGGCGTGAATATGTTGACATGTCTAAAATTGCTATTTTTCAGGGTGGCCGTTTTTAAGTTTTGACGTTATATTTATGTATATGTTGAGATTTCAAGTAACGAATATTTTTTGGCGACCGAGTGTAAGTTGATATAAGAAAATATCAATGTTCATTCACAAAATCATGTGAATCGTTAATTTGACATGAGGTTTTGTCAAGTTAGACACGTTAAAATGCGATATGTCAACATGTTTCCAAAGTCGATTTCTCCAAAATTTATGTATATTTGAAACTGTAAATTTTTTTCATATGAATTTCTAATGCGTAGGAGGTATTACGCCAATAAAAAAAAAAACATGCAAGTCGACATGTCAATGTGTTCACGCCAGCCACGGATATGTTATTTCAGTTATTATAGTTTTGTTAGTATGTTGTTTGATTGTACATGTACATATATTATTAAATTGTTTTATTTTATTTGTGCCTACGTTTATATCGCATTCTCTTTTCATAATGGTTTTAATATTCGTTGTCCGTTGCATATTTTTATTTTCCACAAAAGAGTTTAAATCAAACAATATACAAATATATAAAATAAAATATAAACATTTTACCAATATTGTATGGTATGGTATACTCTTGCAGTATATGAATAACAAGACTTGTAGAAGAAACAGAAAAACAAATATACATAAAGAATAAGAATAGAGTAGAAATAAACTTAATTGTTCATCAATTACAATTTACTGGCAAGGGAAACACAAAGTGCATAATATGTTTGTCTTATCGCTAAAAAGCAATTTCTCATGGACAGTACGACAATAGGTAAATTGAAGAATTGAGATTTTTTTATATCTATGTTTGTGTCTATGAAGCTAGCGTAGCCAAGTCATAGGGCCGTAATATCACTTACACTCTATTTTTTTGCTAATTATTTGCTATTTTTTTGCCAAGGATTTGATTTTTTTATTGTACCCATTTCCGAAAAACAATGGTGCTGCTGACTTGAGACTTAAGCCAGCGTAGCCAACCCTATATCTCTGGATCTCTTACACTTATCAAAACAGGCTTTATGGCTTATTTTTTTGCTAATTATTTGCTATTTTTTACCACAGATTTTTTTTTTTGCCATAGCCATTTCTGGATCATCCAGTTAAGATTTTGTGTCAATTGATTTAAAAAAGGGGATGATAGTTGATAATAGTTGACGATGTCTCTGCTACCCGCGCGAAGCCGGGGCGGGTTGCTAGTAAAAAATTTAAAAAAAATCTCCTTACTAGTGCTAAACAACTATCATTCATTGACGGGCCTGTTGGTCTAGTGGTTAGCGATCTTGACTGCTGAGCCAGAGGTTATGGGTTCGATTCCCACCCAGGACAAATAATTGTGTGATGAGTACGATCATTTGTTCTCTGTCTGGGTTACCATAATAAAGGCTGTGCCTAGTTTAGGAACGGTGTTCGACACCCTTGAGTATTGAAGAATGCCAGCTATTTTATTTATTCATGGTTGAGTAGTTAAGGTATGAAAACGTAACAAACACATTTACATTTTTAATATTAATGAAGATGGTTAAACAGCAAAATAGGGAGGGACAATCTCTTATCTTGAAGCGGTCGCATATTGAGGTTGTAAAAACAGTTCAGAAATTGCAATGACAATCGTAAGGCATCGTTCCCACTGTACAAAACCGGTAGTGTCGCCGGATTCCGTTGCCGGAATTATGTGTTTACAGATCCAGCAACAAAAACTGTTAGATCAGTAGTCAATTTAGACGAGCTTAGAATTCGATATTCATTGCATCGCAACCACAAAGATCTGATATCATTGTGTGCGGTAAATGCCAAGAGTTGTTGTGTTGTTTAGGGTTATGTAACATTCCATAATACTAATATTTAATATTTTTGTAATTTCATTAAATAATCGTAGGTATTAAGTATACTCCGCTCTGATGTTATAATTTTTTTTATTCTTGCAGTCGAAGAGCGAAATCGAAGTTTCTTCCTCTACGATGCTTCTATCAGGAATACAAACACTGAACCGGGGACTTACGTTATTTGCGAGGAGAGAGCGGTGCGAACTTAGGGGACATTAAGCCGGTCCGGTTTTTTTGCCGGAAAACATCTGATTAACAGGCATAATGGGAATTGTTTCACGTTTTACCGGCGCGCAAAACTGCGAAGATTAAACAATAATATAAAAAATATCAGTCTTTTCATAGACGTAAAACAAGGATGCTCAAAAGTCGGTCGACCTAAATTCGGATCCTGAAAAGTCACAGTAACACGTCACAGAGCTTGCACATGCACTTAACATAGATACCTAACTAGAGATCTAGACCAAACAACACGAGTAATTCTTATCTATGCATTTATCATTCTTATGTAATTATGTACGGTTCAACAATTTTGTAATATAATAAATAACAAGTTAGGTCTATCCTGCTATGTGGGTGGGTAATGTATTTTTTAACGTCCATTAAGCTGGCATTGGTGTCGGTTCTATTGTCAGACTCACTAAACTAAAACCTAACTTAATTTCTCCATATGAAATGAACTTTGTCTTCTTCGCAACAAGGTCTATTTGTTACTGGCATCTATTTCTCAGCGCCAATAAATTTCACAAAAACCTGTCAACGTGTACTCAACTTTATTTCCACGCGGTGAGAGTCCCCATTTATTCAAATGCCGTATAAAAACTTGTTCAAAACGAACTAAGATGACGTTATTTTAATCGATACCTACGAAGACGCTTACTAAAAACACAGAGCAAAAGAGATGGCATTCAACGGATAGCAGTTCTCGCTACGTGGTATTAAAGTTTATTTAAGCGTGTCTGAACTTTAGTCGACAAATAAATTGCTTATTTTGATAGCGACGTATGTTACCTACTTGTTTATATTTGAAATAAGACCTTGTTTCGAAGGATACAAAGTTTACATCTTGTATGAAGAAAATTTAGTCAATTATAGTTAAGAGAGAAATACAAGGGAATTGACACCATTGTCAACATAGCGGAATCAAATTTAGAAGAGGTAAGAATTGGTTGCTTTTTTGTTGCTAATTGAGGGGTATAGTTTCAAAAACCGCAAAATCGGGAAATATAAATACCCCTCAATTATTCACAGCAAAACTGATTTTGTTGCTCCAGCCATTTAAAAACAAAATACAATGCCAGCTTATGATTAAGTTGGCACTGTCACATAAATTTTCGGCATAGAGAGTAAACGTGACTGATTGTAAATTTGTTGCTAACGTTTTGAATAGCTAGAATTGAAATAATTAAAATTCCAAAAAAATATAAAAATTGGAAATTAGATACGGATACAAAAGCTAGAAATAGTATTCGGAAATTAATATTCAATCGCTACAGCTGGAGATATCAAATAAGGATCTTTTATTTTGAAATAAAAGCTGTTTCAATGCTACTTGAATGTATGCCCACAAATTTATAATTATATTCACTCAAATTGAAAATTATTAAAATTACTTAGACATATTAAGGTAACACCCAATGAATGATCCAGAATTAAATGGGATAATTGCTACTACATACTTTCTGGAAATCGTGATTAATGACACTCTTTGTTGGAGCGAATAAACCGTCCTCCCCTTTTGGAAAGCACGCGCCTTCTCTGGTTTTAAATTAATAGAATATATATTATAGAATAAGAATCTTCTGCTGCGTTTTTACTTATGTTATTTTTATTAATTCCATTTTGATAAGTTCTAAACGGTAAGTATATTACAAATATACTTAAGATAGCAAAAATATTTTGAAAAATATATATATATTACTAGCAGCGCCCCGCGGTTACATACGCGTAAGTCCGGATCCTGTAGGAATATCGGAATAAAATAAGTAGCCTATGTGTTAATCCAGGTCTCCAGCTATCTACATACCAAGTTTCATCGCAATCGGTCCAGTGGTTTTTGCGTAAAAAGGAACAAACATCCATCTATCCATCCATCCATCCAAACTTTCACATTTATAATTTTAGTGGGATGATAAGTTATAGGTGACATAAAGGTTTTGTACCCAAAATTTTGTATATATTCAGCCAGTATACTTCGTCGGTTTATCGTGAAGTAGCACGATATAATTAAACAAGATAGGACACAAAAGAAGACGTTACGTGAAGCACACAGCTCAAAACACTAGTTGTAGTATACAAAAGTTACCTCCGACCTTGCCCGAAAGCGCTACTGCCCGAAATACGGGAGTCCGTAAAATTTCAACCCCTTTTAACCTAGGGTTGCCTTCTGATAGTTTAAACTATTTTAAAGTACTTTTATTTACAATATTGCCAGACAGAGTTGTATGATATACACATTGCAAACTGTATTTTCAGTACAACGTAATAGAGGGCGAGTCAGGCTCTACCAAACTCCTTGCTGTGTCTGCGAATTTCTTAACAGAAAAACCCAGCAACCCGATAATCGGACCTAGCATCTTAAGATTGCACGCAAATATCAAGGGACCAAGGAAGCAGCTTAACGTTTTAAATGCGTCTAGCTATAAAAATTCTTGAGTTTTTAGGAATAGAACACAACGCGATTTGCAGTTAAACCTACAGTTGCTCTAGTCGGGAAATTCTCCCACTCTACAGGAAACCGCATACCGCAGGATTTGCATTACATTGCAGTGCTTTGTACTGCTGCTGGTAAGTAAGATCGCAGACGTCAGGGTGATGATAGTAAAGATAATCATTTCTCAATTATATAGTTCACCCATATTTATTGGGTTCAGAATATAATGCACCTCTAACATATATTTACATGAGGGAAAAGGTAGGGGGGAGGGATGTAGGAGGGAGTATCATAATAATAATGTAACAAGGGAAAAATAATAATATTTTGCCATTCAAGTGTTTAGCCATATAAAATAATTACCCCATACAAAATATTGTCACAATTAGGTAGACTTGGAACACAGAAGAGTAACAGTCGCTTTTCAGGTGAATCGGTTTTCTCTAAATAATGATAAAAAATTAGAGATCAATTCAATATTATTAGCATATTTTGCTTAAGTGAACTGCCAAAATGTTAATAATAATAACTTGACACATCTCACACCCGGCCATCTGATTCCAAACTAGGCAGACCCTGTACTATGGTAACCAGACTGCTGATAAACATACTTATATATTTCTAAATTGATAAATATTATAGATACATTACAGTACAAATGATAATGCTCATCACAAATTTGTCCTGGGTGGAAATCGAACCCACGACCTCTGGCTCAGCAGTCAGGATCACTAGCCACTAGACCAACAGGTCAGTCAAAAAAAGCATCATTTATAATTTAAAAAAAAATTACTGACATATTTGTGGATTAGGTACTTTAATTATTGTACATCATAAATGTTAAACGATTCACAGATATACTAGAGATCCGATAATGTATTTACACAAAACCTTGACCAAGTGACAACGTCAAGAAAAAAATACCATGAGAGAGCTAATCCATCCTACATTCAGTTATTTTAAACTAGCAACCCGCCCCGGCTTCGCACGGGTAACGGAGACATCTTCAACAACCCATCTATCTATTGGTAAAAACCGCATGAAAATCTGTTCAATAGTTTTTGGGTTTATCGCGAACAGACAGACAGACGCGGCGGGGGACTTTGTTTTATAATATGTAGTGATGATGAATGATAACGTTGCATATGTATCGAATCTAATAAGTATTTTAAGACCATTTATTGTTTTACGCAGCTGTAAAGGAAGCAGAAATCGTCACATAGGTACAGAGCTTTTCAAGAAACAGTCCTCTCCAATTTCCGTTGCGACAACCCTACGCTATTCGTCCAAAATAGGGAAGTTTAATGACGAGCGGTGCGATCGTAAAACATCAAACGACTGCGCCAGGGCTGTCAAATTCTCCTTTTGTTAACTTTATTGCATGCGAAAATAAATTAAATAGTAACTAGTTACTGCGAAATGGTTGACGAATATAGCTTTCGTAACAGTCGCTCGGTGACTTTATCATTTTAAAGATGTAAGTAGATGTGTCACTTCAGAAGTACATATTCTGTTCAGCGTAGATCTGTATTAGTGTTTAATATATTTTTTTCTTTTTTATGCTACTACAACACTATACTACTGAGCTCGTGGCTAAGTGGTAACCGTGTAGGTTAGCACATTACAAGGTTAAGGATTAAGTAATACTAACCAAGTCAACATTAGAATGGGTGACCATTCTTAACACATTAACACCCCTCCGTGCCTCGGAGAGTACGTTAAGCGTACCGGTTGCCATACGAACATCTGTTGCATTCGTTACGGGTAGTTGAAGCCCTAAAAAGTCCGACAACCTGGTCTAACTACAGAATTTCGATATCGCCTAGTACTTACCTACTTGGGTTGTGGAGGTCTGATGGCAGTCGCTTCACGTAAAATATCGAAGTTCGGCCGTATCGTAGTTAGACTGAAAGCCAACAACCCAACTTAATTGGGAAAAGGCGCGGAAAATGATGACTACAATATAATGCTATACAACTAGCAAGTACAGGCGGTCCCTCAGAATTTAAGTATGTACATAGTTACTGATAAATTTTAAATGCTATAACGTTGCGGATGCGGTTCTCTTAACAAAAGCAAAAGTCTAAATTACATTTTAAAGAATAACACAAATTAGATAAGAGCCGTAGGGTACATGTGGTATAAGTACCTACATACCTACGCATTCGCAGCTAGACGGGTAAAGGACTCTACAAAACATTGCTACCAGAATAAATGTATTGTGTGGTGGTGGTCATGGATTTCCTTAGTGAAATTACTGGTAACTGGAAGCTCCTTTTTTAGCAACGCTGAGAGCGCAGTAGTTATAATTCGAGTTTAGTTTTGATTTTTTTTTTAAAATAGCAGTTTTCCATACCTAACACGTTGTCACACAAAATAAAAACAAAACACTGTGTTGGATTGATACACGCTAATTTTCTGACATCCACGGGTAATAGTTTATTGTAAAAGGCCGTACCATAAGCATCTAAATGATTGCAATCATAGCTAATTAAAACGAATTGATTTTGTCATGTATAATGAACATCAGATATCATATAAGGCACCCAGTACGATTAGATGGGTCTTTCTTGATTATATTCATAAACACGTTTAAATTAGATAACACTAGCCTTTTTGTTTTATGTAATATACATTATGACAGATAGTGATGACGAGGGGCTTGAAATTTCATCCATGAGCGTTACTTTTGTATCTACGAGTATATTTACGTTTACCGTGAGCGTAACAACGCAACTGGTAGAACCACTGAGTAGAGAACCTAGTAATAAACCCTTCTAGCTGTTTTTCAACGACCATTCATTACAGCTTTCATTATAATAAATTAAACTTAGTAGAATGTAACTTATTGCGAGCGTATCACAGTAATAGTTTTTCATTAGGTAAATTGAATAGTAAAAATATTTAAATCATCACTGTTATTTTAAAATGGTAACAAAGATGACTTTCATTACATGATTTGAGGCGGTTTTCTTTTTTGAAAGTATACAAACTTAAATTTGGAACCACTAATCAGTTTGTCGTACTCAATAGACTCTGCTAAAAGTAAAAATGTTCTCAACATGTAAGATCGGAAAAAAAATTCTTCGTATTTTGTACTAGTTGCGCCCCGCGGTTTCACCCGCGTAAGTCCCGATCCCGTGAAAATATCGGGATAAAAAGTAGCCTATGTGGTAATCCAGATCTCCAGCTATCTACATACCAAGTTTCATCGCAATCGGTTCAGTAGTTTTTGCGTGAAAGAGTAACAAACATCCATCCATCCATCCATACTCACATACTTTCACCTTTATAATATTGGTAAGATACAAATTCAAGACATTTTTTTAAAAGTTTAATTATATTTAAATTTAAAAAATCTTAAGAATGCAAGGTCAGGACTATTTGATAGGTGCATTAACACTTTAAAACATAGCATAGGTTTGGCGTTATCATGATGAAAGACCACTAATAATAATAATAACTCCACACAACTCACACACGGCTGTCTGATTCCAAACTAGACAGAGCCTGTACTATGGTAACCAGACTGCCGATAAACATACTTAATTATTTCTAAATACATACATATTATAGATAAATTACACCCAGACACAGAACAAATTAACGTGCTCATGACACAATTATTTGTCCTGGGTGGGAATCGTACCCACGACCTCTGGCTTAGCAGTCAGGGTCACTAACCACTAGACCAACAGGCCAGTCTCCACTCCTTTTCTGTTGATCATGCCGGCAGTTTTTTCTTAATTTCTTGTTTGAGTCTCATTAGTTGTTTGGCAGTAGAGATACGAATCGATGGTTTTGCCCGGCGGTAAAAGCTCAAATGAACTTTGCCCTTCCCATCCCACCATACAGCCAGCTTCACCTTATTGCGTGTTAATCCGGATTCGCTGTCTGTAGAGCTTGACTACCCTTTGACCATGATCTTCGCAAGTTTTTGTCTATTCTTACTGACACTGCATTAGGTCCATAAACATCACAATGTTTTTTTGCGGTTTGAGTCACATTTTTTCCTTTTTTGTAATAAAACTTCAGAATGTATCGAATTTCTTCGTTAGATTCACTCATTTTCGCAGACAGAAAAACAATTGACTGACCTGTTGGTCTAGTGGTTAGTGACCCTGACCGCTATGCTTATAGGTCGTGGGTTCGATTCCCACCTGAGTCTGGGTGTTCTTTGTGTCCGTTGTTTCTATGTTTGTAAAGTCCCCCGCGACACAGGAGTAATTCCTAATGCGGGAGTTGTCTTAAAAAAAAAAAAAAAAAAAAAGAGAAAACGGCGGGAAAGTGTATTTTCCTTTAAATTTTTCTTTTCTTAAATATCCTATAGGTCCTTATATGTATTGATATTAAAACCAGCCAGATACAAACAGTACTTACAACCAAAGGGATTTTTCTTCAATTTTATACTCACAAAATACGAAAAGATTTATTCATATCTAGTATAGATGTATGCTATGTATAGATCTATACTATATATAGATCATACAAGATTCTCTATTTGAAATACTCATCCGTTGTTTTTTAACCTGACTTTTTAAACAAAACTCTTTATAGACAGGCAACCCTACCGGCTGACCTACAACCTCTTGCCCCGAACAAAACAAACTACGTAGCTGTCTTCATCTAGACACTAATATTGACGGAAACGCAACCTTGTTTTTCGTAAGTTCTCTCTTTAAATCAAACAAAACTCATTCAAAACTGTTCCAATTTTTTTTTAACTGGAGTGTTTAAATAGAAATGTTTATAAATCGAACCTTGATTATTGATGTTTTACTTCTCTATTGTAGAAGTTCTCACCATAGAAGTAAAATAAATTAAGACATAAGAAACTTTTTGTTATCACATTAATTTGGGATCTTATCATTCACGGCAATCTCTTCTAGACAACTTTTACACAGATAGCGTGTGCCGTCTTTGTGTACTTAAGAACGTACCACGATAAATATTTACCATTCTTACATAGATACAGTAACATTATATTAAATATGTATTGACTGGCCTGTTGGCCTAGTGGTTAGTGACCCTGACTGCTATGCCATAGGTCGTGGGTTCGTTTCCCACCCGAGTCTGGGTGTTGTTTGTGTCCGTTGTTTGTATGTTTGTAAAGACCCCCGCGACACAGGAGTAATTCCTAATGCGGGAGTTGTCTTTTAAAAGAAAAAAGAAGAATAAAAGAATGTATATACACAGGTAAGTTACTCCATAATTTGACGGTTTGCAGCGGAAAGGATTTGTCCATGTTGTATGTCCGGAAATTTCAGCTTTCAAGACCTTATTCACTGATTTTAACATTATCACTATATAGAATCACGAAACTGTTACAGTAAGGATCCATTTATTATTTACGTAAGGGTCCCAAGAGAGAGAGCGGTATAAAAATGTCTACAGGACCTTATCTTGGGCAAAAGCGGTGTAAAGCTATTCTAGAGTGATGTACCTACATTCAATATCAAAGCGTTAGGAAAATCAACTATGAAATCCGTCTTTTCTATATATTTTTCTATATATTGTATAATTGTTTGCAGTCTTATGTTTAATTTTATTATAACTTTAGACAAAAATATAAAAAAAAACTGACTTTTTAGGAAAACTAGGTAAAAACTTACGTAAGATAGGGAGGAGGAGTTCAAAAATCTTTTACATATATCTCTTACATGGGGCTAGAGGGGTGCAAAACTTACTAAAATTGTCCTTACAGAAATAATGAGAAGTCATTTGCATTTGTTTTGGATATTAGCATGGGACTACCGACAACAGTGATCTCCGTTTTTAACGGATTATCGCTAAACTCCCTCTACTCACCATCAATGCTATTCAAATGTACCTAAATGCAGCCTTAGTACCTAGCTACAACCTTCTTAATGCACCTGCAATTCTGCTAATTTATTTTATTAGCAGAGCTTGCTAACAAACGAGACTAGTCACTTGCTGTAGTCTTTCTTCACGACATCGCTTATGTGCACACCGAGCTGCGGACCTTCTCAAAACAGGAGACACCACTAGAAAATCAAAAATAATAACTTCAAAATTCGATGAGGAGGTCAAAAGCTTTAGTAGAATACATTAATTCTCATCCTTAGGTTTTCTATTTCAAAGGCATCAATGAACTGCCGTTAAGATGGTAAAAGTGCCTCGGCAATAATTACTAGTGTACTTTAAAAAAAAAACACTTGTTTTTTTTTTCTATACATATAAAATGGCAATTAAATAGGTAAGGACCCTCTATACCTATTGCTAACGGTTTACAAATAGATACCTAGGTACATTTTACGTTTTAATAAACACCCATTTTTATCTAGGTACATTCCTAGTGTTCACAAGTTTTTGCTATCGTCGTTATGAAACATTTTATTACTAAATTGAACCTTACATTAAATATTCTAAACGCCACACCCGGGTAAGCACATAATGTAGGTAGAATAACGTTCACAAAAAGGTTTATATATGTACATAAAGATAGCCAGCCCCGCCCATAGGCTTAAGTTTTTATCGCCACCCCAACCCAACCACCCCCAGCTTGCACAACCTATCGGAATTCTTCACCCCACATCCCCTAAGAGTGAAAGAGATAGAAACTTAATGCGCAGTTAAACCGTCAAGAATGACCAGAATGGGCGGCCACTAGTTTTTTCATCCATATATTTACGACAAAATAAACATATTTTTACTAACAAGAGGGTACATCTACAGGAAATAAAAAAATATCTATCGATCTACGGGACATACAATTATGACTATTTAATGTCGTCTAACCTTAAGGGCCCTATTAATTTGACTACAAAAATTCTTTGTAGGTACTTCATTGTAAAGTAGTAACAGCTACATATATATTTTTTATTTTTTAATACCTGCATTTATATAGACATTACAAAAGTTCAATAAAACGGCAAGTGTTACCCGGGACAATACATATTAAAATGCTTACCATGCACCCAAGTGTAGATGTGACTTCGGGGTTTAAAAAAATAGATACACATCTTTGAAAACTAAGTTTAAATTATACAGTAACTAGCAACCCGCCCCGGGTTCGCACGGGTACAAATTATACACTTAAACCTTCTTCATTAATCACTCTGTCTATTAGTGAAAACCGCATGAAAATCCGTTCAGTAGTTTTTCAATTTATCCCGAACAGACAGACAGACAGACGCGGCGGGGGACTTTGTTTTATAATATGTAGTGATAAATACAATTATTCTTGTTCATAACGCATTAAATAGCTGTATTATGTCTTTTACATACAAAATAAAAAAGTTGACAATAGACCGTTTCACCCGGTTTCTGAAAGGCTGATAAAAATATTGTTCAACTCACAGAGATGTCACAAAATTGCATTTGACATAAGGTTTTGAGTTAAATTTGACAGCTCTGTTAATTGATCATATGATCAATCAGAGTGCCAGTGCTTAATCATGCTTTCAGGAACTCAAGCAAGAGATTTGACATACGATTTTTGGCGTTTATCAGCCTTTCAGAAACGAAAAGAAGACGCTAGTCTACTGACATGACAATCTTACAGAATAACGAATTTCCACGGTAATAAACACAATAATTTATGAACAATCAACACATTGCTGTCACGTTATTGCTTTTAAAATTTATAGTTTATATAAGGGTATTAGTACAAATGCCAGTATTTCTTTAAAGTATCGCGGTGTACTTTTTTTTAAATCCATAAACTAGAAGTTCTGTTACGAAATGCTGCTATTGATTCGTCTGGTTTTGACTGTCTTTAGTGCCTAATTGATTTACGTCATATTGCCGAAATAATGATAATAGAGAGGACTGTATATTCTGTACCTATATGTGTATTCTGTAGACACATGGGCGACTGTTTCTTAATCAACGACACTAGTTCCTATCGCCATAAGCTGATTAGCGTCTTTTGGGCCTTCACGACCGCAACGCTCAACTTTTTTTTATGTACAATTGCGTTTTTGAAGTGAAACTTCTTTAGGCACGTTAGGCAGGCACTTTTGGTATGGGGAAAAGCACTGAACTCGCGTGACTCAGTCACGCTCACGTTCTGATATATATACCTATCCTAGATACCTTTGAAAGTAAAAAATTATTACAAAAAAATTAAAGTCTTATAATTTAATTTTCTGAAAACTGTTACAAAGACTTGGAAAAAACTCTTTTAAACTTTTTCATCCAAACTTAATATTTATCAATAAATACAACATGGAGTAGCGCTTTAGGGTGGCCGTATTAGACTTAACAAATAAATAAGTACTACTATGTGTAGTTATGTTTTTCTTTCCCTAATACAATACATTTTATTGATAAGACAATACATTACATAATAAATTAAAGGCAAAATATAAAAGTATAATATATTAAAGTAAATAGACTGGCCTGTTGGTCTAGTGGTTAGTGACCCTGACCGCTATGCTTATAGGTCGTGGGTTCGATTCCTACCTAAGTCTTGGTGTTCTTTGTGTGCCTTGTTTCTATGTTCGTAAAGTCCCCCGCGATACAGGAGTAATTCCTAAATCGGGAGTTGTCTTTTAAAAAAAAAAAATAAAAAAAAAAATAGTATTCTGATACTACTATTACTGAAATAAATATTTATCATTACAGCCATTTTTAACACCCAGAGACTTCTTTTCTTAGTCATACCCGGTTTACTGGATTACTTACTACTTATCAACCCTCGGGGCGTCTGGCTTTTAGTTGGTTCGATCCAGATTTTTAATCACTCAAAAAATTCTGAAATCTGAACATTTCAAGTAGCGAACTGTAACGTCAAAAACTACCATATGAAAAACGGGATAGGAGGTACAAATTTCTATATAAATGTACATATGTGTCAGTGGAGGTATCATAGTACAGGCTAATAAATCAAAAGATTACAATTTTTTTTTTACAAGCAGTTGAACATGTTAGTAGACCGTCTCACGAGTATCTCAAATTTTTTATTTTTAATCCATTAAAAATTCGGTTGAGGCGAGAATTATGTTCGTTATGCACCACCGTGCACCGGCGGCAGTGAAGTCATCAGCAATGTCAGGGCTCGCGGGTTCGACTATAGGTATTTTTAAGTAGAAATAAGCACATCTTATATATAAATATCCGTGTTTTATAAACCGTAGCAATGCATAGTTTGCGCTGTGTATACAATATTATCATTTTATTTCAAAATGTTGTCATGAAAACACATGTTGCATGGCAACCACGATTAAGTAATATTACATCAATTGAATACGAATTTAACAAAACGTTATCACAACTTGTTGAAACGAAACAGAAGATAGGTAATCACAATTATAATGCATTTTGATTAATTTATAAACATGCAAAATGTTATCTGATTCGCCTCTATTGACACATAACTGTTATCAATTGCAACATTGAATATATTATTCGAATGGAGCCACTTATCTTGATAGCTTTATTGAAACATATCTAGAAGACGTTTTGGATACTAAATTTGACCTCTTTTAAATGACCTTGACAGTCTGTATTGTCGCAAAATCTAGCTGAAACTTACTGTTCGAAGAGTATTCGGAATAGACTTATGCAGACATAGGTTCAAATCGATAATTCTTCTAGAAGGTTTACATAAGCAGAAAGCAAAAAATAAATAATTTCTAACATGCACGTGACTTTAAATAAATAGAGGTAAGTGGATGTTGAATTTTGAAAGACCTTGTTTTGATTCAATGTCAAGAACAAAGACTTATACCTGACTCAAAGTATTTATGGATTTTTTACGCTCACATACATCTAACTCAAATTTAACTCTATCTGCTCTACTTGAGCAGATAGAGTTAAATTTAATTAAATATTTATTAACAAATTATATGCAGCATCATCATCAGCCTTTCGTGGTCCACTGCTGGACATAGGCCTCTCCCTAGTATACGCTACTGAGCTCGATTGTCAGCTCTCCTTTTACAGTTTTTTCCCGCCGTTTTGCGGAGATCGTCAACCTACCTCGTCAAATCTAATGGTAAATTATATTCACGCCATTTCAATGCTTGTGTTACCTGGTGTTCCCCGTTTTCCAGGTTAACCTTCTAAAAATTATAGCGGAAATTGAAATCAAACCGAGCTTTACTTCAAATATACCTACTTGCTTATACATATGAAAATAATAAATAATATATGAATAATAAGACAATAAGGTTTCTAACACATTAAAATAATGACGACCCGTTCTTCATAGACGAAGAATTTAGAAAAGACGGTCATAACCTATATACTTTTGTACCTAACCTCTGCAATGTTATTTTTTATAAACCTAACATTTTAAATTAAAAGTATAATTTAAAATGTTAAATATAATAATAATAAAAAAAAATTACAAGTAACTTTTTAGTAATAGCATAGTGTGTGCAAAACTGATAAACAAGAAATCTCAAATAGGTAAAATGCTATTGAAATCGATTTTAAAATGATGGTATTTTAGTGAAAAAGATGCGTCGAGTTTAAGACCCTAATTACGTGATATTTTAAAGGTCAAGTGCAAAAATCGCGAATTTGAAAATGAAAATAGATGGCCTTGATATTAAGACTACAGTAATCTATATTTTAAAATAAAAATTGCTTTTTTTTTTAATGAAACGTGTTATATGCACAGATTTGTCATCAGCATTGGAAATCACCTAACTTTCACCCTTTTCAAGTTACGCGATTGTCTCCTGTACATTTCTTATGTTTTCACAGCTTTCTTTCTCTTTATCTCTGATTCTAATACAGGTACGCGGCTTGTTTTGGTCTAACTACACTCACTGTAACACGCTCTTTCATTTGAGCCTTTGTTCAATTGCATCAATTGAGTTGGAGGAAAGCTACGTGTAAACATTGAACTTGACTGTTAAATTAGAATTTGTCATCCCGTTTTCCATTAAGGTTAGCTTACAAAAAGTCATCGTAGAAGAGCGTTATTTTTTAATTATATTATCAGAACAATGCTGTGGAGCGGCACTGGTCCTTTCGTAATACTAAAAAAAAAAAATATAGAACGGTGTCTACGACTTTAACTGAAAGTAATCTTAAAGAATAAATGTTATCTTGGGATAGCGGGAGGAGGATAATCCCAGTCTTATATGATTAGTGATTCCATGGGGGTCGTCCATAAATCACGTGATGTTTTTTGGCATCTTTTTGGACCCCCTCTCCCCTGGTGAAACGTGGTGAGCTTTTAGACTAACTCCATACCCCTACCCAAAATCACGCGTATTTTTTTAGTAAAAACTATCTTAAAAAATTCAGAATATTATCTATATGTATATATACCTAAAAGGCTTTGACCTGACTGACTGATGAATCAACGCACAGCTTTAACCGCTGGTCGTAGAGACATGAAATTTCTAGAACATATTCCTTATGTGATGTAGGCATTCCATAAGAAAGGATTTTCGAAAATTCCTCCCCAAAGGGATTGAAAAGGGTTGGCAAAGTTAGTATGGGAACACGTGTTTGCTTGGCCTGATCAACTTCAAGTTGGCATTATTTACGTATACAGGTAATAATAATTTGGAGGACGTATTTTTTACATGATGTAGGCGTTCTGTAAGAAATGAATTTGAAAATTCATCCCTTAAAGGGTCAAAGGGTCAAAATCGAGGATGAAAGATTGCATGAAACTGTGCCATTTTTTAAGTTAGAAATTTGGAAATTGATATGTTTACTGTGTCAAGTTTTTTCAGAAATTTATCTCTTAAAGGATTAAAATAGGAGATGAAAGTTTGTAAGAAACTTACATTTTAATTAATATTAGTTCCACTGTTTATGGACAATGTTATACCTCTAGTGAAACTAAAAATGATTCTGTAATCGTAGACGTAGATGCTGTTTGGCGTTTTTTCTTCATGTCTAACCTAAAGGTGTATCTAAACGTGACTTTGCTGAGTAAACCACACCAGGTCTCCGACATTCGACCTGCGTTCACAAACATATTAGACTGCATCTTTATCTACCGACTACTGAAAGACTACATTTTCTTTTTACCGATGCTTATGCCATGATTATGCTTTTTTATTGCTAGTTGCCATGCTTCAATCTTTTCATTAAATAGTATATGATACATATGTTTATAGTAACTCTACTTCTAAGGCAGAAAGTCTAACGTTGAAAACTATTGTACTTTTAGATGCCTACATAGATAGAATATTCTTTATTGTATTCATTGATTGTATTCAAACAAAAGAACATTATGTACCTATTCGATATTTGAATTTAAAAAAAAATGTGATTTCTCAACAATCAAAAGTCATTTACATTGTTCCAATTAAAACTTTGAATTTATTAGTTGTTAAAAAATACATTCTTTTTTACAAATAATAAAATTAAAGTTTCTACTTATATGTAATTTGAAAACAAATTTCATATTTTTTTAAATTCTTTCAAAATAATAATATGATTGATGTTAATAAGTTACCAATGTTATCAAAACGGTCGTTGATTTTATTGCTCTATGTTTGTCTACCCAGGGTATTCTTTAAAACGGATAAAAACCAATAAAAAGTTATACTATCTTAAGTTTACCAGATTGCTAGTTCTTAACATTCACAATATTCCTATTATTTACGATAGAATCAAGCGTGGACGTAAAATATATTTATATGTATAATCTTTACTGTATACTACTATGAAACTTTAAATAATACCTATTTGTCTGTACGAATAAGACATTTAAAAAACTGACGCTAACGTCTATGGCCGACGCGGCGACGGTAACCGCGAACCATCACAAAGAAATAACGAAAATTTAATTATTAATTTCTTTCTACGAGATTCATGCAAAATCCAGTGAGTACGTAATTGGAGTATTAACGGTAATATGTATTATTAATAATAATAAGTATATTAATAATAACTACAGTGCTCCATAAGTTAAGTATAGCTAGCTGTGGATATCTAAAGTCTGATCTGGTCAGATTACTAGAGAAACCATAAGTAGGTACATTAAATAACTCAACCAAAATAGCTTATGATACAAATGGTGCAAATCAATCTACGTCTAGGTCGAACTATATAGGTACGTTATAAAATCTTATTCCTTAAGTATTATTAAATCTAAATCATACCGTAAAATCAAACTACATTACGTATAAAATATTTCTGGTGATGAAACCTTATCAACCGACCAACAATCATATTACAGGTTTGAAAAGTATATTTATTGTATTATCTGTATTCTGGTTTCGTAAATTTTTAACAAGCGCGCGAAACTTTTAAGAAAATGCGATAGAAACTAAACCACACTTCCAACGAAAATTATTTTGAATAGGATGTTCTGATCTATCGATAAGATACTGTGCGGTGCAAAATTATAATTATTTTTAACTAATTTCAAAAATACTTTTAAGAACATCACTTTAATGAAATATGCTTAAAAGTGTTTTTTAAAATATGCATTATTTTTGTTTAGCGACCAGGGTACTGCCAAGGTATAAACTTTTTTTGGTTAAAAGAATAATTTCCAAATGCATTTCTTTTAAATTTCAGTTTAACCGTGATCCGACTTCCTGTAGATACAGAACCGTCCATTATACCTGATGTTTATAAACTCATTTTATTCTGACGTTTTGTATAAATTGTCTAATATAATTTAAGCGGCAAATTGATCACAAGTGAAGGATGACTTTTTTTAGTGTTCGTGTCATACGACTTCACAGGAAGAAGGTCATTGTGAAAGACATGTCATCATAATAGAAGATTTAACTTTAAAAATTAACAATATTACACAGTGCACGTAATGGTTGCATAGGCCCAAAAGAAATTGTTAAAGAAACGAATATTTTTATTAAATACTTAAGTGACGATTTTTTAATAGTGTTTATAGTAATGAGTGGAAGACATTGCACATTAACCATATGTTGTGTTTGACTACATAATTGGCGCAAAGTTAATTAATACTTTAATAATAATTCATTTACTAGATTTTATTTTACACTTCTGCTATAATATAATTTTAAAAGTGGATATCGACGATAAAGAAATCATACGCTTGTATGCTTCGAGAAAATAGACAGAGAAAATAACTGAGTAAGTATTGTTATGGAAAGAAAGTCGTAGACACGAATATACCTCCTTTTCATTTCTACGAAATACAAGGTGGTTCAAAATGGCTTTTTTTAGTATTAATTTATTACAGTGAATTTTTAATGAAAGTAGTTAGAGTTCGAGGAAGATCGTGTCCGTGTTAATTTAGGTCATAACATTTTTTTACCTTGAGAGTTACTATTGCACGCTACAACCACCAATTTTCTTACGGTAGCCTACTGTTATCTGTTGCACTCTACAACCACCACTTTTCTTACGGTAGCCTATGATGGTGCCCACACAATTTATAATTACGGAACTAATTTCTTAGGATCACTATAAGCACTAACCGGGTTGTTGCGGTGGCAGCAGCGGCGGCATGGGGGGCTGAGGCGGCGCTGATGATGGCGGCGCTGCATACGGAGACACTCCTGGAGATCCAGGCACGGAATCGCAGCTGGGTGAGCCTAACGAGCGCGGCGGCGCTGGCGCTATCACTGGGCTCCGAGGCGCCTTCACTTGCGGTGGATCAGGGTGGTCCAACTCAACACCTGGCGGCTGTAACCCCGTCACCAAAGCACGCGCGCGCGCTTCATCCTGCGCCTGAGCACGTCTCAAAGCTGTCTGTAGAGCCATCACTCGCTGCCTGTCGGCAGTAAGTCGACACTTTTCACAGTGACAGTTGCGGTACTTGCAGTACCGTTTGTGGCCTTTCAGCTCGATCTTCAGCCTGTGGTTGCGGCATCGCGCGCAATTTGGTGGCGCGCGCGGAACAGCAGAGCTAGAGGCTCCCGGTTCGGAGCGCTCTTCGCAATCGTCGGGCGTACGGCGCCTCCATGCACCCACAGACACCATGACTTGGCCCTCGATTTCGGCCGTGTTCGCGGGAAATTCGTCCGGCGCGAAACGAACGCACACGCGGTGCGACGCGCGGTAACGATGCGACTGCTTGCCCCCGCCGCCGGCACAGTCTGCCCCGCCCCGCGCCCCACCCCGGCATGCTACTGCATTTATTGCTGTACGCCGATGCAATTTTATATTGAGAATATTTTTAACACTTTCCTTGAATGTAACTTGAATGAAAGGTTTAATTTAATTGAAACCAGAAATGTTATGGAGCTCTGCAACTGCTGATATCCGAAATAAAAATCTGTCTGAAACCGTAACCGAAACTAATATGAAAGTTTCGAATAATTTCGGATAGGGGTGGAGTCTAAATGTTACATGGTAGGTTACTGAAATTATCCGAAACTATCACATAATCCAAAATAATTTCATATCCGTAACCATATCTGAAACCGGTAAGTGTAATAATATATTATTTATATTCTTTTTTTTTAAAGACAACTCCTGCATTAGCAATTACTCCTGTGTCGCGGGGGACTCTACAAACATACAAACAACGGAAACAAAGAACATCCAGACTCAGGTGGGAATCGAACCCACGACCTATAAGCATAGCAGTCACGGTCACTAACCACTTGGCCAACATTATTATATTCGTATCCATATCCAGATCCCAAATTTCATATCCATGACATCCCCGATTCAAACCATTGAAACTTTACCTATTTTGGGTGGCCAAGTGGTAGCGTTTGCTTTGAATCTAGATTTTTACGGTCTATTGGTTGACATATCCCGATTTACCCTTAGTGTGTCTAATATCCATATTTTTAAAAGCCTTCTTAAGCTGAACTTTGATTAATAATTTTGACAGAAAACTGTTCCGATTTAAAAACTAAATACCCGATTATTTTAACCCTCCGTCCTAAACTTTGACCCACTGAATGACCCATGATGAGTTATTGTATAACTTTATAACGCCATATAGGGCTGTAAACCTATCATCACATTAACTTGAAACAAATGGAAATAACAAGTTTTACAAAATTTACTTCAAGGTTCCTAACTCTACCTTCACCAGGGTAGAAACGTATTTGAAAGAGTAAACATATTGAATTTCATAGGCAGCAAACTTTGCATTTAAAACGAAAAACAACACTAACGCAATCCCCTACTACGACTAATATGTGCTTATTTATATCATTTTACAAGAAAAATTGTAAAATATGCAAGAAAAATTTCAACTTCCGATCACTCTACCTCGCTCTACTGGGTGCTAATAATGCTATAAAACCTTATGGAACCTAATTAGAATATAAACTTGAATCTAATTGAAAAAACTTAACATGTTATCCTTTTATTAAACGTATTATAATTAATATGGTGTAAATAATATAATTGTATAATTTTATGATTATATTATACAGTACATATTATATACATTATAGCAACTTAATCTCGTTCATAAATCATTGTAACTCATACATCACTTTACATCATCATTTATCACAAAACGACCCAGTGAGGTGAAAAACTAAGACAATAGATTGATTCACGTTTGTATTCTAATAAAAAATATATATGGTAATCAAAACAACTTAATTTTACTTCGTCATTTATAAATAGAAGTCAGAAACTATACAAGCATAAACAAATTATCAACTAATTATGAAAAGTGCACATGAATAAATGCCCCAGACTGCGTGTGGCTGCACTTCCATACGATCGCGTGCAACAACGTACTAACACACATGTGAGTGTTGTATTCACACAGGCACTGGATTGTTGCAACACACATTGATAGAGGTGTGTGGAAGTGCGATATTTATACGTAGTAATTTTCTATGTGTTAGTGAGTGGTCTCGCGTTCCGTCACAATTTTGAATGCGTTTAAAAGTAGTAATATTTCGACCATTTATGCAATGCTAATTAGCAATTTTTCGATACACAACTGTGTTTTGTGTGACAAAAAAGAAACACTTTTCTACTTCATTTCACCTCATCTAAGTTGTGTCGAACTTAGGGTTACCAGATGTGCCCGCTTTTTCAGACCCCCGCTTTTTTCTCTATTAGACTGATACACAATAAATTCAATATAAAGCAAACAAATAATTCAGAATAACCAAGGACGCAAAGGCTTTTAATTTAATACAAATAAATCAGCTTACAAAAAAGCAAGCTAACAAACAAATGTGACACTGTGAGCAGAGCACAGGCTTTTAATTTATAAATAATCTCTCTCCCTCTCGATATAAATTCAGGTATCTATCGTATACCTATCGTATATCGACTAATATCGACTTTGTATGTGCGTATCAGTCAGTTGATCATATTGATATTGGAATCTATTGAAATTGTTCTCCATTCCAGCGTATTGTTTTGTCGTGTGGTGTTTTTCATTTAACTGCACAAAAATACAGGTACGGATTTTGTCCTTTTACGTATATATGGTAGATCCGGCGCGTTCTATTTTTTTTTACATTCTGCTCAAATATCAATTCGTTATAAATTATGAGATTCAAGGTCCTAACCTCTTTGTCGATGTCTTATTTGTTTTGAAATTTCGAATATTTTCCAATCTTGATAAAATGCTGAAACTTTAGACATTACTTAGTTGTTCTTAATCAATAAAAATAATTGTAGGCAGTAGGAATAGTTGAATAAAAAACAATTTGAAAAATTAAAAGTATGTTAGTTACAGGAATCTGAAATCAGAGAGATTGTACGCAGTAATGAGAGAAAAAAATATGACAAACAATTCTCTTCAGAATTTTTAAAAATATTTTCTAATTTCCTTTTTTTAGTATTTTATACGGGTAGAGGGGGTTTTTGGGCAATGTCCACTTTTTTTTACTCGGACCATCTATCTGATAACCGTAATCCAATACTACTTCCAATAAGATTTCAGAAAGATTATCGTGGGAGAGCCATGATTCGGCACGTATGGGCCGGCTCGACCGGAGTGATACCATGGCCTCTTAGAAAACCGGCAGTGAAGTAATGCTTGCATTGCTTTTCGCCGCGTGTGTGAGGTTACCGGAGACCCTAACCCTTCCCTCTCCCCTGCTCCCCTCTTCCCGCTCTTCCCCCTTTACCCCCACTCCCACCGTAAAAGGCGGCAAAGCACTTGTAACTCTTGAGTAGCAGGTGCATGAGCACCGGGCGGCGGTAGTCATTTACCATCAGGTGACCCGTCTGCTCGTTTGCCCTTTACACCATAAAAAAAAAATTGGTTCCGTCCCCAATCCCCACTAAACGTTGAATAGGTTATAGGTCTAAAATATTTTTTATTAATTTACAGACAGAATCTACCACGCATTGGATATTCCCTAAAGATCATTTTACGTACATATATGTGGATCGTTTTTCATCTGTATCAACACTTATTTAGTCACTCGAGAAGTATTTGTCCAAAATAATCCGAGTACCTACTTTCCTGGATGAAAGATTTTTGCATGACACACCAATCGTTAGGTGTATATCAGTGGCGTAACAATAGGGTGGCAGAGCGGGCAAAATGCCGCGGGCCCCCGGCTCGAGGGGGCCCGGGCACCAAAGGTCATGAACCTCGTGTGGGCACTAATTACAAAATGAATTAATTAATTTAATGAATTAGCCAGGCCTCAGATGGTATAATATCGAGTCTGAGATTCATAGACTGACACTGACAATTTACTATTGCGTGTATCGATGTATCTATGGAAGAAGAATTTTTAGAACGGCAAAATTTATGTTTGTCACCACCGAGATATAATAACTCAGTGTTATTCACTCAGAAAACGTAACGTAACGTAACGTAAAATCTTTGAGGATCGATTCGACGAACTATCTAGATACAAGTTTGTACCGAACCCTCAGTACGCGTATCCGGTTTTTTTTTTCAAACTATCCATTTTTAATTCATTGTCATAATATAAAGTGATGTGCTCTACAATTTTTTGCTTAATAAGTTTTCTTTGTGCAGGTTTATCAATGGACAAGTATGTGAATCATACATCCATTAAAACTATTTGTAAACAATACACTATTTATTTTGTTCCACGTGTGGATCGAACTATCGCTAAACGCAGTGGGGGATGACGAGCTGACCATTGCGCTGTCATGTAAAGATGTATTCATAAATTTTGCCCTTTTAGGTAAAAAAAAATTCAAATTGATTGTATTATTGATCTAATATAAGCATAAAAATCTCGTGTCACGGTGTTTGTGGTCGAATTCCTTCGAAACGTCTCGACCGATTTTTTTTTGTGCATTTGGTAGGTACCTATGAGAATAAGTCGTAAAGTATTTTTCACCCTCCTGCCCCACCCCCCATTTTTTAATTGTTAAAAAGAAAGGTATTGCAACCCATGCCGGGTGTAGCTAGTAATTTTATAATACGTAGACATTATCGTAATGTGATTTTTTTTTGGAGTTTTAATACATAGGGTAAAAATATTTTTTTTTATTTATTTATTTTAAAACATAGGTACATTGCTTTTACAGATTTACTCCAATACTTCACTGAATAATTCACTGAACTTTAGCATGCGTTTATAATAAAAAAAATAGAAAAAAAACTATCCGTTTACAAGTTATGACCGTTTGAATTTCCAGGTATTTTTACCTCGGTTTCTCATAAAATCAGGTGGAACGTGTAAAGTTAAAAATTTTAAATCGTACTTTTTTTTATTTTAGAGCTATTCACTCAGTTATTGAGAAAATCCATAAAAACTAACTTAAAACAATTTCGAAGTTAGTTTTTATGGATTTTCTTAGTAACGGAATGAAAAAGTAATTTAAGTAAGTGTTCCTTTTTCAATTACACCCTTCTGAACGCGATTACAAGGTCCCATTGATCTGTAATGAAAGTTGACAGTTCTCCAGTGCTGTTCAAGTGTTCAGTGTTCAAGAGGGCTTAGGCTTACCCGCGTAAAATAAGGAATTTTAGAAAAAAAGTTTGCCGAAATCCGTGTGTATTTGTATAAGCACATGAGCATCTTTATCAGAGCAAGATTATTGACTAGAATGAAAAGATAGTCATTGTGGATGCAATGACTTAATTCTTAAGGTTATGGAAATGGCCAGCAACGAATGATAGAAACTTCTACGAGTGGGAATACATCCTTGGAAGATTTAATCCGCCAAAATATTTAACTAAACTCAAAAATTGGTTACTGGAAAATGTATTTTATAATCTGCAAGAGTATTTTAGTGGAGACACCATATTTTTCATTATTAATGTACATTTGTGCAACCACTCATATAAATTTATTTATAAGGCCTATTTGGAAATAAATAAAGAATTTGAATTTGAATTTTGAATTTTGGTAGTAAGCACTGATGTAAAGATGTAATTTTGTTATTGTAATTTAAGATGTGTATTGCAGTGAATATTTTGCAAACACAGCCAAGCAATAAAATTCTCTTTATCTTTAAAATTATATAAAAAAATATAAAATTAAAAAAAAAATATGTAAGAAGGTTTTTATAGTGTGAAAAACTTAAAGGCATTGAGTAAATAATTGCCGCCATAAACAACGTTTGGTGTCTTTACACCATAAACTTATTATACTTTACTAGATAAGCCTGATTTTATAAAGCGGCGCAAAATATCCTCCTAAAAACAATGCGCCAAATTTTAATAAAAGAAAATAATGTACCTGTTGATGTGCCATTGTTGATTAGTGAATAAAAACTATGTTTACTATCTAGTATTTTAATAACTAAGACGTGTTTAACATAAAACATGATCGTTATACTTATTATTCGACATTTACTTGCTGCATAGCAATATTTGGTGCAAAGTCACTTCGTCAAAGTCAAAGTCGTCTTACCGGTATCTAAATATGTATACACAACGGTCACATTGGTCCTATTTTAAGTAGTTCACTATAAAAATAAAATCAGTTTCTTGAATGAAAAACTTGAATAAATATATATATTTATGTATATTCATATATATTTTATTCGGACTGATACAAAACACGTGTTGTGGGTTCAGAAACACTTGAATAAATATCGTAAAGTTGGTAACTTTTTTGGAAAAACTAAAATGTTGACTAGCTAATTTCAGGGTGTCGGTTTTTTGTGACGGTGTGCGCGCGCATCGTAAAAATTTACTCTCATCATTTTTCCCTAACGCGCCAAAAGAAGTATAACTTCAGAATTACAACATGTGACATGTGATACTTTGCCAAAAAAAAATAGATACATATTTTTATGACATCATTAAAAATAAATGATTTGACCATAGTCAACACCTACATACTTATAATTATGTCCCTAACTTGTGTACAAACGGAGCACTATGTAGGTAAGTAACGCAGAGTACCCATGCATCGACGAAAACATATAATTTATATTTCAATCCATAATATAGATATAATTTATTATTTCAGGCTGACATTATTTTAACTGGCCAAGTGAGCAACTTGAACAAGGGCGCATCGAATTCGACTGGTTTTGAATCATTTTTAGGACTTCATCAGCCGTGTCGGTGTGGAGTGTGTGTTTAAAGGGCCACAGTTCAGCTAATGTTACAGATATACTATCTGATCCGAATTTCCACGTGGAAATCGGTATAAGAATTATTATAATAAAAAAGAAAACTAGGATTATTTAAGAATGACAATATTAAGGCTAAAATTAATATTTGCCATGTACCAAGCATAAAATTAATGTTATTCACAATAAGATAGAGGACAGTGGAGGTATTTGAGGACATATACCCATAGCCTACACATTTAAATGTATATTAAACAATATCCATGTAGACGTACATTATCACAGTGCGCCTATCACAGTACAATCCATTACCTATATATTAAATAAAATATGGAAGTTAAGGAATCCTAAAGACTTTCTCTACTGCCTGTACACAATTAGCCTACAAAGTTTGGAGCATTTATAACGATAATATTAGCTAGTAGTTTCCAGTTTTATGACGGCAGACTGACACTTCACATATTCATTTGTTATAGACGGGGATAGTTCAACTAGCATTGGTTGGATGGTTTACTTTATCGCAACGTATCTTTCGTCAGGGCTCTCCTAAAGGCTTCCACAAAGAGCCACCCAACGGCGCCCTATGTACAATAGTCTCTCTCTTTTCTCTGTTTTCTCTGTTTAACATGTCTTTGCACCAACCACTTTTATTTCTGCATCACCCCAAGGTTGACTGGCAGAGAATGCCTTAGGCATTAAGTCCTCCTTTGTACAATCGGTGCATGAAGTATTAATAAATAAATAGTAAAAGTCCCATGTCTGAAATGACGATGATGCTTTAGCTTCACTATACTTTACTAAATTGATACTTTTAAACAAGAAGAAGTATTAACTTTATTATCCCTACTGAATCACTACATATTATAAAACAAAGTCCCCCGCCGCGTCTGTTTGTCTGTTCGCGATAAACTGAAAAACTACTGAACGGATTTTCATGCGGTTTTCACTTATAGACAGAGTAACTCATGAGGAAGGGTTGCTAGTACTTTATAAAAAAGTGAATTTTGGGTAAAACAGTCTTGTTATTATGCCTTAGTAAAAAATACGTATTTTCACAAATGGTGGAATCACTTTTTGTGTGATTAGCGCGTGATGACCAGCTCTACAGCAAATATACTGCAGTGGCATCTAGCGAAGACAAGTCAAACTACGTAGTAACTATTGATAACTAAAGAGGTTTTTTACATGATTACGTTACCTACATACGTTATAAGTGCAAATATATACATACATGACAAGGTGAGGGAGGCCAATATATTGGGCCTATATTGGATTATCAGAGCATACAGTAGGGAACCGACGAAGGGTGAATGAGTTCGCTGTCTCTAAATTTCCGTGTCTGTATTTTGGAATGGTGGATAAGGTCTGCATTTACACATTTTATGTGTTTGAATAAACTTCACTGTCTCTATCCAGACAACTTTTATATTGTGCACAATTATATGTATGTAATAAGTACCTTGATAGGTAGTGGACCGATTGCAATTTTTTAGAGTTGATTGAATTGATTTTTAGAGTTTTATTCTGGTCTGTGTCTGTGAGTTGTGATAAGATAACTAACTTGCTAGCTAGCTAAGCTTCTATCATATTATTGTTAAAATGATTTACGATGTTCGTGTTTATTTTCGGCCTTTAGACTTTCGGCCAATAAAGGATATTTGTTAAGTTTTCTATTAGGTATCATTTAAACATTTAACTGCTAGGTACCGATTGCCTATTACTGTGTAAGAGGTTTTTGAAGTTTTGTCAGGCGTCGGTAATTGAAGTGATGGCAGGCCTAACACTGCTGCACACGCAAGAAAAGAGAAATAAGTCTTCCCAAGGTAGTTACGAAAAGAACAACGACAATAAAGTTGGAGTATGAATAATTGCGCTATTTATTAATAAATACCTATTTAAAAATATTATACCTACTTTGTTTCAACAGAACCATGCTTACCATGCTTCGGCACGTATGGGTCGGCTCGACCGGAGAGATACCACGGCCTCATAAAAAACCGGCAGTGAAGCAAGGAGGCCCTAACCTTTCCCTCCAACGCCTCATGCCGCCCTGAGTGTGGCCGCGCGTGTGCCTGGACGTTGCCTAATTGAGAGGTTTTTACCCGAAGATGGTGCCCGCGCTTTTACGGGCAGGCGCCAGGGGGATCCGGATGTCTTAATAAAAGTTGTTCCCGCACCCCTCCTATTTAAGGCGCAGTACGGCACACCGTGTGGTTTTAGTCGGTTCGATTCCAACATACCGCCCCACTGAAAACCCCGGTGGGATGACGGCCCGAGGGGGTTCCACACGCACAAAAAAAAAGGCCCTAACCCTTCCCTCTCCCCCTCTCCCCTCCACTTCCCCTCTTCTCCCCTTCCCCTACTCCCACCTTAATGGCCCGCTACGCACTTGTGACTCTTGAGTTGCAGGTGGTGGGTGGCGGTAGTTCATTTACAATCAGGTGACCCGTCTGCTCGCTTGCCTCCTATACCGTAAAAAAAAAGAACAGTTAACGAAAAACCTCGTTACCCAAGCAGTATAAGTTGCTCTATAAACATAAAAAAATACCATGGAGTGCTACAATATACTATCATACAATTCATTCGAGGCACGTAGGATGTTGTAGAGTCATTATTGTTCGTATATGTTTCCCGTGTAACTATAAACATAATACATAGCTTTTTTTTTTTTTTTTTACGTGTGGAAACCCCCACGGGTCATCATCTCACCGGGGCTAACGGTGAGATGGTATGTCGGACTCGAACCGACTAAAACCACACGGTGTTCCGTCACGGGGCCTTGGGCCGGGGACTCAGGTGTACCCTAGAAAGGAAGTCCCTGTGAGCCCCGGCAGATTTGGCCGCCTGCTCGACAGCAGGTGACCCCACAATTTGGTGAGGAGGCCTTGCCCCCTCCGATTTAGAGAAGTGCGCGTGGAACACGTCGCGCCACCGTCTCGGGCCTGCTTCTGCTAGGGCGACAGGTAACCCATCCCGTCACCCCCAGGCAAGCGCTCATGGAGGCCGGAGATCGTCTCGGTCTCTCCGGCGCCTGGTGCGTCTTCTTCGGGACGGGAGAGTACTAGTTCTCTCACGTACCCTTTCCGCCGCCTCCTTGGTACTCATCACTTCCTCGCAAAACGAGGCGGTGGAATCCCATGCGCTCTCGTGCTGGACCATAGCCATCACCATGGTTTCCAGTGAGAGGCTGCCTACACTCGAGGTCAGCACGGTGCCGCGCCCACGCAGGGCACTCCACCAGTGTGTGGAGTGCGGTGTCCTCGCGACAGCCCATGCAATGGTGGCACACAGACGTTGGCTCCCGGCCTATCCGACACAGGTACTTACCAAAGCAGCCGTGTCCGGTAAGCACCTGTGTCATCCGGTAGGAGAGTGCGCCATGTCGCCTCTCCAACCAATCCTCCATGATGGGTCTTACCGCCACAATTGTGGCGTGCCCCATACATAATACATACCTACAATATTGTGTAAATCTTATTTATTCAATTCGATAAATAAATATATCGACTAATAAACAGTTATAAATATTATTAAATAATTATTATTGTCAAAAGTCAAAAATATCAGTAATAAAAAGTCGAAAAGATATTATGTAAAAATACCGTTAAGACATTATTATAAAATAATATTTATTTTTGTGCAGATCTAATCCCATAAAACATTTACGTGGAAGAGCCATGCATGCTTCGGCACGTAGCGGCTGGCTTGACTCCGCTCGATACCACGGCCTCACAGAAAACCGGCAGTGAAGCAATGCTTGCATTGAATTTCGCCGCGTGAGTGAGGTTACCGAAGGCCTTAACCCTTCTCTCTCCCCTATTCCCGTCCTTCCCCTCTTCTCCTACTCCCACCTTAAAGGGCGGCAACGCACTTGTGACTCTCGAGTTACAGGTTCCCATGGGCGGCGGTAGTTATTTACCATCAGGTGACCCGTCTGCTCGTTTACCCCGTATAACATAAAAAAAAAAAAATGTGACATTGTACTTAACTTAATATGCTTTCTTAGAAAAAGCGTAGTTTAATGTATGACACAGGGTGTAGTATGTCTATGACGGAAGGATGATGAATTTTATCATTGACGAACTGTTGTTGTTTTTATTTTAAACTAGCTGTATCTGGCATGCGTTGCAATGCCTTTTTTGTATTAAATTTTTTTGGGCCATAACTTTTTTTTTCTAATTTGGCGTCGCGGGCATTTTCAGCAGATGACCCTGCCAAAGTGTTATCACAATCTGATCAACGGTTCAGAAATGCATAGAGAACAAACATACTTACATTGATTTTTTGACAAATTGATCCCACGGAAACCGTACATTTTTCTGGGATAAAAAGTAGCCTGTGTCCTTCCCCAGGATATAATCTATTTCCTTGCCAAATTTCTTTACGATCCGTTCAGACGTTTAGTCGTGAAAAGGTAACAAACAAACAAACAGAGTTACTATCGCATTTATAATATTACTAGCAGCGCCCCGCGGTTTTACCCGCGTAAGTCCCGATCCCGTGGGAATATCGGGATAAAAAGTAGCCTATGCGTTAATCCAGGTCTCCAGCTACCATACCATACCATCTACATACCAAGTTTCATTCGCAATCGGTTCAGTGGTTTTTGCGTGAAAGAGTAACAAACATCCATCCATCCATCCATCCATCTATCCATCCAAACTTTCACATGTATAATATTAGTGGGGCTATAAATTTCTCATGTGTTAGTTAGTTAGTCTATTGTCGTCGTTAGACCTCTCAAAAAGTGTATGCGTTTCACTACAAGTTGCAGATAAAAAATTTACAGACGATACATATTAGGTGTGTAATTCGGGACTTAATCGCGATAATATTTAAAAGGTACAATACCTCGTACCTCGTGGTCACGAGTTTCGATCGGTGCAATTCGATCAAAACGTCGGGTAACCAAAAGGTGTTAACCTAATATGTATCAAAGTCGCGAAAGTATAAAAACATTATTACAGACGATACTCATCGCGTATTGACTTCGGTTACCAAGCATCTAAGTCGGAGAATATAAATGTCCAACTTGACCCAGGATTCACTTTTTCGATATATCTGTGTGCCAAGTTGCATTCAAATCCGTTCAGCGGTTGGGACGTGACTGGGTGGTTTACAAACTTTCACATTAGGGCTGACTTTCCATTAGAGTTGTGCTGCATTGCTATGCTACGGATAGATAGCCCCACCAATAGGATCGCGTGATTTTCATAGCATAGAATTACAGCTTGGAAATGGGTTCAGGGATGTAGAGTTTTTTAAATTGTTTGATCGGGCTATGCCTCTCTCTCCCGACTCATGGAAAATTTGAAACCCATGAACAATGGCCAACACAACCCAAATAGGGGAATTGGCACCCTTCGTATGGGTATATTCACTCATTTCTGCACCACCCTAAGGTAGACTGGTAGAAAATGCCTACGGCATTAAGTCCGCCATTGTATTTTTTTTTTGCATAAAGTGTCAAATAAAATAAAATAAATATTAGCTATTAAAAAAAACTATTGTGTAGTGTGTACTGTAATGATTTCTCATGTGTGGAGGACCTTAAGTCAGCCACGTTTGTTTAGCTACCCGCCATGTTAGTTGAAACGTCAGCCATCAAGCAGTCGGTACATGTTTGTTTGATAGCTTGGTAAGAGTTTTCTAGGGTTCCGTTCCTCACTTTGAATTTCTTTTGGATCACTTTGTTATCCGTCTGTTTGCCTGTCAAGACCTTTTTTCTCAGGAGGGCGTGGAGGTATCAAGTTGAAATTAATATCAATTAATAATTTCTGCAACACTGCGGTACCTTTAAGCTGTAAAAGAATCAAACTTATAAGTCAACGCAATTAAAAGATATGGCATTTTAAGCCGTTTATTTCGACATTTCGCAGGTAAATCGAAACCTACAGGGTACTTACTTCCCATTGAGGTACCCTGTAGGTAGAATCATGAGATTTGGCGAGAAGCGAGCGGGCAAGTGAAGAGGTCTCACAGCACAAGTAAAGCAAACATCCGAAAGTTGTTAATTTGTAATTATATCTCATAAAACATGGTTTTTGCGATTACAAACTTATATTTTGCGTTTTCAAATAAATTCGACTGTTGCGTATATCGATGTATGGGAGAGTATTTTAGAACAGCAAAGTTAAGTTTGTCACTCGGAAAAAACTCGATTCCCAAGATGGACGAACTATCTACATACAAGTTTGTAAACTGCGGCGCGCAAGTCAGATTCGCATTTCGGACAAGTGCGAATCTGACTTGCGGGCCGAAGTTTTATTTTATCAACTTTGAAGTTGTGCTTATTGTAGATCGATTTCCAATAATACAAATATTTACATGATTTGATGGTTAAATAAATCTAAAACATAGTTTGATGGAAAATAATCCATTAATTACACTTTTCTAGTCAGGTGATTATTTTTTGGTTATAAAAAACCCAGGGTACATTCGTACAGTCATAATGGGGTAACATTAATGTGACGAAATTACTTCTTACAGAAATTAAAAGAAATATAACAGAAAATAAAACAGAGCTAGAAAGGAGAGCTAAAGCCAAACAAATTAAGAGAATGTTGATGACTGATAAGTCTAAAAAGACAAGAAAAACAATAGATGAAGATTCGGCTTCTAAGGAATCTGATATGAGTTTACAGAATAGTTTGACATCCATGACTGAAGAATACGAGAAATGGTTGTTTATATTGTACCAGAAAACATTTACTCCGTACGAAGCTACCCCATCCAAGTTACCATTTTATTTTAAATAGGTAACATATCGAAATCGTAAAACACACGCGTATCTGTTTAATATATATATTCTACGTAACATATCGAACTAGCACTATCATACATTAGTTTCAGTTTCGTTCCAAGTTTATTACAACAGGAGAAAATAAATCAAGTGAAAACCGTGCGTAGGGTTCAAATTTCCTCTTCTATGTACCAATTTCGTCAAAGATCATCAAATATTAACATAACCCCAAAGAGAAATTGAAAGGAAGAAAAAATATATTGAAAATATATATATCTTAAGTAATGTTATAAAGAGTTATAGATGTTATTTAAAAAAGAAATATTCAATGAATAAAACAAGGTAGCTGTTTATTTTTTTTTGTTTATATTTGAATTCTTTATGCATTTTTTCTTTAAGCTTTTTCTTATTCGTACGAAGGAAAGCAGTACTTATATCTTAAATATCATTTTCTTGTATTTTTGTGTGATTGTATACTTCCCTAATCATATTACGTTGGTACTCAAAACATAACTCGTCGCATCGCACACATGCGAAGACAAAACCTTTAGAAATATTTATTTATAAATAATTTTTCATCCATTTTTAAATTCACACCGTGCATTGTCATTTTATCGAGTGTTAACCAGGGACCCTATTGCGTCCCACGTAAGAGACGTAAAAATACCTACATATTCACAATTGAATAGTAAAAAAATATGTCTTGTACAATGCAAAGCGGAGGCCATTCAAATTTTACGATCGCAGTGCATGATTTAATATTGTCAGTGTATGCGCATCTCATGTACCTTTTTAACTTGCCTCGAAAGGGTGACGCACCCATATGCCGTCCTATAGAACAATTTAAAACAATTTACTTTTGTTGAATAATATTTAGCACTAGCAACCCGCCCCGGCTTCGTGCGGGTAGCGGAGACATCGTACATTATTTTATTCTATCATCAATGGTTTTCGCAGCGCACGCGATGTAAAGAATATTTTAGGTAATTTTTTACACTTTTGGATACATTATTGGAGTTTTAGCAAGGATCCCTATTTTTTTTGGAAATATAATATAGCCTATGTCAGCCCGGGATGGTGTAGCTTTCCATCAGTGAAAGAATTTTTCAAGTCGGTTCAGTAGTTTTGGAGCCTATTCAATGCAAACAAACAATCAAATCTTTCCTCTTTATAAAATTAGTTTAGATAAATAGAACTTAGTTTTACTTAGTCTATCTAATTTATTTTACGTATTAAATACGTAGGACTCACAAGGATTTAATGATTCTTAATTGTTTGATGAGAGAGTGAGAGTTAGTGTGTTTCGTTATAATGTGTTGCATTTGGCAATGGAATAAGTTGCTTGTATTGTTGCAGCTCCACAAATAATGGTTAGAAGCAGAATTATCTCGTTGGATATATTTTTATATCATAAATTGTACGGCGTGTATTATCTACACATTCATACCTAATCGCATTTATGCTGTCCATCGGTTTTAGCTGTACGCAATTTAATATTATAAGTTATTAGCCTATAATATTATATAATTATCTAGTAATTATAATTACCTGTAACTAGAATTTTGGAGGACACGCATAAGTAAAGTTTTTTTAATTTATTACTTACTAGCAACCCGTCCTTTCAGTAGTTTTTGAGTTTATCGTGAACAGACAGACAGACAGACGCTGCGGGGGACTTTGTTTTATAATATGTAGTGATTAAACGACAAATCCGATACAATAACGGAATTCTTCCTCTCATTTGTCTATTGGGATTTTTACATAATACAACATACATAATACTCAGGAACAATTTGATGACGTATCATGCCAACGTTCATAACTACTTCACCAATTTTTTTTCATGCAAAAGTTGTCTATAAAAAAACATATAAAATATTTTTCGTGGAAAAGCCATGCTTCGGCACGTATGGGGTGGCTCGACCGGTGTGATATCACGGCGTCACAGAAAACCGGCAGTGAAGCAATGTTTGCATTGCTTTTCGCTGAGTGAGTGAGGTTACCGGAGGCCTTAACCCTTCAATCCCCCTTCTCCCCTCCTCTCCCCCTTTTCCCTCCTTCCCCTACTCCCACCTTAAGGGCCGGCAACACACGTGTGACTCTTGAGTTCAGGCGCCCAAGGGCGGCGGTGTCACTTACCATCAGGTGACCCATCTGCTCGTTTGCCCGCTATACCACAAAAAATAAAAAAACATAAAAAGCTTGGTAATTTTAATCGGTAGACCAAATAATAGGAAAATTTCGGATATAAATCTATATACCGCATCAAAAAATGTATAAAAGCTGACTTATACAAGATAGAGAGATATATAATTTCGAGCCTCCAAGAGCATTGCACAACGTAAGAAAAACATAACAAAAAATTAAATGAATAAGACAAGTGTGACAAGAACTGGCTCGTTCACCTCGCAGTAAATGTCCGATATTCAAATCCGTGACTATTGTGTCGATAAGGCTATGATTTTGCATAATCGACCACCGATCCGTCAGGCATCAGAGGTCTCAATGGATGCTTTGTCTTCGTGATCCCCGCGCTAGAAAACGAAAGTTGTCTAGAAATATGAATATGTTAGTATTTCATTTAGTCTTATATTTATAAAACTTGTTTACTGCTAAACATATCGCCAGTAGATAATGATGTTGAAGGTAATGCTGCTATTTCAACAGTACAGGACAGTATTTTTAGAACGGCAAAGTTAAGTTTGTCTTTCAAACATATTCTTTGAGAGTTGATTCCCGAGGTTGGACGAACTATACGTACATACAAGTTTGTACATAAACCTCGGTGCTTGAGTCAGACTCGCACTTAATGTTTTTGCAATAATCGTGATCGCTTTTAAAAAATTGTTATTAGTATTAAGATTTTTGTTGCCACATAGAAAATATCTGCGATGCCAACAGTGAGGTAAACCCTCTACGCTCAGGTTAACACTCCCGTCTGCGATCGGTGCATTTTCTGCGGGACAGGTGAGAAGGCATTTCCCGTTGTCTTTCAAAAACGATAGAGTTACGAAGAAATATAACTGCTTATGAATTCGATAGTTATGCGTCTGAAGTCCAACAGATTAAATATATCGAAGATTTGATCATAGATATCAGAGGAATCACGAATGATGGAAAAGTTACATTCACTCCTCACATGAAACAAATTTCGAGAAAATGTTAAAAATGCTAAAGTTTATCGTCTTCGAATATAATCCAAAAATTCAACTCAATAATAATTTTACCTAGAAGTGCAATGGAATATAATATGTATCGATATGGTTCCTGCCGATAGTGGCGTATGTGTCGGGTCGTTCTGCTCCCTTTAATATGGTTGAGGTGGACGATGGTTGGCGCGTGCGGCATGCTCGTGAACGAGTGCCGTTGGTCGGGCCTGTTCATCTCATCACACATATTATAGTTGTAATTTGCGCAACTGTTTATATTTTAGAAAAATAGGTTACAATGTCCTCACATTTCATAGTAGCTAGGATACAAAAAATAGTCAAGTTAAGTGTGAAGTTGAAGGCCATGAGCATGAAGGAAGTACAGCAGATTTTTACTCGCATTGCAGCCACTAACTGTGGAAGTACTTTCGCTCTGCAGAAATCATTGAACAGTGAACCATTACTGTTACCATAGTGTTCCTATTTTCATTTAAAAGCTGACAGGAATGTCAGCTTTTCTACAGGTGCAGCTGTTAACAATAAATTACCTATCGCTTCTGTATTAACATATCCTTGGCGGTATTTTTTTACTTCTTAAGCTTAAGGTTACCCAAACCACAAAATATTCACATAAACTTGATAATGTTTGTGGGAGTACTTCAATTTTTTTACACAATTTTGAACGACAATAAATCGAATCGTACGCGATCGTACCCCGATTAGCATCGAAAACAATCGGTGTATCGATAAAAACTCATCGACAATTTTGCACCGGGCGAGCTTACGTCAAAGACTGCCGGTACTTCTTGTGACATGATTTACAAAACAATTTCAGTAAATACTAAAATGGTGATAAGAGCGCCCGTTGAGAGCTACTCTTACAAAAAATGTTGTTGTAAGCCATCATTCATTTGTAGGAAGGGTGTCTGTTCGTCTACCAAAAAGCGGGATATTTTGAGACACTGACAAAGAATACGTATTGCTTTCCTTTTCTCACTTATTTTCTCTACTACTAATACGAATACCTTCAGATTTGAGCAAATAAGATTTCTACCCGAATCTTCTCACGCTGAGGTAAGTCAAATCAGAGGGGCAGGGGCGGTTTAGTAAGTCTTCATAAACCTACTCTCACGTATACAGGTTTCCTCACAATAACAATATTGATTTCTATATTTCACATTTCTTATGGACTTTATCCCCCGTGAAGAATCAGCGTAGAAATTCCGCCAATGTCAAATGTTTTATATCTTATAAAAAAAATAACAAAAATGTAAAAAAAAAATGAAAATGAAAGGTCCATCTTGAAAAAAAAACTCTTGATTTCTAACACGCACGTAAGTATCTAAATGTCAAAATTCCTTGCCAGATAAACAAGTGTAAATATTAAGATATTAGTGGGCTACGCTTTGATCAATTTACAGAGTGTTACAGAAAGCTGTGGTAAGGTGTGGTCATATTTTAGGGTCGTTTAGTAAATAATGTAAAGTGTAAATTTTTATTTTCGAAATCTTATTTTAAAACTAACAAATTAAACTTCAAAATTGACCGATCAAACTAATATTTCGTAAGGGAAAGGGTTTTGACATCGTTAAAATTATGGGTATTTAATACCAACGATGTTAATGGAATTTCCGGATTTGTGTGAAAATGTCCTCATAAAAAATTACAGTAGATACAAAATCGTTGAAATTGACATGAAAATACATAACATGTTTTTTTTAGAAATGTAAGAAAAAAATCATATTAAAAAAAAAAAGTTTTTTTTTCAAGCTGAATCAACAATTCTTTGGCTTTATGTGTACATAACGCTCTCAAAATTTAACCACACCACCTGTACCACTATTGGCCAGCTGGTGCTCTGTCCTAGTAACCTCTCAGGCACAGGAAATACAGAACATTTGGGTACGCGACCTCGGCCTCTGCGAGCCACTGCAGTCTCAGACCCCATCCAAAACTTGCGGTATCCCTTACCGTAGGTTCCTCTTCCTACTCATTTTTCCTTATGCGAATTTACTGTCTTCCTTCTTTCTTTTCTTAAGACGACTACATTACCAAGGAGGGTTGGCGTCAGGCAGGCGGCCGGCCATAGAAAAAATAACCAAAACCCTTTTGCAACGTTACACATTACGTAGATCCAATGAAAATTGGGAAAAGGACAAAAAGATGATGAACTTCCTGTAACACTGTATATCCTAAAGAAAAATATAAAGTATTTTTTTTTCTTTTATTTTCTTATACATAAGACAACTGGGTAGATGCCTATGCTCAAAATAAATTATGTCGCCAAGTGTCACAATAAAATAACTTAAAATACTGTGAAAATTGTCGTCCAGTTTTATTTTAACGTTTTTAATTGTTAAATTAACATTAAAAGTAAATGATTTGACAATACTGAGGCATGACGTCACGCCTTAGTATTTCAAACAAAAATGTACGGATGCTACCGTTTTGACGTTTACTAAAAGGTACTGATTTGACTTGACAGTCATCTACCCTACTCCCGCACTAGGAATGATACCTGTATCGCAAGGGACCCTACAAACATAATATTTTAATTAAAATAACATATTCATCCGACAAAAGCTTTTTGTCCGGCTGTAATCAGGCATATTATGGTGAGCTTAGTGTTGAGAAATGTATTCAATCGTTCGAAATATGGGTGTTTGCCTGTAAGACAAAAACAATAATTCCCATATTGATAAATTATTGTAGAAAGACGATAATTTTTGACAAAGTTGAATTTTGATGACGCGCATTTTCTTTTGGAGATTATGTTGGCCTGAATTTAAAAAATGAGTAAGAGGAAATAATAATATTTTTTCAGAGAATTCCTCCTTAGGTTTTGGTCCATTTAAGGTCAATGACTCCTGTACCTATCATAGTTTTGGCAAGTCGAGTGTATTCTCGGTGCGGTACCTGAAACCTCGCTTTACATTTACATGATAAAAGAAACGATAAGGACGACAAAGTCAATCCAAGAAAACGGTCGTGATAGCAGAGATCCACGTACTTTTGAGTAGAGTTATCAACAATTAGAATCAATAAAACACTGCAATAGTAATAGGCGAGTGTTAATTACTCGTTTACTACCAACATGCGAGGTTAAACGACAACAATTTTTTAATACTGGCTTGCTATTAAATTATTATCGTGTAAAAATATTCATTTTAATGCCATGGCGAGGTGACATGCAAGACTAGTGTTGTCACGGCGTCTATTTTGACGGGCCTGTTCGTCTAGATGTTAGTGACCCTTACTTTTTTTTTATTTTTCAAAGTAATTACACTTAAACCATAACGGTTTTTGTGTGCGCAGTTTTCGCCATACATATTGCGTAGGTAATTAGATCTCATAGATCGGTTACATACAGAATCTTTTAAGATTCTAATCCAATTCGATTCGGACTAAGGACAAATATTTGTATGATGAACACGACCATTTGTTCTGTGTCAGGGTGTAATTTAACTATAATATGTATGTATTTAGTAATATATAAGTCTGTTTATCAGCAGTATGAACACCATAGTACAAGCTCTGCCTAGTTTGGGATCAGACAACTGTGTGTAAGGTGTTACAAATTATTATTATTATTCTCTTTATTCATCTTCTACCATATAAATTACATTTTTAAATATGTACATAAAAATATATATTTAAAAATATAAAAAATAGTACACCACCGACATCGGGTACAGGGACCAAGATACCGGTGGTTAGGGCTCCAAAGACATATTATTATTATTATTAAAAAAATCTTCAGTTTCCTAAACATTGATTGTTATTTAAAGTTTACTTGCAGTTATGCATTTCACGTGACACTGACAATATCAAAGATTCATGTTTTACTAACTTTTGCTCGCGGCTTCGCTCGCATCAAAATCATTTGTCTATCCCTCGGGACCAGAATTTTCGTCGATTCCTTTTATATGAGAGATACCCTATACCCTATGTTCTTTTCTGTACCCCTGGCAACAGGTATGAAAAATGTTATAAAGATCGGTTAATGCCCGGTTTCTGTAATCGGCCCTCAACCCGGGTGCGACTATCCTCGAAGCAGGGAACGTTCAGCGGAGATGGGATGACGTGGGGGTTAAGGGGATTCAGGAGCGATTATTGGACGGTGCTTCGGGAGCCGATATGGCTAGACTATAAGCTGTGTCGCAATCCGAGTCTGGAGCGTGGCCGCACACGCTGCCTTCTCCTCACCTTGGCACTTTACTTGACGACGACTCTTTGCGTATGGTGGTGGTCTTCCGCCTGGGCTTCAGGGTATTTGATGTATGCACCTGCGGTTCTATGATGGAGGCCGATGGCCATCATGCTCTTAGTTGTCATGCTCTCAATGACATAGTTTTTCTTGGGAGAGCCATGCTTCGGGACGTATGGGCCGGCTCGACCGGAGTGATACCACGGCCCCACAGAAAACTGGCAGTGAAGCAATGCTTTCGTTGTATTTCGCAAGCGAGTGAGGTTACCGGAGACCCTTCCGTCTCCCCATCTTCCCCTCCCTCCGCTTCCCCTACTCCTGAGACTAGGGGTGGATTATTTGTGCAGGTTCAGTTTGTGACATTTAATGATAATTTAAAAACTATTTTGTTAATATTTAAATTGTTTTATAATATTATTTACATGTTTGAAAGATATTTCGTGAAAAATTATAAAAACAAAATGTCCGTCCCTTAATTGCATACCTCTAATGTTCTCCGCGACACGCGGTTAATTCCTTACAGCGGAATCGATATTTGAAAAAATACCATATTATGTAACTATTTATACTGTATATAAGAGTTATTTATTATTTCGAAGCCGGATTTTTTATTTATGTTTAAATTTGCATGCTATCTGCATGCAACAAAGTGAAATGTAAAGCCGACCGCTTGAATGTCTTAAGAAATATTGCCGCACTCAGATCCATGAATAGAGAATGGAGAAATCGTATGTAAAAAGTTACACCCCATCGTGCTTGAGAAAGAATATATTACATGACAGTCAATGGAGAACTGGTACTTACTCTTAAAGAAGTTCGATTATTTGATCTAAATATAAAAATCTTGGGTTATCTCTGAGAGCTACGCTTCTTAAATTTATTCTGTAATTCTACAATTTAGGACAGACGACTAAATAAAATAGATCTTAACACAACTTTGGATTTATTTTTTTTTAAACTAGGCCCATCACTATAACACTAAACACTGATTAAATTATTAATAACAACAGTACAGCAATAAACACCCTACACAAATCATAGTGTTTAAAAAAATTACTCATACAGGTACTTTTAACGAGTGAGGAGTTTCCTTAACCAGAGCTTTCAGATCCATTCATTAAAACAGGTTATCTAATTTCAAGTCAAGCAATTCGGTTGGCATTCTCTGAAAATCTATTCTGTTGCAGCCCATATTGAATTTTAAAGTGTTTTATTTAATTAGTAGTATTATATTTTTGCAGTACTTTTGTAAAGTAGCCTCTTGATAAGGCTAATAGTAGGTACTTCTTATTTCTCTAAATGAATAAGTCAGTTACGATGAAGCCAAATAACAAAGTCGGTAGCAAGGCGCCATGGTGGTTTAATCATAGACAACGGCAACACAAAAAGCGTAATTTCTTTACGATGGAAATGATTATAAGGAAAAGTATTGTAGATACTTTTAAAGAATACTGGCATACGACTTCTATTGGCGGGATTAAACAGATACGGAACTCCGAAAACTCAGTGTTTGAAAGGTAAGTGGTTAGCGTCCAGCTTACCAGCAACTAGAATAACTGTTCAAACTTATGTAAAAATGGCATATATTACTTATATACTTATATATAGGTATTATGTGTATATCACACGCCGTGACTCTTATTATTTGACGAGAGATTTTGAATTTTTTGTGACTCGACTTGCTGAACTTTACAGAAACGATTAATGTTTGTTTGTGAGTAATACCACCAATTTAAATAAAATACAGACTAAATGTGTATTGTACGCACACACGACCATTGGTGGCGATTAACAGAATCTAAGAGCTCTCTAAACTAATCTGTTTCCAAAATGATTTTATTTTAGTTTTATGTAGACTTGATTAAGCTCTAAACTAAATTCTAACATTACTAAAGTTAAACGAGACTGTTTTGATCGTGTTGTTACTAACCTGATGTTAAAATATTATTGTTTTGAAAAATAATCGATACGGCGGCTGTACGACTCCTTTCTTAAACGTAAAAAAAAAATTGGCAGGGTAGTCTTAATTTTTTAATTAGTAACTTATTTATCCACAGAGTAAGCTATATAGCCATTTTCTGCATCACATCGTTTACATTGTGCCTGTTCTTACATTCTACGTGGATGGCTACCTTCACTCGACCCTTGGTTGTCTCAACCGAGTCATCTACATATCCTATAAAAGACATCGATTTTCCAGCAGTTGCCTTGTGTAATTTCAATAGCATCAGCAAAAAGGCTTTGAACGACTATAGTTTGCATGCTACGAAAGAGTAAGTAGAATTTCTCAGTCCAAAAAGTTAGGTACGTAATAACCTAAGTTTTTTATCTATGTTGGTCAGCCGGTGTTACCCAACTTTCCCGCCTAGTTAGAACTTTACTTTACCTGACATAAGTTAAAGATATAAGCGTTGCGCCTGTACAGCCTGGGTGCACTGTGAGAAGGTTTTCTTTCCAACCTCTAGTGGTAAACCCCTACACGTGTTCTATAGGTTGTTTGCATAGATAATCTACCACGGAGTAAATAGACAATGCTGCCTTTATGTCGACTTTCGAAATTTTGCTGACAGTTCCGAAAAACTGGCAAATTTCCGATTGCTTTTATTATTGCGTGGGATAAACATAACACAGTATTATATTGAGAATAACCTGTCTAGCAAATTGCTTCATCATTAGTAGCCCAAAAATCTTCGAAAATTTTATTAATCTTTTAAAATAAACTGAAAATATCTAAATCCTCGTAAGTCTGTCACGTGTTTGATGTAACTAATGTAATATTTTAGGACAATCCATAGCGATTAAAATAACTGTACCTAATTTTGAGTGGATTATAATGACGCAGAAAAATTAAGATTTAAAAAGAAGGAATATTCACCCAATAACTATTATAATTAAAACACCAAGTTAATGGAATTACGATTCTTACTTTTTGCGTTAATTTCAGGCCACTTAAATTACGTCGGAGGAATACAACCCTTACTCACCTGAATAACTACCTGCAGCAATTTGGTAGACTTATAAGTTATCTGTACAAACAAGACATTCAGGGGATTTTAGATGACGCTCCTCTAGACGAATCCAAAATGAATATTCCAGATCTGATGGAAAAGGTAAGAAGAAGTGGCGACGTACGTGAAGTAAGGACGTGGTTGGGTTTTTTGCACCTAGGTACTTTGAATCACGTTAAAAAAATCAAATTAAAAGATATTAGATATATGTTTTAATTGCTTGTATCGACAAAAATCCTATCTGCTCACGTGCTTAAGCTTACTTCACGTACGTCGTCACTTCTTAAATAAATTAGGGCCACTAGATAACAGATAGTATTCTTAGTATATATTAGTAGAATATTATAAACGTGAAAGTTTGTGAGGATGTATGGATGTTTGTTACTCTTTCACGCAAAAACTATTGAAACTTTGTGTCCGTTGTTTCTATGTTTGTAAAGTCCCCCGGGACACAGGAGTAATTCCTAATGCGGGAGTTGTCTTTTAAAAGAGCAAAAAAAAAAAAACTATTGAAACTTAATATATAACAGATAATGGTATACGTCATAATTCAGATACACATACAGCCCGACTTACACACTGCTGGCAGTCCTCTACTTGTGTAACTTTTTATGGTCAGATATTTTGCTATTTTGCTAACTACACTGGTGACGTTATCGGTACGTCTTGCTATTCACTGTTAGGTTCACTACGCAATATGTAAAGCCTGTAAGTTATGAACCTAAGAATAAAACCTCACACAATAGCAATTAAAAAAGTGCTGTCTCTTCTAATTGTCATTAATTATTGTTATTCACTTAAATTTCACCTCTAGCTATCGCCCCGTTGTGACGAAATGCTGATCAAATGCAAGTGGGCAGGCGTAGAAGTTAACTGCTCGGAGATCTTTCATACCAGAAGAACTGCTCTAGGATATTGCTGTGCTTTCAATTATGTACTCGAAATGAATTCTGCGGACAGGTAAGCCATAAACTAACCTGAAATACAATCAATTAAAACACTTCACCACCATTTAAATAAGCGGCGGTAGCGTAATGACTAAGGCGTCGGACTTGCGATCAAGTGGTTGCGGGTTCGAACCCCACCCAGTGCACTACCGACGTAAACCCACTCCTAACACAAGCATTTAGCTTAGCTGGAGGGGTTAATCAAAATACTAGTACCACGTTGCTAATTCCTTATGAAAAACAAAAATCTAACAATAACAAAATAATGCTATGATACAATTTAAACATTTTTCAAACCATAATATTGTAGTGAGTAAATAAATATATTGTCATTCATATTATTATTCTTCTTTTAAGTACTCGTATGTATAATAATATCTATAGGTATATTAATACGAGAAGAGAATTCCATGTACGCCTTTTTCAAATAAAACGCGCACGGATGAATGTGGAATTTGTTTATATAGAGAAGTATAGAAAGCTAACATTTTTAAGCAAAATCCCACAAATATTATAAATGTGAAAGTTTGGATGGATGGATGGATGTTTGTTACTCTTTCACGCAAAAACCACTGAACCGATTGCGATGAAACTTGGTATGTAGATAGCTGGAGACCTGGATTAACGCATAGGCTACTTTTATCCCAATATTCCCACGGGATCGGGACTTACGCGGGGGTGAAACCGCCGGGTACTGCTGGTATGTCATAAATTTAAAAATCAAGGTACACAGGTCCAGTACATATGTTTTTAAAGAAAGTCTATACTTACAAAGATATTTCAACGTATACTGGAAATTTATAGCTCGATAGCTATGTTAGAAATAGGTTTAAAATTGAATGAATTCAACACCGTATGAATTGTGAGTATTATTTAACACCATTTGAAGTAGCAACATTTCTATTTGAGTTTCATAAAAAGTTCTACGTTATAGGCGCTACGGACAGGAATTGCAAAGCGCGTAGTAAACTATATTCTACCGTATATGTAACAAAATAATTCACCCTAATAAACATATTAGGTATGTATATTTTTTTAAACCAGACCCTCTAAGACCATTGCTCCGGTGAAGAGACAAGAAATTCCAGGCCCCTACAACGGCCTTATAGTCATCGCAGACCCAATGCCTGAAGACAAGCCTAGTGAATTAATAAAGAGAAATGGCTTTCAAGTAAGAAAGTTTCTTGTCGTCTATTCTGATAATATAAGCCCCTAACCCTTCCCTCCCCTCCTCTCCCCCTCTTCCACCCTTCCCCTACTCCCACCTTAAAGGCCGGCAACGCACTTGTGACTCTTGAGTTGCAGGTGCCCATGGGCGGCGGTAGTGATTTACCATCAGGTGACGCGTCTACTCGTTTGCCCCTATACTATAAAAAAATATATATTAGCCGCTTCAATTCAAAGCCTTCTTGTTTTTTTGACCAGCTCTTTGTCAATCCAGGAAGCGTGGAGACTACACTCCGTAAAATTTTCAGGATTATGCGTTCTGGCAGCCTAACCCTAAATTATTTCCTTTGTTTGTTCTCCAATAACTTTAAAACATTATTTATAATATTTAACTATTTTTAGGTTCTGATTTACGATCCACGACAATTCCCGGAAATGCGCGGTGGCAGAGCGCTGTACCGAATAGCGCAACCGAACCATGTAGAGGTATCGCAAATTACATCAACAAAACAATACGCAGCACCTGAAGTTCGTAATTATCCTCGTGCCACGGTATGATATACCTACTATTACTTAATTTAAAACAAAAAATAGGCAGTCATGGGACTGCCAATGTATTTGCATATACATACTCACGCACAGACATCTGCATATATATAATTAGGTTAAAAATAAAAAGTAGGTAATAACATATCTAAATGTATACATAGGGTACACTGGAAGTTTTGCGCTCCTGGCCGCTCATAAATATTTGAATTTCGAATGTTATATTTTTTTAAATAAAAGAAACTCGGCTCCGTCTTACGAATTTTCGATCAGGTCACGTGTCCTGACGCGAGTTTAACATTTTTACCCTCCCAAAAAGTGCACAACGCCGCTTAAGAAGTTTTCACTTCAAAAAACATTAAACGCCACGAATCGTTGTCAAATTGCAGGCATAGATTAGATTGCTTTTTGCAATTTAGTTTTTTTGTATGAAATATTTTATGTATCTATGCGTATTATTTGAGAAAATAATATGTTTACTTGGTAACTCAAGGCAGTAGCCAGCAACAAAACTGGCATGCTTACTGAGACAAAACATATTTAGATTAGGATATTTTAAAATGACTTCTCATTCTAACTATCCGTAATGGCGTATGTAGGGTTTTTATTGTTATTCTTTGCATGATTCCGTTCCAATTAAAGTTCATTAAAAGGTAAATTTTAATTATACTTTAGTAAAACTAGAAAAACACGCTTTAAAAGTAATAATTATCTTAAAAAAAAGTATCACCGACTTCAATGCACCTCAAAATACTCAAATCGCTTTAAGTGTGCCTATCAAATTTGAAGAGTTCCCTCGATTTCTCGAGGATGACCTGATGACAAATCGATCCAGGCGTCTTTGAGTAGGTGATCGGTGAACATATATAGGAGAACCTCCTCCTTTTTTGAAGTCGGTTAAAAAATCCATTATCCATCTCCTGGTTTCATCATCAGACCATCGTTACCGAGCCTAAGCTGTTGGACTCGTCAAAACGAATCATATGAGCCCAAACTTGAGGGGTTTACTAGAACACGCTGAAGATTTTCACTGCCCACCTCCTGGCTCCATCATCAGATCAGGCCCAACATTCTAAACTATAGTATTGTCATTCAGATTACATATACCTACAAAGTTTCATTTCGATACGACAATTAAAAGTAGATTCAACAATTATACGTGGGAGAGCATTGCTTCGGCACGTATGGGCCGGCTCGACTCCGCTAGATACCACGGCCTCACAGAAAACCGGCAGTGAAGCAATGCTTGCATTGCATTTCGCCGCGTGAGTGAGGTTACCGGAGGCCCTAACCCTTCCCTCTCCCTTATTCCCCCCTTCCCCTCTTCTCCTACTCCCACCTTAAAGGGCGGCAACGCACTTGCGGCTCTCGAGTTCCAGGTGCCCATGGGCGGCGATAGTCATTTACCATCAGGTGACCCGTCTGCTCGTTTGCCGCTTATACCATAAAAAAAAATTATAATTATTTACATAGTTACAAGTGAAGAATAACACACAACAGACGTATACAGAATAGTAGTGGTACAAGAACATTATGGATCTCCGAGTTCTTGAAACCGACCTCTTTCTTAACATACTTTTCTCTTTCTTTTCAGCGCAAATGCCTTTTTCATAACGAGTTTAAGGAGTCGTTTAACAATATGTACTCATATAACGCATGTGTGGTAAAATGCCGGATCGAGGCAATTCAATTACATTGCAAATGCATTCCATTTTTCTACCCTAGTCGAATACAAAATAGTACAAAAATATGTGCGCTAGGTCATCTGAAATGCCTCAATAAATACCATGGTTTGTACCTCATAATTACCTACGTAATCCCACTATCCCACTAATATTATAAATGTGAAAGTTTGGATGGATGGATAGATAGATGGATGGATGGATGGATGTTTGCTACTTTTTCACGCAAAAACGACTGAACCGATTGCGATGAAGTTTGGTATGTAGATAGCTGGAAACCTGGATCAACGCATAGGCTATTTTATCCCGATATTCCCACGGGATTGGGATTTACGGTGAAACTGCGGGGCGCTGCTGGTTTTAAATAAATATCTTCAATTACATTATTTTCATCTAAACCCGTCCAGCCGTTAAGACGGTACCAGTAGAAAACAGTTAAAAGACTGTCGAGTAACAGAATACTTTACTGCACTTTTGGCGCAATGGATAAAGCGGTTGCCTTGCCACTAAGCAGCGCCGAGTGAGGTGGCTTAGATTCCCACTTGGGTCAAAAATTTATGTGATCCAGGAACAGTTCTTTGTGTCCGCTGTTTAATTGTTTGTAAAGTCCCCAGCAATACAGAAATCATTCCTAGTGCGGAAGATGTTCTTAAAAATATAGGTCCTTTCGTCACGAAGACTCGCTAATAAAGAACTGAATTCGTTTATAATAACTACGCAAGGTAGAAGTGGAACCTAGAACGAGGAGCATATTTACAAAATAATTTACTACAAGCAATTTATTATACTACTGGCTGCACACGGCATGCGTTGCATTCACTTTTTTTCCTTTTTTAACTATGAAAAATGGGGTTGGGGGCAGAAGGGTGAAAAATACTTTACGACCTATTCTCATACGTACCAAACATACAAAAAAAAACATTGAAATCTGTCGAGCCGTTTCGGAGACGAGATTTTTACATATTAGATAACGTGTCCCTAAACGATGAAGCTATTTGCTCTAACTGTTGGCTGGTTATCTTGTAAATTAAGATAATAAGACTAACAACTCGCCCCGGCTTCAGGTAGCAGAAACATCTTCAACAATCATCAACATATTTCAATCAATTTACACAAAATCTTAATAAATTATACACCCAAATCTTCCTCATGAATCACTCTGTCTATTAGTGAAAACCACATGAAAATCCGTTCAATAGTTTTTCAGTTTATCGCGAACATACAGACAGACGCGGTGCGGAAATTTGTTTTAAAATATGTAGTGATATACGGTTATATTAATGTGTTTATTTCCGGGAACCCAACAGTCCCAACAGTGCCCACCTAGTCTCGGGAGCGACAGGGACACTTCATCAAGGAGTAAACCTACCTGCCGCATCGATGTTAGTCGACAGTGGCGCGTAGTTAAATATATCTTTAACTAGCAACCCGCCCCGGCTTCGTACGGGTACAAATTATACACCAAAACCTTCCTCATGAATCACTCTGTCTATTAGTGAAAACCGCATGAAAATCCGTTCAGTAGTTTTTCAGTTTATCGCGAACAGACAGACGGACAGACAGACAGACAGACAGACGTGGCGGAGGACTTTGTTTTATAATATGTAGTGATAAGTGTGAATACCAGTCATACAGGTTTTTTATTCTAATGGTCCTAATTACTTAAAGTAGGTACAATCGTTTAGTGACACTAGCGGTTACGAAACATGAACCATAAATATCAGTTTATTTTGTTTGTTTTTTTTTAATTATTTTTTAAAGACAACTCCCGCATAAGGAATAACTCCTTATGGACTTTACAAACATATAAACAACGGACACAAACGGAAAACCCAGACTCGGGTGGGAATCGAACCTACGACCTATGGCGTAGCAGTCAGGGTCACTAACCACTAGGCCAAGTTTGGTGGTTTGAAGAATAACAGTCATTTATCATCACTCCTGTTAAGTTTATGTAATATTTAATACATTTAAAATATTTAATCAAATATGTATGTGCAATAGCTAAAGAGAAAAATACCTTTGTAGCATAAATCATTTGCTTATTTCAGAAAAACTTTTGTCTTTGTACCCAATGGATGCAATAAATTCAGACGGCTTAGAATCTGAGCTCTTAAACTCTCTATATTGTCCTGAGTGCCTACCAGATTGTGAGCTAACACAACACTTCATCAGAAGCTACAAAGTATCTCTATCGAAGATCTCTTATGGATTTGGTGACGATTTTGCGTAAGTAGGAACGAATCTCTTAAGAGAGAGAATTCTGACATTCTGATCTTCGACAATATTATAAAGTACTTTTACACTCTTTCCATTCGTTTATTTTCTTTTTGACAGTTGCTTGAGAACGTAACTGTGCCATAGTTTGTTAAATTAAACTTTAAAACGCGCAATTAGAAAAATATATAGATTATCTATTTTCATTTGCTTATGCCATTCATAACAATTATTATTTGTTGACATTATGAAACTGGACATGTAGTAGTTTTGGAGTGAAAACTTCTTTAGCGGCGTTGTGCACTTTTTGGGATGGGTAAAAAATGTTAAACTCGCGTCAGGACACGTGACCTGCTCGAAAATTCGTAAGACGGAGCCGAGTTTCTTATATTTAAAAAAATATAACATTCGACATTTAAATTGGAACAGGAGCGCAGAACTTCCAGTGAAGCCTATGTATACATTTAGATATGTTATTACCTACGTTTTATTTTTAACCTAATTATATATACATATATACAGATGTGTGTGTGTATGTATATGCAAATACATTGTGAAGTTATGTTTTCACTTCTGACTTGCAGTCCTACGACTGACTGTTTTTTTTTCAAAATAAATGGTTTTGGAACAAAAAGAGTTAGGTACGTTCTACTATTGAACGTAGTAATTGGAATAAAATATGTTACTTCTGCATTTATAAATTCGTTTTCCTCTGTATGTACATTTATAAATCGATATTGACTATTTCTAAATCAGTATAATAATAATTAATAATTGCAATAAATACCATCAAAATGTTGAAATTCAAAATAAACTTAGAGTAATTACCTAACAAATGAAAGATGATGACACACTAGATGTACCCTCAGTAACAAAATAATTAATATTATTAGTAAAAAAATAGTAATTTTTAATGGATTCGAGTTCAATATTTTTAGTTAAAATTAACTTTTACTTTTTTTCAATCGATTAATCCGTCTTAAATAAAGTAAATTGTTATTTTTAATCGAATCGACAACGAAGGTACCAAGTTGTCACTAATTGACTACTTATCGTTTTGTCAAAAATAATAAATGCACAGAGAAAAGGTTTACTGGCATTTCGCGATGTATTTCTTTTTTGAACTTTTATTTAGTTTCAGAGGTAGTTTTGAGATACTAATGTAGACAGGACTCTCTTTTAAAGCCACATTCATGTAATATAATAACAAACCGATATTTAAACACGAAGCCGTGGAGTAAATGAGTTTTAACCCCAGACGCAAAAACGACGGGGTGTTATAAGTTTGACGTGTCTGTGGGTGTGTGTCTGTCTGTGGTACCGTAGCTCCCGAACGGATGAACCAATTTTGATTTTGTTTTTTTTTTATTTGAAAGGTGAATTAGTCGGGAGTGTTCTTAGATATAATTCAAGAAAATCTTCATCAGCTCTTTTTTAATCGTTAAAGGGATTTTCGAGTCAGGGGTGTTTTAAATTTATAGTTATTGTAGTTATGCTAAAATTAAAGAATAGGAGCAGCGTTTCAAAACATGATTTATATCGAATAAATAACAAAATATTTTATTGGCTCGGCATTTCCTTTTCTTACAAAAGAGTTTAATTTCTAAGTTTTCCAAAATACATGGCATCAGAGGAAAAGGTAGGCGGCAAATTTCTTTAATATGGACTAAGGTTAAGGCATGCCTGTCACTTCTTGCTTGCTTGATGCCTACTTCTTGTTTTACTGTACAAAATAATACTTATTTAAACATAAAAAATATAAAAATAGGCAGTCACGACGAACTTAAAACGTCACATTAGCAGGTTGATGACATTAACCAATAAGGAGCTAACAGAACTCAATGTTGAGATTAGCGCCCTCTAGTGGATTTGTATATGTATTATTAGCGTGACGGTCACGAGTTCAGTGCTTTTTCCCCAGAGCAAAAGTGCACAAACCTGCCTAAAGAAGTTTTTACTTCAAAAATGCGTGAAGTGTCTTTGGGACACCCAGTTGGAACAAAGTGTCTTAATGGATTGAATATATTGTATCAAAATATACAAAATACCTTTTATAAACACTCAATTCAAATTACGCCATTTTTGAAAGTTGCCCTTACTAATAAGAATAATTAGTATACAACCAACATCAAATTACAGTAGTATCGCACGGAGTTCACAAGTGGAATGAAATAAATTAACGCGCGGTCAGCATATTTCGTTGCGCTAATACTTTTTCCGGCTAGCCCACAAGCGTCTAAAGTGTAACGTGCGATAAAACTTCGTTCCAAATATTGTACATAAACTAGACTTTTCCCATCCCTTTAAAATTGTGTTTTTTTTTCAGTGACGACGTTAATCTTACAGAAAAGTGTATATTGAGTGTATATCACCCTACTCCTGTTGGTGTGCTACATCGCCTTGATGTTGTGTCGTACTGGTATGAAACATTGAGTAAGAAATTGATCTTCATTAATATCAAATGAAATAATTTTATTGACATTTATACTCTGTCCAATCCACCTTAATATAGCGTTATGCTAAGTTTATGGCCCATTCGTTATATTTTCTTTTTTGACTGTTGCTTGAGAACGTAACTGTGCCAGAGTTTGTAAAATCAAACCTTAAAACAAGTTATTAGAAAAATAAATAGATTATCTATTTTCAGATTTAAGATAACATTATATCTTATATAATATGATATGAGAAATAATAGAGAGGACATGCCTATATTTCCATTTTAATTTCTAGTTTAGAAAAAAAACTGTGTGAGTGTGTATGTACGCGTATACACGCGCATGTGTGTGTGTGCGTGCAAGTGCTTTATAAGATCGACATTTTTAACAGATTTTCTACTTCCTGCTAATTTTAAGTTCGAAACCATTCACATACTTTCCTATTATGCATACATAGCTATTTACATAACAGATATATATATATATATATATATTACAGTCTTTATTTATGCTATTATAAAGGTGGCTACTTACAACATGTACAACATGTGTTCTAACTCTCTGCTTATGACAAATGATATACAAGTGTCTTTTGCTGGATGTGTTTGCGTCTTATATCAGGGTGGAATGCCCACGCAGTATCGACTGAAGGACAGAAAGCTGTCTCACTGTGAGTATTTGACTATTTGAGTAAAGAGTTGAAGTTGGGTATCTATACGCTTTAAAAGTCGTGACTTTTAAGACAGCTCTCTTTTCCACTCTAGTTTCAGAATAAGTGTCTTTTGAACTCCCCACCACCCGATAATGCAATACGTTAGCATAGACTGGTATGAGGCATAATAGACTGTCTTCGACTTTTGGTCAGCAGGGTGTCTAAGTTTTTTAAATATTACAATAATCTTGCAGACTAACGAGGTAATAAGTTCAAGCTTCCAGGTAAGGAGATTGTCAATTTGAACGCCAGGATATTTAGTAGTGGCACATCTTGTAAGTTAGGGACAGTTACATTGCAGTATTGGTGACCTAGGAGTACAAGAATGGGCTTTTAGTTTTTGTAGTTTGGTGGAAGGTAAGTTTCTAGTTTGATAGATCCAGAAAAATACATAGGACTTTGATTTTTTATTCAGATTGACAAAGACGTGATCTATTAATGTCCTTTTCTGAAACCATATTGATTTGAGATTAAGATATTATTGGATATTAAAAGGACATTAAAAATAGTATTAATCGATTGTTAAGAATTTTTCATAGAGCTGGCAAGATAGATTTGGATCTGTAGTTGCTAACATTCCTCTTGTCTCCTTGTTTAAAGGCGGGATAACCAACGGCTTTTTTAAGGCTTTTAGGAAGCAAGCTGAAGATATACAGATAGAAGAATAAGCTTTTGAACCTTTTGTTCATCGGTAGGAAGAAGAATTGGATGTTACTGATGTATTATGTGAAGTTACATTAGTGTCTAATATGGGATTAAATTCGTCGTCTAACTTTTCTTACATCTGCAAAAAAAGTAATATTATTAATAGAACAGTGGAATTTTCAGAGGTGTTTAAAAGTTCAAGAGGAATACTTTCGTTATGGTAGGTATTGCTAACTTTCAAAACCACTTTCCAGATAGCTCTAGGGTTGTGTTTTGCTTCTAGAAAGTCAGTTTTTTCATAAAGTATTTTAGGATTCTTTAAGAGTTTATTCATTTAAACGTTGCGAAATCTTGTGTATGTCAGTTTAAAAATGTAGTGTTCGGGTTTCTTAATAGTTTACGAGATATGTTGTCCCTATTACGAATGCATCGAAGCAGATAATTTGTTATCCATGGTTTAATAATCCTACTTTTGAAAGGTAACGACTTGTTTAGAGTGTTTTATTATGTAGGGGTTAATAGTAGATACGAGAAGTATAGCAGCTGGGTCCGCATCCTGCATACACAATATTGTACTAAAATCTGTAGCAAAAATATCTGTAATCATGGCAGGATAGTCAATCACAGTTCTGTATAACCTAGGTAAATTTGGCAATACCCTACACTCGTAATTTAAAAATATTGGTTTACGATCCATAAATATAGGTGTCAACCACTAATGTTACCGAGTCGAAGGGATTACGTGATCTAGACAAGCACTGTCTCGAGTAGGCAGGATATGTGAAGGCATAAAACCAAGTGTCGCAATTATGTTAAGATAGTCATTAGCTGGTTGGATTAAAGCGTTTGGCGATATAATTATGTTTATGTCACCACTTATGTTTTTATTATGTAATAGGTCTGTCAGTACATTATTTAATATCGAAGGGGAGCGGTAGAGACCTATAACAGATTTATTATAAACTAGCAGTTCCCGCGCGGCTTCGCTCGCGTGTACATAATTATATATTTTGCGCGGAACCCTAATTCTTTTTCTTTTTCCAAAATAAAAGTAGCCTAAGTTACTCCTTATAACACCAGCTATCTGCCAGTGAAATCGATCCACCCGTCCCGGAGATTAGCCGAAACAAAAAGACAGACAGACAGATAGACGAAAATTTTAAAAACTGATTTTCATAGGTATCGTGCAAATAAATGTATGAGCTTAGAAATTTTGACATTACAAACAGACACTTCAATTTTATTTATTTGTATTGATGATAATGACGCCATCATTCTGATTTCTGGGATTAGTCGTATGGTATATAACCTTCCAATTTCGGTAGTAGTAGTAGAAGTATTTATCCAAAATTCAGGTGAAAATTTTATTTGACATTGAATTTTTATGCTGAGGAGGAACACCTGAAAGTTATAAACATTACAATTAACGCCACGGATATTTAAATGCATTATGTTTAAGGATTTGGGAGCAAAATTCAGAAAATGAGTACCTACAAGTAATTTATAATGAACAACAATATTAAAAAAGCTGTCGCAGAATGAGTGTATTCTAACAAGACTATCGAGAGTTACTGCAGAGGTAATACAGATTAAGTCGTCCTCTTCGCGTTTCCGGAGAAAAATCTTATTATTCTGTGACTGCGTCTGCGTGCTGGCAAACTTGCTGGCCTCATAAAAGGTCCTGTATACAATCTTTTCGGGCATGAACGAGACCTGTTAAATGCTCTACGGTCTTCTAATATCCAATAACGGATTTTAGAGTTACAGTCATCATGTCTGCAACTAAAGGTCTGTTCGTACCCATTTTTTACGCATGCGGTTGACATCTTGGCTTCGCGGAAACCTGGAGGACTTCACATGGGTTCAATATCACAGATGTTAACTCCTTTGTGCTTCTCCTTTCAGCGACCGGTATCCTTACCTCAAGACTGGAAGAGCGTGAGGTTTGCTGCAAATATGATACTTTTTTTTTCAACTCGAGAATAGAGAATATACGCACGCTGCTCCATTCATTTCGTTTCTCATTTTTTTTATTGAGACTTCATATTTCAGGCTCTCAGGCTTCATATTTCCGTTTTATAAATTCAATAAATTTTTAAATCTCAGTATTGTTTTCTGTATTTCTTTGTTTTGTGTTTTTATTTCTGTAATATCTTACGTCAGTTAGCTCAATAGTGTACTGTGGGCATTCATCCTGGTATTTAGCCAGCTCATAAACCTTTAAACTTGCAATTCTCATATTGGGATGAGAAATCTAAGCGTACGCACTTATTTCGTGTTTCTTTTGGTAACAATGTACACATTGGGTGAAGACATTACCCGCTGATTTCTAGTAGACGAAGTATTGACAGGTGAGCGTGTCATTTTTGGCATTCCAATTAGTTAACACTTAAGCAAAAAAATTATAATAAAATAATTATTAACAGTTACCTTCGTAATTGTTACCGCTTGCAGCGTGTATAGGGTGAGTCAACGCACAATCGCAAACAACAGGCAGCGCGTAGGAGAGGGGAGCGTTACTCGTAGTAAGTAACTTGTAAGTACGCTTGTTGCGCTGGCGCATGGCGCTGCAATGCGCGGCGGCGGCGACGGGATGATAAGCGAATGCGGCACAGAAGTCTTGAGTTCAAATCTCGACCAATCGTAGTAAACAATTTATGAGTTTCGATGCGACGAGACACTGCAACGATAGTTTATCTCTTTCAAGGGGCGGAGTTTAGTCGTAAATCACCCTCAAGAGGAAATGAGATTGAAGTACAACACTCTATCCAATAGTAATTTAGTAAATTAATATAAAAACTTGTTAGCACACGCTATGCACGTCCGCTTCGAGGGACTGCTGGTGAGAGAAGGGGATTCCACAAAAAACATGCAAATAAAAACCTAATAAAAGTAAAAATATTTGTCTCTTTTTCACTCGGGATAATTTACATTAGTAAAAAGATTTCAGGATATATGATAAACATTACCTACACTTTTTATAGTATTTTTTTTTAATTATTCGTAAAATTCCCAACTTTTGTGTCAGGATGCCATTTTAAGGTTGCATAGTTCGTGGCAGTTCATCTGTCATTAAAAGCGTTCTCTGGAGTTTATTTTCGATTTTAACAGTTTCGATTACGAATTATAATTTAAAGATTTTTTTTAAATTATTTATTGTTTTAATGTTTTCTACTAATTTGATTGCGCTTCGATTTTCTTCGTGTACCTGATAGGAAAAAAAATTGTTAACTAACATCTCTATACCACCAATACGAAGGCACATGGATGCGATTACTGCAACTAAAGCCATTACAATGATTCAAGAAGGACGTTTACAGCGTGATGTGGGCTTGCGGTTGGCTTTTTTTCGAAGAACTATTCAAAATGCATTCAACCGCTTCCAAAAGACCCACCGTGTTGCCAGAAAACCTAGTTTGGGTAGAGTTCGTATAACAAAGGCTCGCGAGGATCAGTACTTCCAGTTAAGTGCTCTTCGGAATTCTAAAGTGACGGCCCGTAAGTTGCAACACCAACGTCTGAAAACGGGTACCCGTGTAAGTGACCAAACTATTCGTAATCGACTGCACGAAATACAGCAACGTCAAGAGAACGTGTTCTTCGAATTCCCCTGACCAGGGCTCAACGTGCAAACCGTTTAAGATTCTCTCCTCAGTATTTGAACTGGAGACTTAATGAGTGACGAGTGCAAAGTAAATCTTTTTAATGATGATCGGCGTATTAGGGTGTAGAGAGTGATTTTTGGACGAAGCCACGAAGTTGACCGTTTTAGCGGTCCCAACGTAATGATTTGGGATGGGATTAGCTTACACGGTAAAACTGAGCTCACCATTTTAAATTAAATACGGGTACTGTAAGTGCAGAATGTTATATCGACGTCGTCATCAGGCCTCAAGTGATCCCATTTGCACAACGAGTGGGTCCTGGATTCGTTCTGATGTAAGACAATGCCCGTGCACACACAGCTTGAGCAACCCAAGCTGTACTGGAAGAGTCACATATTGAGGTATTACAGCCAGCTAACAGTCCTAACTTAAATCCAATTAAGTATATGTGGGACCAATTAAAACTAAGGATTAGGGAGAATTAATGACGGGTCTACAACCAGCAGCAGCTGATGAAAGTTTTAAAACGTGACCAGAACCAGATTAATTTTAAAAATAGGATCATTATTTTAAACAATTGTTTACCTAAATTGTAATCAATAACATTATTTTAGAGTAAACTAAGTTAAACAATTTGTTAACTTTACTGTTTTGGTGGTATAGCAAAAAAGTAAATAAATAGCAAAAAAAGTATGTGTGTGCAATTCACACACGGCAGAACTGAAACTTCTAAATTAATGAACTAACGAATTTTAATACGCAAATGCCCAAAAACTATACACGTGAATAATACACCACGTTGACTATGACGCATTTTCTGAAGGCTTCGTAGTACCTACACAGGCGCAAAGATACGTGCTAGCATACGAAGATTATAATTGTAGACTTGTATTCTATCTCAGTCTCTCGCAGGCTAAATCCTATTTATGAATGAATATGTTTGTATCTTTTAAGTGCTGTATACTTGTATTCTATCTCATTCTCTCGAAGGCTAAATCCTATTGTATTGTGTTTGTCTCTTTATAGTGTAACTTTTTCGTTTCATCGAATTTTCAAATCACAACGATTTCACAGAAGTTTTACTTCAAAAACTTAGTTGCCTTTATTTTGTTTTAAGTAGTATATCGTCGTTGAAGTGACAATACCTCCTAACTAATTTTTTTATGAAATCGACTTTTTAATGCATTAGACTTAAAATTAAATTTCGCATGCATTGTTTTTATTTCTGTGGGATATTTAATTTAATTAATTTAACGGTGTGAACATTACATTAAAAGTTATTTAAAAGTTCTTTGATCAAAACCTAAGCGGTAAATCGTTTTTTTCCTTCTCCTGTAAAATAAGCAAATCCACAGTTAGGAGGTAGATATTGTCACTTCATCGACGATATAAATAATAATATTAATGTTGGAAAGTTTATGGGAACCAATTTCTGAAATCAATAATCAAACATTAAGTTCTTATAGAAAGAGCAAAAATGATACCAATATTATTTTGCACCTTCAACGCTCATAAGCTTCTATGTATTTATTTGTAGAAATACTTAATTAATATTTAAGATTTATTTTTAATCTTCTTTTTATTTACAGTACTTCTTTTTGTTTTGTATACGGTTCATCTTTGGATTGCGCAAATTTGACCACGTTTCTGAATATCGAAATAAGCTCAACTGGTTACCTTTTCGCCTTCGCCGGAATATTCATATCCTTTCACTATTAGATATATAGTGCACTTTTCAATCCTAACACTCCTCCCTAACTCAAAGAACGATTTAAATTCTTACATAACACATTCAAGGGTCCTTAGGTCTTCAGAGAACTTGACATTGAAATTGTCAACGCATTCCACAAATTTCATTGACATATCTTTTTCAGTTCAGGCCATTCGTCTGTGGAATGAATTATCACTGCCTATCAGGCTCACAGAAACACGACCCAATTTTAAAAAATTGATAAAGGAGCACTACCTTAGTTATTGAGTGGTTAGGTTCATGATACCCCTGCACATACGTATGCACGACACACGTGCGTATTCATATGTGTGCACCCGTATGTAAAAACATATGTGTAATATATAATATGATAATATTATTTTCAGTCAACTATACACTGCAACTCCTCTTACCATACATAAACTCTCTTTCCATCCAATACTTGCCTGGAAGAGATCGCAGAACTCGATAAGGCCGCCAATTGTACAAGGCTTATAGTTTGTTAGATTTTGTACAATAAATAATTTATCTATCTTAGATAGACTATCTATGAATTAATACTTAAGCTAGAGTCTCAATATTTAATCATAAACAATTACCGTGGTTTGTTAATTATAAAAAGCAAGTTAATAAATACAGCTAAGTATGTACAGCATTTGGGGTTGGCATGGAGTATACAATAGTCTTTGTATTCGGCTGTCTTAAGTTGGCGGAGGAGGAGTTAACGAACAATTGAAATAGCAAAAAAAAATTTAAAAAAACGGCTTCTCCCCGTCAACGTGAGGGTAATTTTTTATTTAATTAATAATTAAAAATAAACTAAGGTCGAACAAAAAAATGTTTGATCGAACAATGAAAAACAGTTAATTACTTCCCTCCGCCAACTTAAAGTACCTTACTCACCATTGACGTACGTCCCGCTAAGGCCGCGGTGCCCGACGTAGCATACACACCATCGTGCCGATCCATCCCGGCTGTACGTCCGCTCAACGCCACGGTGCTGTTGCCAATACCATTTTCCTAAATTACCCCAAAATAATGGTCAAATTCCTCGGTTTGGGGAGAAACAAACCTGGATTCGTAATGTAATTAATAAGGCTAAACATTCCCAATTCCCCGCATTTTCCTCGTATTGATGGTCTCCCCATAAATTCCCCAATCGGTTTGAAATTCCCCGCATTTTGGGGCATTCCCTACAAATTGGCAATATACATGATCAAGCATGCACGACCCACGACGCTTTGACGTTACGTACGTCCGCGTTATTCACGATTCACCCGTACGAAGTCGCGGTGGTGGGGGTACTCGCTGGATGCAAAACGGGTCGTGCAAGTCCAGCAAGCAATTAATAACAATTATGACGTACGTCAAGACTATTCACGATCGTTTTTCATTGTGCATCGTGCGTGACCTTGGCGGGACGTACGTCAGACACGATGGTGAGTAAGGTACTTATGACAGCTTTTATATTCTTCCTTTATCTATGGAATGGACAGAGTGTAAGTTTTACATTTTCAACCATTATTCAATTTTAATTGCAGGTAACATTGGAGGCGTTAGTGGTACTGTAATGGGAATTGGCTGCTTTACATTTGTTGAAATGTTTTTTTATCTATTAATACGATTCCCGCGAACTGTTTATATTAATTATAAAAAATATTCCTAAAACAAAAAAAAATATTTTTCGTTTCTATTCATTTATTGGTAATCTGCTTATTGCAATATCATGTTCTTTTTAACCGACTTCAAAAAGGAGGAGGTTCTCAATTCGATTGGTATTTTTTTTTTATGTATGTATATTTACACCGATTACGCTGAGATTTATGATCCGATTTACGTGATTCTTCTTTAGTTTGATGCGGAATAGTTGCCATTTGGACCCATAAAAATTTAACATAGTTTAGCCTCGTAGTTTTTTTATGAATTTTTTTTTGAACATTTTTGTTTACGTGGACAATGTAATTTTAGTTTGTGTACGGCTTTTTTAGGAGTTTTCATTTAGGTTGATTATATATTATTATTAACCCGTATCCCGATAAGTGGGTCTTAGACTACCTGTCATTGATGCGGAGCGAGCGTGCGGAATAGGCCTACCCATAGCTACTTAAAAAATTTACTAAATTAAATCTTTATTAAGTTATTTTATACTTTTTAGTTTTTGAAGTCGGTTTTTTTAAACGTAGTTTTTTATTTACTATGTATTTTAAGACTAGATTGTGTTTACAAAGATAGTTATAAATCAATCGTTTGGACGTTGTAACTATCACTTCTAGGATTTCTTATAACAACTCTTATTCTATAGAATGCAGGAATGTTTTAAGTTTTATTATATTTATACTTCACCAAAACACAAATGTAACTGTTCATGAAGATGCCAGGGGGCAAAGTACAATTTTATAAATAATTACATATAAAAATATCCCACCTCATTACATTTACGCTCTAACTGAACTCGAGAATGCACGTTCGCTATCTGTCAAAGAAACCGTGGCAAAACTGGACAAAGGGTTTGAGTCGCAATTCGATTTATTTACGTAAAATGTCTGCAAATTCACCGCCCGGAAAGAGTGATGGTAAGACTCTAATACCACTACTATAAGTATGCATCGGTTATATCACCATAGTGTTCGTATAATTTTGATATGATTGTAGGTGATGATCCGCTAGATAGGCCTGTGCCGAGCGTCCCGCCAAATCCAATGGAAAACTTAGGCGCTCGGATACGCGACCTGGATGTGGATTCAATTCGTCGGTATTTGGCTCAGAAACTGGGATTTTACGATCAAATCGAACCGTTGCCACCTTCGGAAAAAGTTCTAGACGAGGTTAGCTTGGAAGGTATAGTGAATTGGATCAAAAGCGAGAAGTGTAAAAATATTATTACACTAGCCGGTGCTGGCATTTCAACATGTAAGTGATTTTTTCTTTTTTAATTACAATTGATTGGTAATTATTTAATGAGCTATCTAATGTTTTTATTTATAAACAATTGCACATTTCTAAATAATTATGTATTAGAGATCTATATTTAGTTGTAGTTGTGTATTTATTTAAAACGGCTTTCACACATTTTTACGACAGCTTAAAAGTGTGTCATAGATTTTTTTTTTTACATTTATTATTACAATGTATTACTATAATACGATTTTATACTTTTAAACAAATTGTTACTAGAAAAAGAAATTCAATCCAAAAATCTTTTTACAATTAGTTTCGGCCTCAACACTAGAGTGCATGCACTGGCTAATTATGTAGCCCAGCGTGTCATATTATCTTATATCTTTTAAACTAGGATCTTTACAGCACAAACATCTAGTTTATTCTTTAAGTATTAACCACCCTCCCTGCGCCAGTACCAAGACGGACCCTGCGGATTTTTGTTGGAGCTAAAGTTATAACCCATGTGTGTGCTAAATTGCGCCATGATTTTGGAACAAAAATAATAGTTGGCCTGCAAGTTCTATAATTGCGGTAAATATGATACATTTGTTGTTTGTATTGCTGTAAGTATGAAACATTTGTTGTTTGTATTGCTGTAAATATGATAGATTTGTTGTTTGTATTGCTGTAAATATGATAGATTTGTTGTTTGTATTGCTGTAAATATGATACATTTCTTGTTTATATTGCTGTATAACATTGTCAATTAGGTTTGAAGTTTTTTTTTTATTTATGTATGTTTTTGTCGCTCTTTAGATGGAGGGTAACTCAAATTACTCCTTTGACCAAATACAATGATGATAACGAAGACAACATTTTGAATTAAATAAGGTAGTACTGCATATCCTCCATAATGAAGACAAAATTTATATTAGACTGAAGAAACTAGAAGACCAGAAATAATCTCATTTGTACTCAAAATACAGCATCAATATTTGTGATGAAATGTGTAAATAATATGACGTTACCTGCAACAGTTATAACATCAGGCAGTTTTGTGTCCTAAATTTATGCCATTAGACTGATTTTTTATAATTTATTTTGATTGTTTCACTTCCATTATTAAAAATAAATTCTGTTATTAAAATTATGTTCCTGTATGAAAATCAGGCTGGGAGATCTGAAAGCATCCAAATATTGTTGATTTTTAAGTAGTTTACTTTAATGTTTCAAATTATAATTACGAAGATAAATTTTGTTGATTCTTTAAACCATTATTATAAAAATAAAAATGTTTAATGATTATAACCTGTATTTTTCTTATTTCTTGCCTTGTCATAAGTGTGCTGCGCATGTAGACCTTGGATGCTCTCAAGGGAAGTTTATGTGTGCGTGCACTCTAGTGTTAGTGATTCCAAATCTTTAGAGTGAGCGAAGAGAGTGAAGCGCTACCTAAACGCTATTAAAAACTAATACTTTGCAAAACTGTAACATAATAAACTGAATCCAACAAACAGCAAAGCAACTGCATTTTTTTTTTGTATGCCTTAAAAGGCATATGTTAGGCCAAAAATTCACATTCAATCATTTGTTATGAAGTTTGGTCAAAAAAAACATCTTATTACTTGAAAAATAATCCTATCTGGTGTAAAATATTACTATATTTACATGCTGTACTCAGCATGCTTTGGTGTAGTAAGAGTTTCACTTAACCAATACCTATGCATAACCCATACATACAACAATTTACATATTTTCCCTTACTTTCTGTCTTTCAACTTATTAGTAGTTATTCCTTCAACTTATTAAATGTATGTCTGTTGTTATTTACCAACTCTGTGTTACATTTACACTTCTACCTTTTTAAGATGCCAGGAAACTCTGTTATTGGCTTAAGACCTTTTTGTTATAGGTAGTATTAGTATTTAAGCAAGAATTAGCCAATGGTGCTGGCCTACACTATTATCTAAGTATATGGAAAATAAGCTGTTGAGTTTCTAATAAATAAATAAACATTTGTGCATGCACATGTAAACTTCAACAGATACCATCCCTAGCTACACTTCCTCTCAGCTCTTATGATTAACTTAGCTGTCATTCAATTTTGATCAAAATATATAGATACTTATAAAAATTTTAATTGAGACAATAATAATATACAAAATAAAGTCACAATACAATTTTTCCATTATAGAATGTGAGTTGACCATAGATGTTGACAATGGAAAATTATTATCATCATATGGGCAATCAAGGTCAACAAAGTGCTGATTTAACGGAAACTTAGTAGTTGAGCGATAAGTTTTGATGATGATTCATTTGATATTTTGTGCCTTTGTATTTTGTTAGATTACTTCATTATACTGTTTAATAATAAACAAACAATGAACAATATTTTATTATGGTTATAAAAGTTATGGGGTATGAAAATTTTGACAATCTGCCATCAGAAAGCTAAATTTTAGAAACACTTGATTTAATACCATTACATATAATATAACATTTACATTTTTATATTCTATGAATATGACAAAACAAAAACAGCCCATCCTATAGCGAGTAGTTACTGATACTTTTGCAAACATCATGGGTTCATACATTTATTGTACATATTAATATTTTTCTTGTTTCAGCTGCAGGAATTCCTGATTTCAGAAGTCCTGAAACAGGCCTGTATCACAATCTGCAGAAATATGACCTCCCTGAACCACAAGCAATATTTGAGATCAATTTCTTCAGACAAAACCCTAAGCCATTCTTCATGCTAGCCAAAGAACTCTATCCAGGAAGCTTCAAACCTACTCCATCACACTACTTTATAAGGCTTTTACAGGAAAAAGGTGAGTCATGTAAATGAACATATCACTGTTTTGGGTATATACATATTTAAGCAAATGGGGACACCAATTTGCTTAAATATGTATGTATCTGTATCTAAAGATACCATAATTATCTTGGGTTATACCTCAAAATTGCTGGTATTTTTTAAGCTTTACGTTTTATTCTTTAGAAAATTTAAAAACTTTTATCCTACTTTACTTAAATTATTGAAAGAGTGCTGCTATGTGGATGTAAGAGGTGTAACCAGCTACAAAATTACAAGAATTCAAAACGAATTTCAAACTGGTAATAGCCAGTATTTATCAAATATGTACAGTTTTACTCATGTGTTTATTTCGGGGATGCTCGACTAGTTTCGGACCCAACGGGGGCCCTTTATCAAGGAGTGAAGCGACTTTCCGCGTCGGTGTCCGCGTCACACTCAACGCCTGAAACAATTCGAGCATCTCCGAAATAAACATGTGAGTAAAACCGTACATCTTTAATAAACTTGAATACTTAAGTTGTATCAGTGGCCCATATGTCAACGTTTTCAGGTCACATGAAAGATGCAGTGATAACTTAATGTGAGACACTGAAGAAATTCAAGTTTAGAAGCCACAAAAATAACAATTTATAAAATTCTGTGTTGCAGGATTATTGCTTCGCCACTACACACAAAATATAGACACTTTAGAGAGATGTGCAGGCATTCCCGAGGAGAAACTGGTGGAGGCACATGGCACATTTTATACCTCACATTGTTTGGATTGCCGCAAGGAGTACCCACTCGAGTTTGTTAAAGGTACTTCTGAATTCATCATTACTCTGACTTTATTCCAAATAGTATTTTTAAATATTATATTATAAAAGTTATACCAAAGAGGGTAATAATATTATACTTCCTAACTGTAAGGGACATACATCCAGAGGCCTAAGGGCCTTCGCCGCCTCATTTTGTGAGGAGGTGATGATGGTTAAAGAGGCAGCGGAAAGGGTACGGAAGAGAACGAGTACTCTCCCGTCCCGCAGTAGACGCACCAAGCACCGGAGAGCTTCGAGGCTTCGAACGATCTCCGACCTCCATGAGCCTTGGCTTGGGGGTGACGGGTGGAGCTGTTCGTTACCCTAGCAGAAACAGGCCTGAGACGGCGGCGCGACGTATTCCGCGCGCTCCAAATCAAACTCGCTTCTCCAAACCGGAGGGGGTCAATGCCCCTCGTACAACACGGTGTGGCCGCCTGGTGATCATAAGGCTGCCAAGGAATCGGGTCCCTTGCAAATAGACTTGTGACGGGACCCAGTGTGGATTAAGTCGATTCGATTCCGACATTTCCACTTCACCGTTAGCTCCGGTGAGGTGATGACCCGTGGGGTATCCACACCAGAGATGTTGCGGATATTCGCATCCGCAATTGCGAAGCTTCCGCATCGGTTTTGACATCTGCATCCGCAATAATCAATGCGGATGCAGATGTAGTGCAAGTCGCGACAAGAAAGTGGCTGGCCACCGACTGGCGTGTGCCGTATACACGTCTTGATTGTCCAATAGAAGCGAAGATTTCGGTGACAAGATCCTAGCGTTTGTTATTTGTGTATAATTTTTTTCTCGTTTATCAAGTGTTTGGTTGCGCTTATCGTATGAACGTTAAATTTTTGAGTGTTATTGTGCATAGGCAGTGAGCTTTGTGTTTTAGGAGGTTTTCTGCAGTTGATAGATTATTTAACGAGTAAATTTACAATTCCAAAACCGCCACTAAGTCAGATTTGGACTTATTTTAAATCAAATGAACATAACCAGGATAAGGCTGATTGTAATTGCAATAAAACCTACTCTCGCAAAGGCCGCACCACATTGTCTTTGAAAAATCATTTAAAATCGATGCATCCAGAACATTAATTTGTTTGAAAGCTCTAGTAAAGAAAACAATTGCAGATTTTTATCGACACCACCAGACCGTGTTCCTCTGCAAAACAGACTTGAAACTAAAAAGGCGGCGATATTACTGTTTATTAAAAATAATGCAATTTGCAAACACCATTTTTTTATTTCACATATTAATAACTATTTAATGTAAATATTAAAGATTACTATATTTTTACTTTATTTCTGCCCTCTATAAAGTTTATTAAAAATAAACATTAACATCCGCATCCGCGGATGCGAGCCTTCATAACTCCGCATCCGCGGTTGGCAAAAATTATGCATCCGCAACATCCCTAATGCTCATGGTTTTTTCATTGGCCAATATAACTTGAGCTGTCATTGTAAAGACTTACCATGACAGGTCAACGCACATACTGGACGCGTGTAATTTCATCAAGCCGTTTTCACATAACTTTTAAAGTTGTAAGACACATTGTTTAAAAATTTTAGCTCTCTGCACTTCTTCTATATATAAACTGTAAATATTCCAAAATTCACGTTACTAAGTTCGCGAAATTTTCTTAAAAAGGGGTACAAACAATTATCTTCACGTATATAATGATATTTCAGGGGGGATATATAGTGAAGAAGTCCTAGTTAGATGTTGTAATCAACGATAATGGACCATCCCCTGTAGGTAATAAAGGCTATTGAAGAAATTGAACACTAGAAGTGAAAACATTACCTAATGATAAATTATTATTTTTTCCAGAGCATATTTTCACAGACCAGATCCCAATATGTACTGAATGCCCTGGGGTTGTCAAGCCTGACATTGTGTTCTTTGGTGAGAGTCTACCCGACAGGTTCCAGAGATGTCTACAGGAAGACTTCCAGAAATGTGACATGCTTATCATTATGGGGTCTTCTCTCGAAGTCCAACCTTTCGCCTCTCTTATTGATATGTATGTATGCAATACTTAAGAAATTATGAAAATAAATATGTACTATAAAATCACATATCAGTCGATAGTATGATTTATTTGTAAGTTTTGGGTTCAATTCCCAGGTCAAGAAAAAATTGTTATTGGGTTTTTGTGATAGGAAATTCTCAGTAGTTTTGACACTGTGGGTGTAATAGACCGGCCTAAAATGTTCGAGAATATACAAGCATGAGTAAATAAAAAAATAGGCAGTCATGAGACTGCCGACAGAAGTGAAAACTTAAACGAAACGACGAACTTAAAACGTCACATTAGCAGGTTGGTGACATTAATTAATAAAGAGCTGACAGAACTCAATGTTTAGATTAGCGCCCTCTAGTGAATGTATATATGTATTATTAGCGCGACGGTCACGAGTTCAGCAATCAGCAAAAGTGCACAAACAAATTCAAAAATGCCCTCCCTCCATCTCCATGTCTCTCTGACGCTGTACATGTAAATATAAGAAACGCGGCTCCGTCGTACGAATTCATACGTCATACGTATAAACAGAGGACAGTCGGACATCAGGGTCACGTGTCCTAACGCGAGTTTAACATTTTTTACCCATCCCAAAAAATGCACAACGCCGCTAAAAAACTTCAAAAATATTTACCTTCACAACCCAATTCACTTCACAAATAAAAGTAATACTATATTATTGATTAAGATATTCAACTATGTAAACATTTTCTAACTAGGAATCAAAACATAATCACGTTTATCTATATAATAAACACGAAAGTTTGTTCAGAAAAAAATCCTCTGTTTCTAAGTGATTGCAAAATAATTGCGAGCAAGCAAGTGAAGCTAGATGGTAACAATTTCTGATATTATGGGACAATGTATCATTATGACATGTATCTTTCCAGGGTACCTGAATGGTGTCCACGTCTCCTCATAAACCGTGAAAAGGCGGGTGTAAGGTCACCCTTGTTGAGGCTGTGGGGGGTGATGGGAGGAGGTTTACAGCTCGATGATGACTCAGTGCGTGATGTTGCAAGACTCGGGGACTGTGATGACGGCGCTCAAGATCTAGCTGATAGACTTGGCTGGGGAGTAAGTTTTTCACATTAATATTAACTATTATGACATCAGTATGGCAAACAGTGATAGCTGATTAGTAACCATTCGCGTTTCAATTAATTGCCAGGAATTGGCCTTGAACTATTATAATATAAGATAAAAAAATCAATCACCTTTGGCTCTAAGTAAAGCATTAAAACAATTACAAAAAAAAAAACCAATTTATTCACAACCTTCATCATTTAAATTGTAATAATTCTGATACCGCCATGGACGGCTCCATAAAATATGTAATGATTAAATATTAATGAATGTATTATTCCAGGACGAACTCCGTGCTTTAGTGGCCAGTGAACATGAGCGGCTAGAGCGCGAGGGAGGAATCCCTGCTTCATTTCCGTCACTTCCGTCACAGTCGGGGAATACGCCAGCCTCAACCTCTCTAACCGAGCATAAACTATGAGTATATGTTCAATTCACAATTATTTATTTATATAATTACATAGTTTTCATTACAAAGGCCTCCCTCACTTCTTGACATTGGATATTTACTTACAACAATTAATCATTTGAGCCGCATAGTAAGAGACTATACAAATATATAATAGTATTCATAGTTATAGCCTACCTTTTTTCAGAAACATAGTAATTAAGCCATAAATAAGCAATAACTGACTTAGTGAGACGCTTTTTTAATAATGAAATAATAATTATTGTATATTCCTTGTTACTATCGATAGATACCACAGCCTGATTAGTGATTTTGGTAAATAAAGGTAGTGAGATAGTAAACTGTTGTAATTTAAAACTAAAAGAATCTAGAACCAGAAGCAAATTAAAAAAATAGCTATGATAAACAGAAGTGTTAAATGGCAAAATGTTTTACTCAGTTTGAACATTTATTAATGGGGTATTTCTAATGCGATGTGGTGTATTTCGCCATACTACAACAGTATTTGTCTAAAACCAAGACTTAATCAGTAGCTTAAGAATTTTAACTGTGTTTTAATCAAAGAAACAAACAGGGTGACTTGCTTTTCATTTCAAAGAATGGGTCGTCCCATAGTCAACACCGAATATTTTCGCGAACATGACAATTATAAAGTGCCCTTATACAACCAAAGTTAAGTTCTTTGAATCTTAAAGATAGGTATATCTTATCTAGTTTGAAGGAAAATTAAGAAAAAGGGAAGCTGAAAGTCTTACGTGGGGTTAATGGATGACCCACAACAATGAATTGTGTTTAGTAATTCAAAGATAAACGAAAAAAAATGCGTAAGTATTTATCCACTGATCGGTTTTGTTAATTGGTGATGCAGACCTTGAAGAGGTATCTGGATTTTTATCATAAACAAATCGCGTGATTAATATCATATATTTAAAATATCAGAACTCGATAAAGCTATTTAAAATCTCTGCATAATAGATTATAATTTAAAAAAAATATTTTGTTGACAGTTAATATACGGATATTCGGAATATTAAAACAGGTGCCGTATGGCAGGTGGGGCAACGGTTAATAAATTGGTGAGACAACGGCTGACAAATGTTTGATTTGAGTTTTATTTTTCTAATCCATCGATGAATAATGCTTTCTATAAAATTGTGTTGAATATTCTCCAGTGTTTTGAATTTTCTGTAAAAGAGTTTTAAAAATCTTGTGAAATCTTATTTAATAGATCCAGATAGTTTATGGTACTTACGAAATACAAATGTGATAGAAATTAATTAAACATTTGACATACTTAATTTATTTAGTTCTTTGTTCGACCGATAATGATGATGAAAAAAATTCCATGGTATAGCAAAAATAATTCGTACCAGCTCTTCACATTTGTCACCTATGAAATGTCTAGTTGAATTGTTGTTTGAATAATTATTACTATCGGCCGGAAAAGAATGAAATGGTATAGGTGTTACTTGTGCCTCATAATTTTATAGATTTTAACATAATTTATTTATATTTATTCTAGCGTTATGGGAAAATGTACTTTGTGGTTTAGTTTATGTTCATGAGATACGTTTTTAATTGTTATGTGCGAATTGTCTAGTTACGGCGAGTGAGTTACCAGTGAGATGGCAAGATGATCACATTTTTTGGATGAGACATAGAGATACTCAGAAAAATGACAGAAAAATTCTTATAATCTGGATTTAGGCAATCTGTCGTTTTTGTTAATAAATTATTCTAAAGTAAAAATATGACGCGGGTGTGTTAGGTCTTAGAAGTATCGTCGACTAGTCATAGTAGCAAACGGCTCCTTTTGATGAGGGTAGTTTCAAGGTCTCTTGTAACTATTAGTTGATGTTCATCAGAATGGCTGGTTGCCTGTCTCATTTAGCATCGAGGTAGTGATTAAAAATTGCTACCTGCAATTAAACAATTGGTACCTCATTAAAAAAAAATTAAAGAATATCAATGTGACCAGCCATTCTGACGTCAGGTTGGCAGGTCAACAGTATGTAGGTTTGCGTTAGTTGAGTTATTGTTTTTGCTTCAATATTTGCTATTTATTTGCCACCTACCCACCTATAAATTTCAACCTTATAACAGTTAAGAAGTTATGATTATCTATTTGAAACTTACGTGTGGTTTGCTAAAAAACAATGCACGGTTGGCAAAAAAAGTACACATTTATTTAGGTACTAGCAGCAATAGATTTCACATCTATTAATAGTATATAATATATATATATAGTAATTATTTAATTGTAGTTGGCAAAATAGGTAGCAATTTTTTATCACTACTTCGATACTTAATGAGAGACAACCAGCCATTCTGATGCTTACTATTAATTGACAACATATTAAATAATTAGAATTTTAATTTTATTGTTTTTTTGCAAAATAGTTTTTCAAAGTGTAGTGGTGGTAGTTTTCTTATGAATTTTGTGAGAGTGGACTTTCTAAAATTCTACGTTCGCACTCAGTAAAAAATTATCTACCATGATTTAGATAGCATAAATCCTATAAAAAGTTTGTTTAAATGCTGATCAAATTTGTTGTGAATTGGCGGTATCCGTTTAAACCGAGCGAGTTACAAGGTTGGCATTAAAATATCCTCGTCGAAATGAGTTTTGACTTATTTAGTAAATTAGATTATATTTAAAGCAATCTTAAGTAGTCTAGACATTGCATGACCAATATCTAAATTTTATTTTAGCAACTGAGTTATTATAATATGGTTTTTATATTAATAGCTGTTTATTTTATCAGATTTATGCATTTTTAATTTATGATTTAAATTTATCTTCCATTTTGTGTACAATTTGACTTTTATAGGAAGTAGTTATAACAAGTCTTATGATACAGATATGTATGTAGCTATAAATATATTATGGTGTGCTAAAATCAATGAGTAAATGTTGTAGCAATATACAGTTATTTTTATAAGTGTGTAGAATGTAGTCATACAGTGAATTTGCAATATATTGCACGTATTGAAACCACAAGAATCACTCCCTATTGTTGAAATACGACCTTTTTAAGTTCACTTTAATCCAACATCTCATAATTTCTCTTATACCAAATATGAGCAGTTTGCGTTGATTGTCTCCTGTTCAGTGTTGCCAATTTTGCTTTGATTTTGCCCAAAACTATGTAAGAATCGAATTACGGGATGTCGAAGATCAAATTCTAAGGTATTTTGGATAAACATTTTGCTCTTATTAGTTCAGAGGAACAGATTGAGAGCTGTACGACAAATACAAAACTAATATTTCTTTTCATACAAAAACGTATCTCCCAAGCATCAATGTTCCTTGGGGTACTTTAGTATTTGGTTCAAGAATTGGCATCATCGGTTGATTCACTGATCATACCAGTGATAACTAATATCTGAAGGACTGATTCCTGTGGTTAAATATTATATATTCTTTATACATCTCCATAAGCAATAAGTGTGTACCCCTGAGTGATACAAAAATTATGTACTTATATATTAATTACAAATAAAACACATTTTATCTCTCTCTCTCTCTCACACAGTGTTTTTTACTTTAGGTTTTTCTGTCCATCCGAACTGATTGTTAATTCGTATTTTTTGTTATCATATATCAAGTTGAGCGACAAAAATCTGTAATTGTATAAAGTGTATCAACTGCATTAACACGACAGAAAAGTATTAAAATCCGCACGGAAGCCTTCTTCATACCCCTTTTAATATTGAAAGTTTACAATAAATTCATCGTAGCCACCTCTTTCTCGTGCTTGAGGATCCCACGAAAAATAACTACAGAGACCTCGATCAAAAATCTGACATATATTTTGACATTTGCATTGAGAGAAGGGAACCTTCTTTACATAGTATAAAACAAAGTCGCTTCTCACTGTCTGGACGCTTACATCTTTTAAACTAAGCAACGGAATTTAATGCGGTTTTCACCAATAGATGAAGTAATTAATGAAGAAGGTTTATGTGTATAATTTTATTAAGGTTTTGTGTAAAATAGCTGACATATGACGATGATTGTTGAGATGTCGGAAAAAATCAATATAAGTATGCTCTGGCTATCTGTGCGAAGCTGGAGCGGGTTGATAAGCCGTAAAGTAACAGTTACAACTGTGGATAATACTGAAGGTAGATTACAGATTTTTGTCAGGTTAATTTTATGAAACACTTTCATCAACATTGTTGGCAATTTTTTACACACTTGCTACTTTACAATTGTATACCAATATCAATTTAAATATTACAAATATTTGTTACAAAATCAGTAAATGTGGTTTTATAGCAATATTTCGAACGAAGCACATAATGATATTATAAAATGTTATACTGCTGTTGGTACTTGCAATTCATATAAACTGTTGTATGCCATTTGAGAAAATAAACGCATTATACTATTTCAAAACTTTTTATTTAGCTTTCATTTTAACATAAATGATTGTTTATTTACAATGAAAATGGGTTTTAAAAACCAAAGTAATAGCATAACACATGCCTTAGATAATGGTATGAAATTCATATCGAAGTTAGTTTTCTATTATATGCCATTTCTTCTTATCCAGACAATCAATTTAGATGCATTCTACAAGGGTTCGCACAGAGAATAATGTATGGAAAATATCTAATACATTGTTGTGATATGCATCCAGCCCAGAGGCGGCCCTAGGGCCGGGCGCCGTCATGCGGGGGGCGCCGAAATCAATAGATCGGGGGCACAACCAAACATTCTAAAAAAAAAAACAAATTATTTTTTATTTTTACGCCGAACAACGTAGGAAAACTGAGGTTTTTGAATTTTTAGGGGCGCCACTTTGTGGTCCACCACCTAAAAATGTAGCTAGGGCCGCTACTGATCCAGCCGATACAACACAAAATGCACATTCTACAATAGTCCTCAAAATTTAGTTTCGTTAGTTTCGCAAATTGTCTCGGGACAGTCCAGACTAATAAGCTAGAGGATTGCACACACAGAAAGTGAAGCTGTTTCAGTTTAATGTTTATGAATGCAATAAAATTCTTAAAACTAACATCAGGTGTTTGTGTCATTAAACTAATCAATAATTTAATAGAAAAACCGGCGAAGTTCAAGTTGAAATCGCGTGGAGAGGGTTCAATATTGAAATATTTACCATGTTATTTTAAGACCATAGACGTCTTTTAGCTTTTCTTTTAATCTATAAGTTAAGAACTGTATTCGGATCTTCTGTCTAGCGAATAGTCAACTTTTTAAAACAGAAATTATAAAATAAAAAAATAAAATATTTGTGACCCTCATAACAAGCCCTTTGATTTCATATGTTACATGGTACAGTTTGTAATTTCTTTTTATTTCCTAATTTGGCCTCTAAAAGTGACACCCATTTTATAAAACGCACGTGTGGGCAAATTTCAACCTAATCGGTACAGTAGACTCAGAGCAAATTGATTGTGACAGACGGACAGACAGATGCACTAGCGGTTGTGCTTATAAAGGTTCCGTATTTTCATTCGGACATACGGAACCCTAAAAACTCCAAATATGTAAAATTTAAGGGTCTGTTTGTGATGTAAAAATAATAGTTTTTTTTTTAAGCTCATACAGTTATTTGCACGATATCTATGCCTAAAAATCATTTTAATTCTGTTTGTTCCGGCTGTGGTTCAAATAGCTGGTGCTAGCAGTAACTTAGACTACTTTTATTTTAGGAAAAGAATTAGGGTTAAAATAATTATAAATATGTACACGCGAGCGAAACCGCGCGGGAAATGCTAGTTTTTTTTTTATAAATGAGAACTTCCGCATTAGGAATGACTCCTGTGTCGCAGGGGACTTTACAAACAAACAACGGACACAAAGAACACCCAGACTCCGGTGGGAATCGAACCCACGACCTCTGGCGTAGCAGTCAGGGTCACTAACCACTAGACCAACAGGCCAGTCGAGTCAGTCGTTCTATAAAACAATAATTTTGTATATTTTAAAAGTAATTGTAGTTACTTTGTTCTTTAATGGTAATTAAAACTACATCCGATATCACTTAAAACCTAGTCAGAATGTAAGGCACGAAATAATCTATGCCAATATTATAAAGCTGAAGAGTTTGTTTTTTTTGTTGAACGCGCTAATCTCAGGAACTACTGGTTTCAATTGAAAAATTTTTTAAGTGTTGCATAACCCATTTATCGAGGAAGGCTATAGGCTATATAATACCACCAATGCAAGCGGAGCATCAATTAAAAATGTTGCAAAAAAAGGGAGAAAATTTACAAACGCGGACGAAGTTGCGCGGGTCATAAATAAAAATATATAATTCTTGTGTTCAAATATTCAAAGGTCACTTACTCAAATATAAGACGTCATTAAAGTGGGGTCGCTATGTTTTTAAGGTAAATTATTGTGCGCCAGAACGAGACTTAACGACTACTTTAAATTAATCACCATTTGATTAGGGGACGTTGCAGTTTTCTCTTAAGAAAAATTGGTATCAGCCGTGCCCATCCAACTGAAGTAATGCATATAATAGGTGAGAGAATTATCTTCAACGTACAAAATTATTTATTTGATGAGGTAATTTGATTAAAAAAATATAAATAAATTAGTAGTATACAAATATTTTTATTCTTTAGCATCCGTGATTCCTTCAGTACTAATCGCAAACATTGCTTCAGTTTCCGGTAGACAAGGACTGTCGTATATCTTGCATATTCTGTTGTCTCCCCGGCCCTTCCTCAAGTAAAGTCGCGTGGTCGACGCGTGCGCAATGATGTGTCCGCCGATGGGCTTCTTCGTGTCCGCGTTGAACACGCCCACCGCGTCCACTTGCGCCACCACCTGGTTCGATATTATCACCGCTACGCCGAACTGTTGGACAGAAAGTAAACAGGTAAAAATACATATATATTTTAAAGAATCTTGTTGGAATACGTAAGATCAAGAGCCTCGACCAACACCTTCAGAGGCTCACGTTAGGCAGCTGGATTAAGGGCCTGATGCAGAAGGCGGTCCTTCTTGATACGGCACGTATTGTGAGGAGCTCTGGAACCCTAACCACACCGGTAGCTTGGTCCCTGTACCCGATACCGGTGAGGCACTATTTTTTAAATGTATTTTTGGTAAATCGGAATGTTTTTAAAAATGTAATTTATATGTATATTTAAGCGTATAAAGAGAATAATAATTATACTTAAAGCTATAATGATTATATTCAAAGCTATTATCTTAATGCTTACGAACTCTTAGCCTCACTAACAGAAATCGTGATAGATTAGATAGCTAGCTAAGAAGGAGGCTTTTGAAATGTTTTAGACAATTATTGTAAACAAATAGAGCGCAATATTGTTATCCGGATGATTTATTACCAAATAAATAACTTTACTATAGCTCCACTAAAGTGCCTATAAACCAAAGTTAATCGAAACTATTAGTGTTGTGCTAATAATAATAATTATCTCGCTCTTCTGTACAGTAAAGGCAGCTCCGTCCTACAGAAGAGAGCTGTCTGCTCTTATTCGAGCAAAAGTCTGCCAAGCCTTCCCAGGTACTTTTACTTACCTCATCAGCTAGTCTCAATAACATCCTCATGAATCTGCCAAGATGCAGTTGCCTGGAATTCAATTCCCCACGGCCCGAGTAGTCGGTTCTGTACAAAGCTGTTGCACTATCTACTATTATTAAGGAATATCTGAAAATAGATTAACCAGTGAATTAGTATAAACAGTAGCAGCAGTGTATAAACTAGCAGCTGTTCCCAGATATATATACAATACTTTCCCAGACTTTCTAAAACAACCATTTAACAGGTTGTTTGCTTGATTCTTACAGTAATTAGCACTTTAAAGCCTAATATTTCGCAAAGGGATCCCTGAATTGGAAAATAATTTCCAATTGCAACAATATCTTTAAAAGACCAATCCAACGACACCCATTACCATGGGATAAGACGAGAAAGGAAACATTCATTCCCAAGTTACGTGTAGGGGAAGTACCTTAACAAAAAATTAAAAATAAATATTTTACCACTATGTCGGCGTGATAAATATGTGCATACTGTAAGTATAATGTATACATACGCATACATTATACATATTTATCATCATTTGCCAAATCACTTTTGGCTCATGCCATTTTGGCTCATGCCAAATTACACCCTTCAATCTCTTTTAAGAGATTACGAGCTATATAATCGATAAAACAAGTGATATGAACTGGTGTCTCAGATATCAGATGTAACACTCCCAGAAGAAATGAGAATGTAAAAGCGTATTAAGTGCGAGTTGTGGGTAACGCAAGGGCCACTCCGCACTTTAGGTATGAAGCTACAAGTACGTGGCGGCCTCGACTTGTCGGGTTGATTCAGTGGGCTGTCAAACGTCGGTCAGGTCGCACCTGTCCGTACACGTTAGTTCGATACTCACCCACGCGCCGCGTCGGTTATTCTGCTCGTCAGTTAAAATATTTCTTAACTAAAAGCATTTTGGGTCATATTCGGCCGCTTAGTATAGGAACATAATTGGTATTTAATATTGAGATTAATTATTCTTTAAAAAACACAACCCTAACGTCGTCAGAAGAGATAAAAGTTACGCGATGGAAAGAGAGGCAACTTGTAGGTGAATATAAACAGTTATATTCGCTAATCAGCTACAGAGGTGATTAGCACACTACGACCTGAATTGCACTTTATTGTGTCGGAGCAAGAGTTACTATTTAAATGATTTTTCGGAGTGAGTATTCTGTTTCTGTCCTAATACGTAAGGTGTATAGCGAAGTATATTTTATTTTGTACTGTTCTTCAAATGTCCTGAGAAATGACCCCTTCAGATTATGTCAGATAGCAGTCACCAAATTCAACTCACCTGGACTCAGCCATCATAGCACACGCCTGCACTAATAGCTGGGTCTGATGATCAGTGTTATAAGCTCTCGCGTAGGCAACATTGTCCAGCACCGCTGCACCGTCCATCCCGTAGCGCTGGGCGACAGCTAACAGCCTCTCGGGTCGAAATGTCCCTTCTGTGTCGATGTACATACATTTGCCTTCCCCTCCAGACTGCTCTATAGGCAACTGTGAAATCAATTTTGAGCATTTTTTTTTTTGTATTTTATATAGTGATATCTCATTTGCTGAATTCATTTGGATTTTTAAAAAATCCAACCAATGTGTGCATTTTATTATTTTACAATAATTTTTAGTAAATAGGTTTAGCATTCTCTCTATAATTATTTACCCATCCAATTTATGTTCTCGTACCATTGATTTATCTTAGGGTCACTTGTTTATGTACAATCCATGAGTTTGACTTAAGGAATATTTTTTAAGAAAAAAGAGATATTATAAACATTTTAGAGTTAATATATAATAAGGTAAATATTAAGACATAGACAAGTTTACAATTATAAAGCAACTAGTACAACCATTAACCATATAATATAATCCATCACCAAAAAAGGAATTTAAATATATTTTTAAATCTTACCTGACATGTAACAGCCAAAGTGTGGCATATCTGAGTCTTGCCCGTTCTAAATTCTCCAAATATCTCAGTGATGGAACCAGTTTCTATTCCACCTCCCAGCAACCTATCCAGTTCCTTTGATCCTGTTGTTAACTGAATTATTTCAGATCTGGAACCAAGGAATAAATCAATAAGTTTAGGCTATCTGATTGTAATCAAAAGTAAAATTTGGTATGTTTTGTATTTTATTTCAAAAAATTTAATCTTAAGCTTTAATTCTGTCCTTTACTTACACAACACAATACAACACAACAATCAAAATTTGTAAGTAAAAATTAATATTGAGGTGCATGTTATTTTAGTCATGTTACAAAATATTACATATTGCGGTACATGTTATCTTAGTCACGTTACAAAATGTAACATAAGTAATTAAACGACGTCGCGCCAGGCCCAGAAAGAGATGACGGGATGCACTGGATGCGTATTGGAAGAAGATTAGCGGCAGAAAGATGTACACCGCAAGGAGTTGAAGGAGGGTAGGGAAGCTTTTGGTCTGCAGTGAGTCGACCATGGCTGATAATAAATAAATTACCTTTTTTAAGCCCAACATTATTATCAAGACTAAATTACAAACTAAAGTAAAGTAGTAATGTTTTATTATACTCTTCTTACCTTTATTATATCGTACCAAAATCTGTTAAAAATTCCACGTAAGACATGTAAACAAGAATAGCTTTATATAAATATTAATAGAACATTGCTGTATCAACTCCATTATATTCATATGGTTACTGCTCTACTTCTATGAGTAGTCATGATGCTACTTCTATGAATATAAATTATAAATCTAACCCTTTCAATAAACAGGCTATCTGATGCAAAATAAGTGTATTTTTACATTATCTTTTATTATTATCGTGATATTACGGACGGACGCGGACCTGCCTGCACCAGATTATCGTCCGTGGACGTAGTGGTGCATCGGATCCGCCACGCTTTGGTAACTTCAAGGTGCCGTACATGCTCGTGCGTTGCGGTCCGTGGTCGTCCGTATAAACACAGACGCGCGTGTCTAAACATCTACTAAATATACTACAAGAGTATATTATCGTGTAGTCGGTGCGAGCTCATCCGCATCCATCCGTAATATCACAGACCGTAGGAGGCCACGAACTACAACTTGAGAATAAATAAAATGCTCGAAAAACAGTTGTTATACCACTTAAAAAACAAAACTACTACTGCAATCTATACAAATAATAAAATTGGTGTGTCTGTTTATAATATCTTACAACTTTTACAGCTTTTTACTAATTGCATGAAGCATCAGAATGTTTACACAGTGCTGTGCAGTGCAGTGCAGTGCTTATATCAAAAATCTATTTTCAAAATTTTTATCATTGTGTCTGTCTGGTCATATTTCCACGGGACCAGTGCTACATCACTCGCTCGAGGTCGCGTTTTATATACCTACCAATTTAGCATCCGTGGCCGGAATAAGTGTCACTAGGGGCAACAACTCGTGGTTGAGAGCACGCACGCACTGAACGATATTCTTCGTAAATAAAAACAAAATGCTACATCGAACTTATTGTACAGTGGACGTGTTTTGTTATTGATAAATGTATTTATTATGTTAAATTGAGTTATTGCTAGGTGTTAGTGATCTTGTTAAATCCTTTAAAAATAAGTCGCAATAATTATTTTAGTTATTACTTATTTTGTCAATATAATTTAAAAATACTTTAGGTGTTTATTCTTTACTCACCGCGTGGCTGTGCTAATAATAAATAATAGTTATCTTCTTAACACAAATAATGAATGTTGCTTATATGTATTCTATACAAATTTTACTAAATCAGGTTTAGAGTTTTCGGCCAGGGTGGATGTTGTAATAAATGTAGTCTATTAAACTGTAAATAATGAACCCATAACATTTAGGAAAGGTGACGAACTTTGTAGGTGTGGACTGCCCGCGTATTCATTTGTAGTAGGCAAGACGAACTGTCGGCTGCTTCTCTCACACAATATGTTTGACATGGTACCTACCTATAGGATTTTCTTAAAACGCAATTAAATTAGGAGCATCTATAATAAGGCTAGAAAATAATATAGTAAGAGCGACTGAAATGAAATATTGAGAGCGGCGCTGATTGGGGTATTTATTCGAGTAGGTAGGTTGTTATTTAATACTTTTTGATAACATAATATGTTATACAAAAGTATTAAATTGGAGCGCATATCATAAATCGTGTTGCCGATTAAAGGGCTCTCATAAGATATAAACAGTTCCAGGTAGCAGGCAGATACCTTTTGTCTCTAATACTCCTGTAATTGCAGACTTTCGTTGTAATAGTAAAAATCTTCCTCATGATATCTATGATAGATTTCACCGTATGATTCTGAACTGAATTCATACTCGCGCTATTATAAACTGACGAAAAAATCTAAACTGCAAGAAGGGTTGCCAACTTTTTGTATGAGAAATAAAGTATATTAAAGTCGGAGAGTAAAAAAAAAACAGTATTTTAGAAAAATAAAGTGTTGTTTTTTAAAATTGAGAAACATCTTTGTAGAGCTTCTCGCACAAATCAATATCTTACGCTCATTTTTTAAAAATTCACACATATTAAATTTTAATTAAAATAAATGAGGAGCAAATTTTTTTATCAAATTGATACAAGCACTTTTTCTATAATCCCGTCACTTTCACTTGGCATACATTACAGAAAAGCAAGCATTGAATCGTAAGCAGAGTATCTTTCTCCTGTCTACTCAGCGACCATTAGTATATATGTACATGTGGACGGCATCAACATTTTACATTACTATGGAAAGGTTTAAGAATAATAATAATAACTTGACACATTTTACACATATGGTAACCAGACTGCTGATAAACATACTTATTTATTTCTAAATACATACATATTATAGATAAATTAAGCCCAGACACAGAACAAATGATCATGCTCATCACATAATAATTTGTCCTGGGTGGGAATAGAACCCAATATTAAAAGTGAAGAATATTTTAATTGCTTTTAAAAATTAAACTTAGGGGAAATAATTTTATTTATCATTACCTATATAAAACTCAATACCCATAAATTTAATTATCAAATAAATAATCTACTTCGATTATTTGTGTATTTTGTACAACCCTAAAGTGTCTGGCAAAGCGGTTACACACACAGACAAACGTCGCGCGGTGGGCAAAGAGTTCTCAACTTTCAATAAGTGTAAATAAGATATATTTCTGGTCGCAGCTAACGCCGGGTTTTATTAATTAAATTTTGTAGGCTATTATAACATAGGTATTTTCACTTTTGTATGGGAGTGATGTATCTGTTACGAAGTAACTATTATCTTATCTGTGACGGGACTTTCACTGACAGATAGCTGATGGTATAAGCAGTAATTCAGTTACTTTAATTACTGAAAACGAATTAGGATTCCGCACAATGTTTTTTAAATATTATGTACATGTGGCACAGCTAATATAGAAGATAGAAAAGATCATTATTAAATAAACATCAAATGACCTTTTTTGATGAAATTCAGTAGCTGTAGTGAATCCCATTGGTACCAGTTTGGATGCTTCTGCTAATATCTTATCTGCTTTAGCCTCTGATATACCCTTAATAGTGATCAACCATTTCTTTGGAGCATATGCAACTGATTCCACGGTGTGGTAGCCGGCCTCTTCCAACTTTTTAATATCTCCTGAAGTGATTCCATTGCCCTGTAATAAGAAAAAATAAATATTTGTACAAAATAACAATTAAAATATTATTAAGTATATGTAACAAGCATGAATAGAGATGTCCTAAGACAACACATAAAAGGTGCACACGAAAAATTGGGGTATGATGGTGCTTGAACTTCTTGCAATTGTCCACAAAAATAGGAAGTAATCAATAAGCCCTTTCTAAAACAAATCTTGGTATACAGTAACAAGAATGCATAACAAGAAAAGAATGTGGAAAGATAAATGAGAGAGATTGAGGCAATTTACCAAACATTTACCCACAAAAATGTTATTGCACCATTAATATACTATCTTATAGCTACGTTTTTTAAAATGCAAATAAAATACTGTGTTGCATAGATACCACAATGTTGGTTGGATATTTTCTGTTTAACAGGTTGTTATAAAAACAACAAAGGTAGCCCACCAAATATAATGCAGTTTAACTTTTAAAGCTCTTATTTGGGAACCCCTACAAGCTTCAGGTAAAATGAAGAAATGGTTGTGATAGTTACCTGAATATTCAAGGCCAATTTTTTTGATTAAATACTTTATTATTATGTAATTCACATGCAGAGATGCAGAAAACTATTATAAATTACAGTGTGCATAAAATGGAAAGGGCAGCAGACAAGGAAAGTCCTCAATGAACTGTCATAGAAACAGTAATCATAATATGATGTTTAATAAAGGCCAAGAATATGGTATGGAACAATAAGGCACAAACAATGAATGCATACTTACCTATAAATACCTTACATACAAATTAATTGATAACATATTTAATGGTATCCACAGGTTTATTGGCAGCATGTCAGAACATGTCTACCTAAACTTACCTCTAATTTATTGATAAGTTGTGGTCCACACTCGTCTAAATCCTCGTCAGCAGTGGCCGTAAGAGCTGATGCTGTAGCTGTCATTGTCTATATTCACCAGTTGTTCACTTCACTTAAACAAAGCACTGACTCCCACAATCCAATTTCACCGAAACATTTAAAATAATTGAATTAAATTTTTAGAGAAAACCTATCACTATCCACTTTCGTAAGTTTCCAAAATAAAGGTAGAAAACTTAAACCAATTATCCTTCTTAATTAAATATATCAGTACATGCGGTAACCACCAAAAAGGTCAAATCGAAATAGTCTAAAGTAAAGAACATGTACCTATTACTTGAATGAAAATCGAATTACAGAAAATCCTTCAAAATGTTTTTGTTTGTCAATGATTGTCAAACTTTCCCTCCATCCTCACTTGCAGGCGTTCCAGCCCTTCATTTAGTATACTAACTTAGCCCAACAAAGCGTGCGAGTGAGATACATAGTCTTTTACAGATACCTAGGTGTAAGAAAGAGACATAATAAACATGGCATTAGTGGCAACTGGCAGTAGAGATTGGCGGCAGGAAAATAACTGTAGTGTTAATACCCGGGTAAATTCCCTGAGCATATTTAAAATCATTCTATACAATGTTGAACAATTGTTTTAGAACGGCTGCACTGTAACTTCATACTGAACTTTTCCAATATTTCGGAGTAAAGTTTTTTTTAAATCAGTCACATTTTTTTAACGTATATTATGTATACCTGTATTATTAAAAACGAATCAACGTCAGATTCGTCTTCGTTAATCATTCGATGTTGATGGTTCGTTCGTTTCACGTCTGACTGAGATAAAACTTAAAATGGTTTGATAGTGAAACAGAATTGCATTTTAACATTTTAATGCCATGAGTAAACTGTGAGCCAACTTACAGAGTTATGCAAGTTTGTTGTTGTTTTATGAATTAGGCTACTATTAGATATGGAAACATCTAACTTTATATAAGTTAGATGTTTCAATATAATCAAAACCACAAAGAAGGGTTCTGCAGTAGGTCTGAGGTAATACAACTATTCTTAACTTAGCATCTGTTTTAAGCTGACTTTACCAGCCTGTAAATTACATATCTGCCAATCACCAGTTTTTTTAAATGAAAACTTCTTTAGACACGTTTTACACTTTTGGTATGGGGAAAAGCACTGATCTCGGTTGACCATCACGCTCAGATGACATATATACAGATGTGTATGGATGTGTACGGATGGATTGAAATCGGACGAAAATTAAACTGCAAAGGTAAGTAAAAAAAAATGGTCGTCTATGGCCGCGGCCTGGTCCTGGTCACGTCCTGATATGTGTGAACAGAAAACCCCGGACGTGTCACGGATGATTCATTTTATTATATGCATACCCTTTCAGGCCGCCACTTGTGCAACTCTTAGCTAGACATCTTGAGTCTGCCCCTGGTAGAATCAGTTTTTAGCAACTTTTATCGATTTTTGATATTGAGTTTAGCTGTTTAAATTTATAATAGTGGGCAACACTGGTTCGATAGTAACAATTAACAATACAGATATCGTGGATTACGAGAATATTAACATATCAGACTTCGTCATTAATGTGTATTATTAATTATTATATTACCTATACACGTTCATGGTAGTTAAAATATGAGCTATTACGTTGTAGTATTATACCGATTGCACCACTATTCAAACTAATTCCGAGTTACCTGTGCATGGTCTACCCTACTTCATCGGAAAAAAGCATAGAACTTGTCAATTTGAATATTTTGAATTAACTTCTTATATTAACACTCTGGATTCATCCCACAGAACGGTTTGATTCACTTACACCTGAATAATTTAATTTACAATTAGTGCAACCGAGATCTTTGGCATTAAGGGCCTAGAACTGAAGACTGTTGAACTCCATAAATATGGAAATGCAGAAATCTGGAGAAGTAAAACTATTAATTGAAGATCAAGTTTTTAAAGTAAATCGAGATATTCTGTGTGAACACAGTGATTATTTTCGCGCTATGTTTAGTGGCAATTTCAGTGAACAAGAAAAACAGGAAATATCAATAGATGTAAGTATCGTAATTAGTTATTTTAATAAAGAACTAAAATTCATATGTAGTGTAGGTATTCGGCAAAAACTCATAGAAGACGGTAAACGACTAGTTAACACCCCATCAATTACATATACATTCTACAGTAAACTTAATAAAAGTTGATTGACATTTAAAATACTTTGTTATCTTACTGACCTGAATGGCACTAACATAACATAAATTAATTTTGGTAATTGTACAGCTGATAAATCATCCAATTATCTTTACCTACCTACAAGTATCATAATTATTAAAAGTAGCTAATAACAAACAATATTGTAACTGAAAGTTTAAAACCGAAAACTGTAAGTTTAAAATAAAAGAAAGACCATTCACTTAGTCATCAATTTAAATACCTTCTTGCTACAGAACCTAGATCTTATATCATATTTTGTTCCAAAGATTAGTTAAACAAACAAACATTCAAACAAAAAAGTGTATATTAATTTATTGTATCAGTATAGATATGTTAAGACATAAATAAAAATCTTTCCAAGAAATAATAGCTCACTATTTTTATTACAGGTGGTGGATGCTAATTCTATGGGCATTATTGTTAGATACATGACACTAGGATTAATAGATTTAGCAGAATTTCCTTTGCCGACTATAGGAGAACTTGCAATTGCTGCCAATTTTCTACAGATCACAGAACTCATCAAACAGATTGAATACTGCTTAGAACTACAACTGGCAATGTCCAACTGGCTTGAGATAATGTCTATTGCTGGAAATGCATCATATAAAACCTTACAGGAGAGATCTGCTGCTTACGGGCTTTACGATTTCAAGCTCATGAAACCAGAATTCATACAATCTGTTCACAAATTAGTGTGGTATCTTTCTCATACACACTTAAATTCAGAATCTGAGTTACAAGTCTTCAAATTTGGCCTTGACTGGATGTCAACGAATGGCAATAGTGCAGATGCATTGCTTCTGATTCTCGGTTGTTTAGATACTAACAGAATAAGAGAAGAGGAGTTAAGTGATATAAAAGTTTTAGTCAAAGATTTTGAAAACAGCCTGGCAGAGAAAGTCATAGATTGTCTTTATACATTAGCAACTGATTTTAGAATGATATCTGTTGCTAAAATGAAGGATAAGAAGAGGATGTTATGCGAGATGTTTACTGAAAGAGTTTATATGGAAACATTAAATCTAGTGAACGATAGTAAAAAACGTGAATTAAAATTTAAACCATGTGTGGCGGTGTGGTCTAGAGACCAGGACCTTAATATGTTATATGCTAAACCTCATTATTTATATTCACTCGATGACATGAAAGATTTTGAGACATGGCTAGAAGTTACGGAAAAGAGCCTTTGGGGATGGAAATTTATTGCTTGGGGAATCACAAAGATAGTGATTGTCTGTGGCGAACGTAGAAAGGGAACAGGATTGTTTTGGAGAGGAGTTAAAATTTATGATGTTTTAAAAAAAGAATGGACCGAGCATGGAGTGCAATTGCCAGTACGTAGACATGGTGGTGTTGCGATTATGGATGACTCTTTATATATCATTGGTGGTGTAGGTGGGTATAGGTCAGTTTTTTTTTAAGACCTCCTTAGGACTAAATTATGAGAATACCACTTGTCAAATTATTATACTGATTGGTATATATTGCTCAATGACAAAGCGTAAGGCCAATATAAAATGACCTAAAAAGTCTTGATCTTTTGGGGTCTAACTATACTAGCAACTGTCGAAGCGCAGCGCAGCGTCAATCTAAAAGGTAACATAGTAATTCACCCATAACTCTACAACGTAATGCACTTATATGCAATCGTCTTCGCTGCATTTCGAATCTGCGCTACTATGCTATACGACCCTTTGAAGGCTTGTTGTGTCACACATTTTGCTTTAAAAGGACGTTTTACCACCAACCTCTATTGAGGTTCCTTAACCGTTGTTAACGCAGCCCTGAGTATCATCTGTCCCCACGTGTAATCCTACCTGTTTTAGATACAGATCGCACGTCGTCATCAATGTAGCTAACTTTCGAGCTAGGAGTCTTGACTAAAGCACCCCCGACAGTCGACAACGTCGTTCAGCGAATGTTCTTGCAGGGTTGAATTTCGAATATGGACTTCATCCGGCCGGAGTCGTTATATTATTCAAAAGACACTGTTCAAGGATAGTATTTACACAGGATATTTTTGGAGTAAGAAATCCGAATAAAAAATAATTAAAAACTGCAAAGATGCACTGAAAATTAGGTTTAAGAAACTTTATAGATACTTTCCTCGTAACAATCACTAAACTCAACTTTTTAAGAGTTTGGACCAATGCAATGGTTTAATCTACAGCTTAGTCACCAAATCTAAAAGTTAAAAATACATATTTTTGAAATCATCTTTTAAAACCCTTCATCAAAATCGCTTCAGCCGTTTAGTAGTTACGAGGGAGCTGGAAGCATAGGGACATACATTAATACAGGTCAAACTTAATACCCTCCTTTTGGGTTTCGCCGCATTCGGGTAAAAAGACGGCAACATGGAATGGTAATTTTATTAATTATCGAATCTTTTTTTTCTTTATTTCTTCTACATGTACTTTCATCATTGTCTCATTAATTCCTTTTTATCACGAGTTCTCCCTGGTAAACTTCTATAAACTTTGAAGTATTATTATCAGTTCTACCCATCGCGGAAAAATAAAACAGTTCAACGACTGCTTGCGACAAAGTTCACGAGTCAACAGAACAACGACTAATATGTAAACGTAAACACCCTGCAAGAATACTAATCCTTTGATTCGTGCCAAAAAACTCACACCGCGTTGAGAACAGACGTGTTTTTGTGGGGAATACCGATACACCCGAATAAGTTGTTAACAAACAAACATTCGTGACTTTTAGCAAATAAATACTTACCAAATATTTACTTATTTTACAGGGTAGTATTGGACACTGCAATTATATACGATCTCAAACAGAGGACTTATAGAAAAATAGCGAAGTTTCCTGATGCCATCCAAAGCCCCGCAGTTTGCGTGTATGATCAAAAAGTGTACGCTTCTAGTCACAAGAATATATATCGGTATGATGACCACGGTGAGCACGATAGATGGATGATTGTTCTAGCAACAGAGATTAGACTAAGTTGTATGGTATCATACAAAGGTTACATATATTGCACGCAGAGTTACTTCAACGATCTATACAGATTCAGACCGAATGTTGATACCAAGTTACAACGAATAACATGTTTCGAAATTTCACCTTCAACTATGTGTCTTTTTGGTGAGTTCTATTACATTGTATACTAGCCGTTCTGCTCCATCACTGTTTCGCTCTTAAAGGCCTTAGTGAGATGTTAAATAGCCTGGAACCCTCCACAAGAATACGGCCATCAAATATACAAACAACTTTCAGAAGAAAACAAATCAACCAACAAAAGAAACAACCATTTCAGGCTCATTATATTATATTATAGATTACATTAGTTGCATAAAGTCTTTCTGTTAGGTAGGTTCAGTTACACTTGACTTGACAGGCTTGGTCTACTGGTTAGTGATTTTGACTGCTGAGCCAGAGGTCATAAGTATGAAATGAACATGACCATTTCTTCTGTGTCTGGGTGTAATTTAGTTATAATATGTATGTATTTAGTAATATATAAATATGTTTATCAGCAGTCTGGATTCCCTATGTTAACCAGCCTGTACTATTACAAACTCTGCCTAGTTTAGTAAATTTTTAAAGCTACAAGGTCAAGTATATATTTTGACCTATCATGATACAAAAGTCTATACAATAGTCAGTTGAAGTTATACTGGTCAAGAAATTCAAAATTTGAGCAACCGTGGGAGAGTCATGCTTCGGCACGTATGGGCCGGCTTGATCGGAGTGATACCACGGCCTCACAGAAAACGCCAATGAAGCAATGCTTGTGTTGTATTTCGCTGAGATAGTGAGGTTACCGGAGGCCCTAACCATCCCTCTCCCCATCCCCCCTCCTCTACCACCAACCCCTCCGCTCTCCCCTTTTCCCCTACTTCCCACCTTAAAGGCGGCAACGGACTTGTGAGTTGCAGGTGCCATGGGCGGCGGTAGTCACTTACCATCAGTTGACCCGTCTGCTCGTTTGTCCCCTATCCCATAAAAAAAACGTTCGAAATTCGACCGCCAGACGACCTCTAGTTATTAATATTACTTGTTATTTGTCCTAATTCATTTTTTTTTGTACAGGTGACAAATTACTGGCTTTTGAAAGCACAGATGCTACACAGTTGGCCAAGGTAAACATTGAAGAATACGACGAAGAGAGTGAAGATAGGTCACCCAAGGTGGTATGGAGTCGAGATAATAGCCCTTTTATTATCAATGATGTTGCTGGATCATGTGCAGTCGTGGATTCTGCGCCTCCTATCGCCACTCAGCTTTCAGATTACCTTAAACGTCGTTTAGTAAGCTATGAAGCTTGTTATTCTAAGTAAAGGTCCTTTAATAAATTTAGTAATTTTGTATTATACTGTACTGTCTCACAGAATCTAACTTTAAACTTAGGTATCCCGCAGACGTTAGTATTTTTTTTTATTTGTAAGCCTGTAAGGTAAACGTTATCTGTGGGTATCATGTTTCAAAATGCTTGTAAGTTCCGTAAATTAAGGTATAAGTAATAAATTGTAATCTAGTCCAACATCTTTAGACAGGTAAATATGTCCCGTTGCTATTACAAATTATGTTCTAAATTGTTTAATGATAGTTCAGCAACGTTAAACTTTTACTAATACAATGTGAAAAAGGCTCAAGAGTTAATGAATGAATGAGAATGTATTAGACAGTTTTTGATAGTGGATAGTTTTATTTTATACCCTGCCCTGCCTTTCTTTATGAAAAATAATAGTTAACATAACGGTATCACACGGTGTTTTCGTAACAAGATTTCTATTGGTGCGAAACCCCAGGTGCAATAACCTAGAAAGGAAACCGCCAGCAGACCTCTGATAGTAAGATTACGGGGGGCTCGGATATGAGGTACAGCTTGTTGACTCGGTATGTACAAAACAAATACGAGCTCGTACACGTCTTACAACGTTGACCCTGTCCCAGCTCCTCAAACCTTGCATATTGTCCAAGCATCAACAATATTACCTACTCTAAAACCTGCTAGAATGACTAGAAAAAACCAGAACAATGTTGTTGTGAAAGAGCAAGAATCTATTGAAAGTGATTTCCATAATATGGCGGTTTTACATAAAAATAAAACCGATATTATGTGCCGGAAGGAAAACATACAGCATTGTATATGAAGAAGCAGTGTATACTTAGCTTTATATGCGGTCTCTATGGTTCCGTTTCACCTGAAGTTTGACAGATGTCAGCACTGTCGCACCAGCAAGGCGGGGAACGCTATTACTTGAAATTGTCATAGTATTCACCAGGAAGAACTTCCTGCAATGCTGTATGTTTTCCTTCCGGCACATAATATCGGTTTTATTTTTATGTAAAACCGCCATATTGATGTGCCTCCGGAAAACATACAGCATTGTATATGAAGACGTGTTTGTTATCTGCTGGTGAAATATAGAAAAACAACGCTATGATGATTATTGTGTATTTATTCGTACTCGGAATATTCACTTCAGAGTTATCATTTAATTGCTGAAAGTTATCAGCCAATACAGGCTAGAAAAAAAAAAACACATTAGCACGTGGTAGTAATAATATAGAAAATGAGTGCTTATTTTATTAAATAATGTAGCTAAACTGTAACTATGTCTTCCATTCTCATATTAGGTTATAAAATGAAGGATTAGAAATACAGAATACGATTTTAAATAACGGTCTAACCTAAAACGGCTGAAAATAATTAAAAAATGAATTACGTCTCCTTCAGGAGCTCTATTTAGGGATAGTAATGAATAAACTACGTATTGAAACATTTTCCACATTTTATCTACCCCATAATAATCTCGTCTATTAGTTGATTATATGATCTGATACCCTAGTGAGGACACTTCTGACCTGCAACTATCGGAAGATGCGGAAATTCTACTATCACGAAGTACCGTTCAATCCGTATAGTACGTAAGCCAGGTTTTATTTTATTGCAAACTGTAATAAAGAGATTTTCCAAGTTTTTAACTGCAGTTCTCCTAGAACTATTTTTCTCTACTAAAAGACAAACTAGAGTATTCGGACATATATCCCACCGTTAAAATCGAGACGGCGGCAGCAAGTCAGGACCCGTCTTTCGACCCATCCGACCACCATGGCGGCAGTATTATTTGTCGTTATTTTTATATAACTTCCGTGCCGATTGACGATACTGGTAGGTATCGGTTTTCGATCCGAATGCTGGTAATAGAAATAACTATGTCTTCGCTGTTATCGTAGAAGCTACCGCTTAAATTTTAAATAAAATAAAATCGTGAACCCTACCACTGTCCTTTGCTTGTAACAACACTAAAGCCGTTCTACGTGCTACGTCCAGTATAGTGCCTTTAAGAGGACCGAATCAAAGAGTATCAGAGGATTCCAGGACAATGATGTTTTCTTCACTTTGGGTTTAGCAACTATTGCCATAAGGGTGTGTTTTATTGTGAAATTAGAAAATGTTAAATGTATGTAAAATTGGCGATTTAAGTACGAGAATTGAGCTATAAGTTTTCTTGTAGAAATACCAAAAACTTAAAGTATTTGCAGGTTGGGGCCACTTTATTAGGTTTAGCCCTCAGTTAGAACATCAAGAAATCCAACAGAGATGGTAAATAAAATTATAAAGTAGTGTCGCTGACTATTTCTCGGTAGTTATTTTCATTGTGTAGACCACTCTTTTATCAGGACACCCCACCCCAAACCTCCGAACTGTTAGGGACATGTCTGTACCTGTCGGAGACGTAGCACGTCACTACATCTACCAAGGTCCTCGACAAGTTCAGCAGTTCGTATGATTGTACAAGTTCTCTGGTTTTGAAGTCTTAAAGCCAGAAGGCTCCCACTCCGGAGCTACTAGGTAAGTTCCCTAGGCACTATTCAGATATGCCAGAACTTTGAAATAGGGTGGGCGGTGGAAACACCTGTCCTATGTAGATTCCATTTACTGCTGATCGATCTCTACAGTGTATCGATCCGTAGTTTTGTACTACAGCAGTTTCCCGAGACACAAATATGTCTATTTCTGGTATACCCCACCTCCAAAAGACTTCCGCAGTCGTTCGAGGTAAGAGATGCCACTCCACTGGTAGCTTTCTCGTGCTAGCTTGTCCACTATTATGTTATATCTACCTGGCACATGGTGTGCCAATAAAATTATCTGGCATTTGTCCGTTAGTTATAATAGTTAGACGGTTAGTGTAAGTAAGGCAAATGGTTTCCTTCCTCTCTCCTTCCGGATATGCGGGATGAGAGTTTGGTTGTCCAATGGAATCAGCACATGTGACTTCTGAAATGTTTTTGGATCTCTCTCAAAGGCTGCTACTACAGCTGCATACAGCTCTTATTTGGTGCGGTGACGGTGGTTGACCATGTGCCGTACATTATCTTACCATCCAAGTGAGCACTTCAGCCCCTATTCAAAGCGTCTGTCGCTAGGAAATTGGTGGCAGGCTTTTCGTGAGTAGGTATCGTGTGACATGTGGCTCCGGGCCACCAAGTCATCTCTTGGTACACAACTTGGGGACCCAGTTGCTTGTGACAAGGTCGTTTCTTGTGGAAATGCCATAGAAAAATTTTCATTCTTCGACAATGCAGTCTGCCCCCGGTTTACTTTAGTTGACCCAGTAGACTTTGTACTTCTCGGAGATTGATCAGAGTGTTTGCAACGACCGGTCTAAAGTATTGTTCAGGCAGAGTCTCCTTTTCCTTAGCAATGAACTTATATATTATTTTATTATTTCTTACTGACTGCAAACGAAAACCTAAGTATTCCAAGTGCTTCACGGCTTCCGCAGCCTGAAAGCATAACTTGGTTGGTTTTGGTTGACCAATAGGAAGTCGTCTAGGTGTGTACACTAGAACCCGACATCCCTTTACATGCAAGATCTCCGCGACCCAACATGTTACAAAAGCAAAAAGGTGTAGTGCTGAAAACCATGCCGAATAGGCATGGCATGGTAGATATGTCATTAGGTATAACTGTTCTCTGTAACTCACACTTAAGGTCCCTGGGCTTTCGCAGCTGCCAAATGAAAATATGCTTGGGAGATGTATATTTTTATCATCCAGTCTCCCTGTTGGAGAAAATCTGGTATAAAAGTATGAGAAACCCGGCGAAAATGCTTTGCTTATAGCGGTATAAAGCATTGTTTCGTCTCTTTTCTTCCGAAGAAATAGTTTAGACTTGAAACTGGGACATGTTCTTGGAGAACAGTTGTAGTACTCTTTGACCCAAGAGGTCGTGGACTGTTTGAGACAAAACTGGTGATAGTTTGGTGAGGTTGTATGACATGTCTTGTTGTCATTAATAGCGGTTTCTTGTAAAAAGGTATTCGAAAACCGGATATCGAAAACATTAGAAATATTTTGGCAGTCTGTTCCAACGGTAATTGAAGGCCGTAAACAACCTCCGCTAAAGTGCGGATAGTCACTACCATTTCATTACGAAAGGATAAATTATTGAATTTTTTATTAAGACTAAACGGTTTTACCCCCACGTTTGTATTTCGGGGATATAGTCTTTAATAAACATGAATGCCACTCAGGAAATTTTTTATTGTAATTATTGAATTGTTTGCGGGTATCTTTATTATTTTTTTTTTTTTATAAGCTTTTCTTTTTTATGCATCTCTGTATAGATCATCATCATCATATAAACCTCTAGGTTTATATTTATAAGAAAAAGGTGTCAATTCCTTGTATATATATTTTTTTAATCTACTATTATTGAACTGTGGCGGTGATAACCAAAAATGAGGCCCACCAAGTAGTACATAATTTAAAGAGCCACATGAGTTTTGTTTTATCAAATAAAAATTCCTCGCTGTCATTAGATGCAGCTTGTATATTTATAACAGTAATTTCAATTATTAAACTTTTACGCCTAGTTTTTATACATTCAGCCCTTTAACCACGAATTATTTGTAAACGCATTCAGATGATTTATAGGACGGGGACGTATTGCCAAATATTTCGAAAATTTCATTAAAGTGGATATCTGGTTTCAACTCTTGAAGATTAATTATGAGCCCAGTCGATAATTGTTTGCAAGCCCGATTGCAAACAACCTTTGCTGTAACAAGGCTTTGATAGTTACGACCATGATTTCTTCTGTTGAAGCCGAAAAATATTTTCCTTTGTTCTAGCTACACATTTCATCGTTAATTTTCAAATTACTAAAACCAATTTTCAAATTACTAAAACCCGGAAATACAAGCATATCTGCCAAAACCTTCCGACAACGAATATGTTGACACGCGGCAGTATTAAACTGTTGCACGTTTCATTAGCTGGGATAACCGTTTCTCATTAGCTAGTTCGAGAATTTTTATTCTCATTAAAAACGGTTACACTAAACCACACTAAACACATACCCTAAATCGAATGATTTTAGTGTTTTAATCTATGTATTTGCCAAAAATTCATTATTTACGATCTTTGGCGGTTCAATATAATTACGTGGTCCTTATTTATAGGTTAGGTACCCACTGTTGATGCATTATAAAATTTGTAAGATAACTGACCTGGCTGTATAACGCGTCGATAGGATCGACCGTTACCTGTAGCTCACGTTTTCTAGCTCCGACCCGCTGTTCGATGAACTGCTACTCGGGACGTATCACTTTCTTGTAAAAGTGGACGTTTGGGCGTCCGAGGGTCGGATGAAATCGATCAAGAGGCACTAGGTACATTCTCGACCTCGCCCTCGTGCGTGATGTTCATTACGAAAATCATTAGTATTTTAAATTCGCGATAGAAAATATTTGAAGCAATGAATACAATATAAAATTATGTAACATTTTGCAAGAAATGTTTTTAAAATTTATTTCGGATTAACAAAGTATTTAGAGATTACGACCGCGCGCAGCAAAAGTACACAACGCTATGACAATTTCAAGTAATAGCGTTCCCCGCCTTGCTGGTGCGACAGTGCTGACATCTGTCAAACTTCAGGTGAAACAGAACCATAGAGACCGCATATAAAGCTAAGTATACACTGCTTCTTCATATACAATGCTGTATGTTTTCCGGAGGCACATCAATTTTTATATTTCAAAAAAGGGATTAAAAATCCTAGTAAGTCAAAATTTTCAAAATGATATATCTAGTATGAACAGTATTTTTACTAGATACTTTAATTTGGAAATGTAACTCAAAACTTAAGAAAACATCGTTTAAAAAATGAAATGGTCGTCCTGGGGCTACCGACAGACGTGAAAACTTATAACGACATTAGCATGTCGGTGACGCGAACTCATCAACTTCAAGTCCGATTTGATAAAATAAACATTATTTTTGGGTTGGTAAGAAATATTTTTAAGAAGTATTTTTTATTGGAAATTATTTTCATCAACGTATTAATATAGTAAGAAAATTTTCGTTTATTGCGCTGCTTTAAACCAAAAATGATTATTATGTATGTAATAGGTACAAACAAATTTATAAATACACATCAATTTTATAAAATTTTATCAATTGAATGTTCATCCATAATTTACATTGTGATTACAACTAAGTACCTACGCATTTTGACTTTTATCCCCCAGCTCAAGCAAACGTCCTGAACAGAACTGAGCTGACAGAACTCAATGTTTAGATTAGCGCGCACTAGTGGATCTATATATGTATCTTAGCGTGACGGTCACGCACGCGAGTCTATTGCTTTTTCCACATAGCAAAAATGCACAACGTGCCTAAAGAAGTTTTCACTTTGTTCACAAAAAACTGTGTTGACCTGAGAACATCCTCCGTTTTTTCGTCGGTTAAAATACATAATATATCTCGCGCCTTATTCCCGTACGAAGTGTGAAGCGATGATAGAACGCCATTTACCATGATCCTGATAAATCTGATCTTTCACACACGCTCGCTGGTTACGAGGGCTTTTTATTTGGCCTTTCTTCAGTATACATAGGGCACACTGAAAGTTTTAATTTCGAATGTTATATTTTTTAAACAAAAGAATCATTGATTAAAAAAATATTTGGCGGGAAATCGCCTGTCAATTTTTTTAATCACAAGTTGTAGTTCGTCATCCGTAGCAAAATGGAACAAACGCGAAAAGATTTCAGGGCGATGATTTTTATGATTTTAAATTTTCACTGACTCCGGAAGACTGCACTGCTCGTCTTCAAAATACTTTTGGAAGGGAAGCTCTCTCCATGATAAAACTCGTGAAGGTCGGCCCTCAACTGCGATCACTGAGGAAAATGTGGCTACTGTCAGGCAACTAATTGAAGAAAACCGGCGTATCACCGATGAGGAGATTCGAGGACATTTGGGGATTGGTATGAGCCAAATTCGAAAAATCTTATATCATCATTTAAAAGTTAGAAAACTTTGTTGCCGCTGGATTCCTCATGAACTCGCCCCGGAACAAAAATGGACTCATGTTGATTGGTGTAAAAAAATGTTGTTAAAGAACGATCACGGACGTTCAAATGCTGTGTATGACAGTGACAGGAGATGAAAAATGTATATATATTGTTACATGACGAATAGAAAGCAAGTCTGCTGTATGCATGTACGAAGGTGACAGCAAACCAACAAAATTGAGGCAGGCGAGAAACGTAGGCAAAAATACGATTGCTTTTATTTTCTTCCGGACGGGTCCTGTCTGCACGATCCCACTTGAAGAAAAAAAGACAGTTACCTAATGCTGAGTACACCACCATTTGTTTGCCCCGTGTCTTTGAAAAAGTTAGGAAAAAACCACCAAGAAGTCACATCCTGTTGCACCATGACAATGCTTCGGCGCATACCGCGAACAAGACAAAGCCATTTCTGATTTTTCTGAAAAGGTAGAGTTAGTGACCCATATACATAGTCATACATAGACCCATCGCACATAGTCTACACTTGACACCATGCGATTTCTTTATTTTCCCAAAAATTAAAGATTTGATGAGAGGTATGACATTTACGGGGCCGGAAGAGGCCGTGATAGCTTTCAATCAGCACGGGAAAAACATGTGTCTGTGAAGCTAGCGTAGCCAAGTCATAGGGCCGTAATAAAACTTACTCTATATTTTTTGCTAATTATTTGCTATTTTTTTTTGCCAAAGAATAAATTTTTTTGCCATAGCCATTTCCGAAAAACAATAGTCCTGCTGACTTGATACTTAAGCCAGCGTAGCCAACCCTATATCTCCGGATCTCTTACACTTATCAAAACAGGCTTTAGTGCATATTTTTTTGCTAATTATTTGCTATTTTTTTACCATAATATTAGTATGTACCTTTCTAATCCCGGGCCCCGGCTCGTAACACTAATGGGTTTATATAGCCAAGATTCTACTTCGTTATAATAGGAACAATGTTTGAGAGGCGTTAGACAAATAGATCCAAACCAGAAGAATAAAACGACAAGTTGTTATTAATTAACGTTTATTTCATCATTCATTTACAAACATTCTCAAATTAATTAATGTGTACATACAATTTGTACAATATTTCCATGATAAAATTAAGAGATAATGTTAATACTCGACTATTCTAGTTGATACTTAAATAAAACTGACAGCATCATATGCAGTCTCGCCAGACTAGTTACGTAGTCAACAATTTATTATAAAATACGAAATATTCTTTGCAATTATTAGGTATACAACATGAAGCAAACATTACTCTAAATCAATTTGACACTGGATTAAATAAGAAATAACTTATGTTATGACGCTTAACCAATGTTATTTACAGTGAAAAAGAAACGCTTATAATCTCCTAAAGTTAAGGCCACTGATGTATATTACACCTGTCAGAGCACCAAACAGATTGCAGTCAAGAGGTGTTTCGTCGTAATGGCACTTCAAAGAGGATCTGTCGTTACACTATGTTATCAATATTTTAGTATAAAACCATTAAAAAGCTCATTATTCATTTAAACTTACAGCTAATATGAATAAAGTGATGTCAAATGTATGGAAGCATCGCTTAAGATTCTTCGTCAAACTTGTATTTGGCATTCATACAATCGCTACGTAATGATATATGGATATTGGAAGCACTACATATATGTTTACTACTAACTTGACCAGGAAGGTGAATTTCTTGCTTTAGGCGATTTTATTTTTTAAATGTTTAATTATGTGACAATGAAATTTATAACGTGAAGTGGAGTAGGAAAAGATCTATTTGATCTTGACAAGTGTATTTATTTCAAGCATAATATCGAAGTGCTATAATTACCTGGCCAAGTCTTTTATTCAAATCGATAAAGATTATTATGAATGCATACTCTTGGTACAAAAATATAAACTATAATTGTTACGTTTCTTGTACAACTTTTCAGAGCACATTCCAAAGGCACATGTTGCAAGGCCCACACCATTACAATAAAGACAACATCGAAAGATTAAACTAAAAATCCAGCCCTTGGCGTATTAAATATATATGTATAAGACATTTGTAAATTAAATAATAAAATTCATTAAACTATGTATGTAAAACTTATCGATAAATATTATCATAGTACTCAACTACAAGAATAAAATGTTACAATATAACTAAGTTCTGATGCCATTGGCATTGTCGGTCACACTTAGACATGAAATGGCGACCGAACAACATCCATTTCGCGAAACAAATGCGATTAACCTCCAAATAACATATTGGATATTAAAAAGAGACTCGAAATATCAGAGTCAGGTAGTATTATATTCGAGAAGTGACAGGTTTTAATCCCTTGTCGTCAACTTTTTAAATTACATTTAAAATAAATAATATCAGAAAGTATCAAATAGCGTCGGGTGTGATACGACCAATTCTTGTAGTTGATACTATTATTATTATTTCATAGCATATCTATGTCACTACCTTATCAAAAGTTCATAGTTTACGTCCATCCGCCGGTGAGTTTATGGAACAACTCTTGGTTCAGCGTCTGGTTGGCGTCCTTGGAGCGCATCGACAAGAATATGTAGCCTCCGATAAACTCGTGAACGACTTTGCAATCAGCTGATTGGACTGAGAAGATGATGTTGCCTTCCTCGAATTGCACCATCATATGTTTGATCTCCCAGTTAACGTTCCACGCCTGAAAGTACCAAAATGAAAGTGATTATATTAAACAGTATATTTTTAGTCAGGTTCGGGGTTTTTTTCTCACAACGAGACTTACTGTCACATTTAGTAACAGTAAGTCTCATTGTATATCTGTTTACTTTTTAACCCCGACGCAAAAAGAGGGGTGTTATAAGTTTGACGTCGATGTCTGTGAGTGTGTGTCTGTCTATGGCATCGTAGCTCTCAAACGGATGGACCGATTTCGATGTGGGTTTTTTTTTCATTTGAAAGTCAATGTCCTTGCGGTGGTTCTTAGCTATGTTTGGTTAATATCGGTCCAGCAGTGTAAGAGTATCAGCTCTTTTCCAAAATGATGTAAGGCATTTTGTAATCGTTGAAGGGATTTTCGAGTTGGGGTGTTTTAAATTTAAAATTTATCAATTATTACAACTAAACCTCTGAATCGACTGTAATGAAATTAGGCCAATAACTAGACTAGATCGAGATTAAAAAAGAATGTAGGATCGTGCATTTAATATATGAAATAATAATGATAGGAGGACACTATTGTCGTGATAACCGACGTCTGAGCAGGTAGTGTAAAAGCAATAATTAACCGCTGGAATGTGTCTTTAAAAATGTATGCGCGTGATAATAGAGTTGAACTTTTTAAGTTGGTAATGTCATGACAAATATTAACTTACTTTCATAGAACTAAAGCGCCACGTCTTTATATGATCTCCAGTGTTCGGATCCAATCTCATGATTCTGTTGTTAGCGATGCTAATGATCTCGTCTCTCTTGTGACTCATGAACCGCACCACGAACATGGTCTGGCCGTAATCACGCAGATTCTGCCAGGTCTTGATGTACTGGAGCTTGGCTTCCAGGAGAGGAAGATCTTTCACGTTTGCGTGACTTTCAAGTACGCGTTGAGTGAACTGTAAGAAGATGATAAAAAATTGTCCAAATAGATATAACTTAGTTTGTTTTAAACGCCAGTTGAGAGTTTAAACATTTACATGCTGCGTTTTTATAGATAGACAAAGAATTTACCTACAAAATATCTTACTGTTTCAGCTTGGGCCGCAATGTAGTTTCATCCTGTTTCAAATTATGAATAAGCTTACCTCAACTTCTAATAGAAAATATCTCGAAATATATTACGTGCATTCGTTTTCGTCTATTCTTTAAAACTGCAGGTGGTCGAGGTGCGGCAGGCTGTGCTAGTGCAGCGCGGCGGCGGGCCGGGCCGGTGTGAGTGGTGTGACGTCTCACCTTTCCTCTGAGCTTGCGCAGGTACCTGGGCGCCAGGTAGTTGTCGGGCTGCAGGTGGTCGAGGTGCGGCAGGCTGTGCTGGTGCAGCGCGGCGGCGGGCCGGGCCGGTGTGAGTGGTGTGACGTCTCACCTTTCCTCTGAGCTTGCGCAGGTACCTGGGCGCCAGGTAGTTGTCGGGCTGCAGGTGGTCGAGGTGCGGCAGGCTGTGCTGGTGCAGCGCGGCGGCGGGCCGGGCCGGTGTGAGTGGTGTGACGTCTCACCTTTCCTCTGAGCTTGCGCAGGTACCTGGGCGCCAGGTAGTTGTCGGGCTGCAGGTGGTCGAGGTGCGGCAGGCTGTGCTGGTGCAGCGCGGCGGCGGGCCGGGCCGGTGTGAGTGGTGTGACGTCTCACCTTTCCTCTGAGCTTGCGCAGGTACCTGGGCGCCAGGTAGTTGTCGGGCTGCAGGTGGTCGAGGTGCGGCAGGCTGTGCTGGTGCAGCGCGGCGGCGGGCCGGGCCGGTGTGAGTGGTGTGACGTCTCACCTTTCCTCTGAGCTTGCGCAGGTACCTGGGCGCCAGGTAGTTGTCGGGCTGCAGGTGGTCGAGGTGCGGCAGGCTGTGCTGGTGCAGCGCGGCGGCGGGCCGGGCCGGTGTGAGTGGTGTGACGTCTCACCTTTCCTCTGAGCTTGCGCAGGTACCTGGGCGCCAGGTAGTTGTCGGGCTGCAGGTGGTCGAGGTGCGGCAGGCTGTGCTGGTGCAGCGCGGCGGCGGGCCGGGCCGGTGTGAGTGGTGTGACGTCTCACCTTTCCTCTGAGCTTGCGCAGGTACCTGGGCGCCAGGTAGTTGTCGGGCTGCAGGTGGTCGAGGTGCGGCAGGCTGTGCTGGTGCAGCGCGGCGGCGGGCCGGGCCGGTGTGAGTGGTGTGACGTCTCACCTTTCCTCTGAGCTTGCGCAGGTACCTGGGCGCCAGGTAGTTGTCGGGCTGCAGGTGGTCGAGGTGCGGCAGGCTGTGCTGGTGCAGCGCGGCGGCGGGCCGGGCCGGTGTGAGTGGTGTGACGTCCTCACCTTTCCTCTGAGCTTGCGCAGGTACCTGGGCGCCAGGTAGTTGTCGGGCTGCAGGTGGTCGAGGTGCGGCAGGCTGTGCTGGTGCAGCGCAGCGCCGGGCCGGGCCGGTGTGAGTGGTGTGACGTCTCACCTTTCCTCTGAGCTTGCGCAGGTACCTGGGCGCCAGGTAGTTGTCGGGCTGCAGGTGGTCGAGGTGCGGCAGGCTGTGCTGGTGCAGCGCGGCGGCGGGCCGGGCCGTGTGAGTGGTGTGACGTCTCACCTTTCCTCTGAGCTTGCGCAGGTACCTGGGCGCCAGGTAGTTGTCGGGCTGCAGGTGGTCGAGGTGCGGCAGGCTGTGCTGGTGCAGCGCGGCGGCGGGCCGGGCCGGTGTGAGTGGTGTGACGTCTCACCTTTCCTCTGAGCTTGCGCAGGTACCTGGGCGCCAGGTAGTTGTCGGGCTGCAGGTGGTCGAGGTGCGGCAGGCTGTGCTGGTGCAGCGCGGCGGCGGGCCGGGCCGGTGTGAGTGGTGTGACGTCTCACCTTTCCTCTGAGCTTGCGCAGGTACCTGGGCGCCAGGTAGTTGTCGGGCTGCAGGTGGTCGAGGTGCGGCAGGCTGTGCTG